>CM049882.1:28567765-28695265 GCA_027474115.1 Schizopygopsis malacanthus | reverse complement strand
CTCTAATCTTGGGGAGTTCAATGCGTGATTTACAAAACACTTGTTCTTGAAAGATGGCTCATCATTACCTAGTTTATTTGGACCAGCTGGCTTCACTCAGTCATAAACTCTAAGTATGATAAATAATAGATGTTTATATTTTAATGGGTCGTATCGTTTCCGACATCCGCTGTATGCGGTAGACCAATCAAAACAGACTGGGCCATCTGACCAATCAGAGCAGAGTAGGCTCACGGAAAGGAAGGGTTTAGAGAGAACGGCTTCGAGCGAATCGTTTGAGAATCATTGGAAAATGTGGTGAAATTAAATGCATATTTTGAGAAAGCGAAAGCATTTTTTTACCTTGCATGCATATTGTAGGAGACTCACCAAAACAATATTAGGAACCTCAAAAATGGCACAATAGGGGCACTTTAAAGTAACTAGACCAATAGTGATACAATGTAGCCGGGTCCTATGAACGATCCCTTGGGCTTCCGTTTGGGAAACAGTGGGTGAATTCTACATTGACAGCGCTCTGTTCGGGCATCTTTTGAAATGTATTCACATTTAAATTTAAATTTTTATGCATTTAGCAGATGCTTTTATCCAAAGCGACTTACAGTACATTCAGGTTATACATTTTTTGTCAGTATGTGTGTTCCCTGGGAATCGAACCTACAACCTTTGCGCTGCTAACACAATGCTCTACCACTGAGCCACAGGAACACGCTCAAGACAAACATGCACTCAAAAACACACACACATCAGAACTAGAACATGCCTGTGAGCAGGACCCTGACCTTTCTACAGCAGCAGGACAGCTGCCATTCTCTCCGGTCTATCACAAAGAGACTTCTTACCATTGTTCTACCTTTTATGTAACAGTCTATGCTTACAAGTGTTTAGTTTACATAAGAAGCTCTAATAATACTCCTTAAAAAGTTGTGTACTTTTGAAACCTCTCTTATCCATGTGTTTGAAGAACATAAGAACACTCTGAACATAACAGAATATAACTTGACAATGTTTAATGATTTTCCTGAATTGCTCTGCAGTGCATTACAAAGCAGTTTCACTGTATGGATGGAAAATAACCCTATATGTCTACATTTAAGTTCAATACACAAAACCATCTATTTTTTCCCTTCTAATTTGTATTTTTTATTATCCTATGTTATCTCAATTACACAACTCCCACAATTATTCTACAATGCAAATAATGACTTCAATGCACATTAAGACAATGTAACTTTCTTTTCCATGATGTAAAGAAGGGATATGATATGCTTCATGGAAACAAGCTTAATTGACCTGGAATCACTGGAATTCATTTCTTTTCAGCTGTGCGTTTGGAGTCAGTGAATTTTTACTTTAATTCAGAAAGGATGCATTAAACTAATCGAAAATGACATTAAAGACATTAAAAATATTACAAAAGATTTGTAATTGAAATTCTGTTCTTTTGAATTCTCTACTCATCAAGCAAACCTGAAAAATAAGATGCATCACGTTTTTCTCAAAAATCTGTAGCAGCACAACGGTTTTTAACATTGATAATAATAAGAAATGTTTCTTGAGCAGCAAATCAGCATATTGATAATGATTTCTGAAGGATCATGTGACACTGAAGTATACTTCAATATATTAAGTTTAAAAAAATATATAATTCTATTGTAGAAACTTAATTTCCTGTAAAGCTGCGTTGCAACGATTGTATCGTGAAAAGAGCTATACAAATAATCTTGAATTGAATTGAACTGAAGACTGGAGTAATGATGCTGAAATTTCAGCTTTGATCACAGTAATAAATTACATTTTATAATATATTCAGATTGAAAACAGTTCTTTGGAACTGTAATAAAATTGCACAATATGAATATTTTACTGTATTTTTTATCAAATAAATGCAGCCTTGAGCAAAGGAGTCTTCCTTCAAAAAAATCTGAACGACACCAAACCTTGTCAAGATTTGAGCATCTTCAAAACGAGGACACAAGTCAATGTTAGTAATTTAGATGTAAATACCTGCAGACCTGTTACTGAGAAGCAGCATTCCTCTCTCTCCAAGTGAATACACACAGCTGGATATGCAACATGCCAAGATACTTTAACACGTAAACAGCTGCACCCAATTCATAGTTTGTTTGTGTGTAACTGGAAGACTATGCACATATTTATAAACAATAACTGATGGTTGAGTGGGAAGTGCACATATTCTGCTGTTAGCATTCCACCGTGGAAATCCAGCCAGCAGGCCAATCAATAATGTTGGCAAAAACATTATCTGAACATAATCACCCAGGAAATGCTCGATCCATTCAGCCTCAAGATACAAATCTGACCTATTATACTCTCATAAGCATCAGCTCTCTCTCTTTTGCTCACCTAGAATGAGACGAGCTCTCGCTCAGGTCTCCCATACTCCCGTCCGCAGGCGCGTGTCCGGTGGCCAGAGCCGCGGCGTAGCTCTGGGGAAGGTACAACCTGCTGTGGTCCTCCTCCGTTGACTCCTTCTTCCGCCAGCTCCGGTGTCCACCGGTGTCCTGGATCAGACACCCCGTGACCCTGGAGCATGACGCGGGAAACAGACGCACCGGCAGCCCCCGGGGTCATGCTACAGGGCGCGGTGTCAATGCCGCTGTCTGTGGAGGCTCCTTTAATGTAGGTGAGACCCAGCATCTCTGGATCCATCAGGTCCCCGGAGCCAAAGTGCTTCTCATCACTGTTACTGCTGGAGGCGTTGCTGGACAGAGTGTTACTGCTGGAGTGGCTGGAGTTCTTATCGCCGCCCTGCTGGAGGACGACAGGAAAACACACCAAGGAAACATTAATAATAGGTCCTTTTTTGGCAAAAGACATGCTTCCTGTCTTTTTATGCAACAACCTAGCAACCATCTAGCAAGAACCAGTTATATTTTCTTAAACAATATAAATATATGGAAAATAAATACATATAAAAAATACAAATATATTAAATCTACAAATATGAAAAAATTTACTTATACAAAAACATATTAAAAAATATAATAAACAAATAAATCTATCTGCTGGAGGATGAAAGAAAGGAAAACATATCAAAGAAACAATAATTGGGCATTTTTTTGGCAAGACATTTGCTGTGGCATTTTTATATTTACAAATTCAAATAAATACAAATTAATTAATTAAAAAAGAAGTAATAAGTCTAAAGCAACAGCACTGCTATATTTGCATCGACAAGAAACATTTTTTTCTTTAAAAAAAGATTATAAAAACAATAAATAAATACAAACAAATAAATACATCAAAAACAATAATACTCTAGCAATTGGCAAATGTATATACTGTGTGTGTGTGTGTGTGTGTGTATATATATATATATATATATACATCTACAACATCTACATATACATGCACACACACACACACACACACACCCACACACACACACACACACACACACACACACACACACACACACACACATTAATACTTTAAAAATGGTAAATAATAGAACTAACAATATAAAAATAAATGCAATAAGAATACATAAAATATATAAAAATATAAATAATAAATATATACGTATGTGATAAAACTTACACTGCCAGCATAAGCACCAAAGCTCAATATTTCAAAACACATGCGCTAACCATTTAGCATATCATCCCAATAACTACATGACATTTTGTGCATGCTTGCATATTTGATCTATAATTCTAATTAGCAGATGGAAAACAGGCCGTATCTGATATTCTTTGTCATGTGACGCCTTCTTTAGTCCAAACTAATATCATGCCAATTTGAACGTACCGCTGCACACTGCAAAGACCCGCTAAACTAATTACTGTGAGCTAATGAATAATTCTGTGACTGGTAATGTATGCAAATATGAGCTGTATTCATTCATTAGTGCGCAGACAATAGGCGTAATAAATCAAGAGAGCAGAGCCATGTACATCTCCCAGCGGATACGGACAACAGCATTTTACACAATACAACAGACATTAGAGACCGTTCAGAGCTGAAGAGGTTTGAGTTATTGATATAGATGGTAGAAGGCAAACACACAATAACAAGCATAATTAAGAGACTGATCCTGATATTAAACCTGCTATTATACAGACTTGATTATCAAATGATCCAACGACACACTCATTAATGCAGCCGCAAAACTCACGCCACTTAACGTGGATAATGAGACCGTCCTTTAATCTTTCATGGTTTTCTGTATTTGTTCAAAGTCTGTAGAGATGCAAACTCTTCATTACAGACATACAAATCATATTCTGAATATTAAACATAACTGAGAAAATCATTAGAGTATATAGCAATGAACTTAAGCTAATTTCAACAGCATGATGTGGTAAAAACTGATTGGATATTACTAACGTGGGCTGGAATGAATTAAGACAATATCTGCTGATTTCTTTAATGGAAATTGTTTAGTGATTAAAAGCTGCAGTGTTTGCACGTCAGAATGGAGGAAAATTAACTTAAGTCACTGAAAGAGAAAAGTCTCATTTGAAAGAAGTGATAACGTTAGTGAAAGAAAGTAATTAACATTAATTTACCTTGGAGCAAATGAAGAGGATATTACTAATAATATATGTTTTCATTCGGGAACGAGGATGAGGTGGTTTCATTGCAATAAGGGGAAACAAGTATAATTATTAAATGTGAACTGACATCCTTTCTATTAAATTATCCCCCATAAACTCAAATGAAAAAGAAAAAGACTTTCTTGGCAGTCGAAACCGATTCTAAGTCCTGATTGGTCAGTAACATTTTTAAGGCGGGGCTCAGCGAAGGGTTAATTATGCTGAAGTAAATGTAAGAGTAAAGACTGCTTTGAGACGCAAGCAACAAAATCATGACGCTTTCACAGATACTTCATTAAATGCATTCCTTCCCAAATTGCATTACAAAAATGAATTGCATTATATATCAATAATATTTTTTATTATATATTAATATTTATAAATGGTATATATTTATTTACAAATGTATTTAAATATTCATTTTATTACAATATATTATTCATTACTTAATCAAATCTAGATATAAAAAAAAAAAAAAAAAATTATTTTATATATTTATTTCATTACAGTATTTCATTCTGGATATTTTACCTAATATTTTTGATTTATAAACTGTTACTACAGTTACATATATAAACAAATGCCTCCTGCTGGCCTGCCACTAACCAACTGGATTATAAATAAAGCACATGGTTTATTTTGTCTGGCCTGTAAGTGAACCGGACCTCATAACCTCCTATACGGCTGTGTGCAGGACAAGAGAGATTTAGCCAAGTAGACATGCTTCTGAATCAACATCCTTGGTCCACAATGACTATCAAACAATACGATTTTAAGGGTTTGAATCGTGGCTTTAATAAGATTCTCATCAATCTATCAAAATATAGATTTTTATGGCAGTGGTCGTAACCAATGATTTATACAAATACAAAACAAGCATTACAAATGTTATGTGAATTAACCCCATCCACAACAGTTTTTTCTTTCCTCAGTCTTGGAAAACCTGGATATACGAGGAAAAAACCCAAAGTGATTTCTAGTACTGAAAGTACTAGTTATAATCCTAGTTATGAATGCTAATATTTCTATTTATGCCAATAATTATGATAATATTTTCTAATTACAATACTATTTTATAGAAATGTTGAGCAATGTCATTTATATATATTACTATATATATATATATATATATATATATATATATATAATATATATATTCCAATATTCCATAATATCCCTTTTAGTTAAAGTTTTAGCAATTTGTGTTATGTTTATAAAATATTATTTGTTTTTATTTATTTAATATGTCTATATAGGTCTTATCAAGCTATCATTTCATAATTATTTACGGCAGATTTCCTCAACCAATGATTTATAATAATAAAAAACAAGAATTAAAATTAACAACCGACTTTCTTTCCACGGTCTTGGAAAACATAAGGCAGCCTAATAAAAAAAAAATGTAAATCTTAAAACGCCATGGGCATTTTTTTATACGCTTTATAAAAAAATGCCCATGGCGTTTTAAGATTTACATATTATTATTATAAGATTTAAATATGACAATTTGAGATTTTATAATATACATTTTTTATTTCCAGATTTAAATTTTAATTTTACTTGCAATTTTGCTATCTTTGTCATTTTAATTTTGGCTATTTTTATTAGATGGTTTGTATTGTTTTCATTTCAGTTTTAGTTTGAATTATTTTAGTACTGCAGATTAAACTCCTGCCTTGGCAACTAGTTGATAAAAAGATTTTGTTGTTTTGTTTTAATATTTTATTTCACTTTGATTTGATTTCATTTATTGTTTTGGTTAAAGGTTTAGTTAACTATAATACGCAGTTCTGAGTAAAATATTATTTAAAAATCCTATAGATATAAATCATATATATATATACAGTATATAAGTGAACTTGAGGGCCTCTGGAAATCACTGTTCTAAAGGCGTTTAATGCTTGGGCTTATGTATGGTTCTTGGCATCACTTCTACTCTACAGGAGTGTTGAGTGGGGATAGTCTTACCCGCGTCGACTTGTTTGGAGAATCCTTGCCTCTTTCCTTCAAGGAGTTGAGGATCTTGGTGGAAGGGACGTGCCACTTCGCCTCTGTGAAGAAACAGACTGAAGGATAAACATGGAGATTCCAGAACATCTGACTGTCAAACATGGTTTTAACTGGTCCAAACTGGTCTTCAGATGGTCCAAACTGGTCTTCAGATGGTCCAAACCGGTCTAGAGGACTAGTCTTAAGCCTTAGACCAACTACTAATCACCTACAATATTCTAAAAACCAGACTGACTGCAACGACTAGGGCTGCATGACAAAATACAGTAACCGAGATTTTTTCTAAAACAAAATAAAAAAAAATAAAAAATCGCATTTGTAATTTAAAATGCAAAAAAAAAAAATAAACTCCAGGTCTGATGTGCTTGTTTGAAGGGCTGAACAATTTATTACAAAAAAATAGTTTCTATTTTAATATGACTATGTAAAAAAAAAATAAGTAGAATAATTATTATTTTACTACTACTAAAAGATTAAAATATTAATAAAAAATATTAGCCTACTATTTACTGCAAAATAAAAAATAAATATGTTTTAAAAAGTTACAAGTCTTTTTTTATCTAGTGTTACACAATTTGGCCAAAAATGTTGTGATTATATATATATATATATACACACACTAATTGAACTATGGAATAAATAATAATAATAATAGATAAAATATTAAACAAAATAAGAAATATTACAATTTAGTGTAAAATATAAACAAGTATTTAATATAAAAATATTATTATTATTGTATAGTACAGCACAATTGTAAAATTACAATTAAATACAAATGGTTAATGTGTTAATTTCTTCATTTGTAAATGTTAATCCATCAAGTTTGTGTTGTTTTCTAATGTGGATTTATTTAGATGAATCACGCAGCTCTAAAAGCGCAGGCTCTTTTTCTATCACAACACTCTGCAGCATGCTTTGAGTCCAGTGGCTCATGTCTGTGTGAGCTGATCGGCGTGAAGCTGTGGATGTGTGTATGTCACCTGCAGAGCGGGTCCTCTCCAGCGTCCGCTCTCTCTCCCGCAGCATCTCTCCGTCTCCCAGCATGCCCTGGGCTTCAGGCGAGCGCTCGTGGAGCTCCGGAGACTGACACCTGTGGACGAGAGCGGCTAGAGCTCAGACTCAATCAGGAGGATCAAAAGATCCTTTTCTGGGATATTCATCTCTCGTTAGAGTTGGATTTGGAAAACACCTCCAGCTGTGATCAAAGTCACCTCGTTTGAGGACACGTAAAACAAACTGCCAGCCTTAATTGCATTGATTAAAGAAAAACTGGATATTAATAAGAATTCAACAGTTGTCTGGTAATAAAATGTGTGAAGATCTGTGGCTCACGTCTGCAGATGTTTATAGTTTTTGTGACGAGACGTGACACAAATCTGATAAAAGTGTTCTGCGCTAAAGAGAAAGAAAATATAAACATCTTAAATCAAGTACTAATTACTTTATTAAATTAACAATTACTCTGCTTGAATATTAATTAGGTTACACGTTACTTCACACATTAATTCATTTATAAAAACGCAAAAAAAATTGTCAGACACAATTCACTTTATAAAATTAAATAAAAATGTGAAATAATAATTTATTACATTAAATAATATTAATATGAAATAATTTTATATTAACAAATATTTATAAATTAACAAATGCTTCTTTATTAATACATCTATTAATACATTAAGAAAATATTCAATAAACAAAATAAATAAATCATATTTTTTATTCATTTATAAAACCTGAAACAATATATATATAATATGGACAATGTGACAGAATTGACAATATGATAAACAACAAATAATATTAATATTATTATAATTATTTAAAATTAATAATTAAATGAACTAATGTTTATTATTAATACTAAATTAAACTACTAAATCACATTTATGTTGAAATTATCAAAACAATGTTACAAACTAATTTATTGGTTAATTTACATTTTAGACCAATCTATTGATGCCAAACTAAAAATTAAACTAAATGAACACCGACTAATATTTGATAAAAAATTATCAATACAATATTATTAACTGATTTATTGATTCATTTATTTTAATTATTAATTGGACCAATACATTAATACTAAAAAATGAATACATGAAATTAAAATGCTATTAATCAATGTTGTTGGTTGATTTATTAATTTATATTAATTGAACCAATAAAGTTACTGCATTAAACTAGAATAAACGAAATAATTAATGAATAATATTTGATAAAAAATGATCAATCTATATATTTATTGATTATTTTATTTGAGTTTTTCATTGGACTAACACATAAACACTAAATTAAACTAATCAATAAACCAAATGATTACTGAAAGAATACTTGATGATGAAAATGATGCATGTAGTCGTATTAACTGCATGCATGAAACCAAATGATTACTGAAAGAATGCTTGATGATGAAAATGATGCATGTAGTCGTATTAACTGCATGCATGAAACCAAATGATTACTGAAAGAATACTTGATGATGAAAATGATGCATGTAGTCGTATTAACTGCATGCATGCCAAATGATTACTGTACTTGATGATGAAAATGATGCATGTATGCATGAAACGTATTAACTGCATGCATGAAACCAAATGATTACTGAAAGAATGCTTGACTTGATGAAAATGATGAAATGATGCATGATGAAAATGATGCATGTATTATTACTGCATGGTGATTACCTTGATGATGAAAATGATGCATGGTCGTATTAACTGCATGCATGAAACCAAATGGAAAGAATGCTTGATGATGAAAATGATGCATGTAGTCATATTAACTGTATGAAACCAAATGATTACGAATATTATGACTGGCATGCATGAAACCAAATGATTACTGAAAGAATGCTGATGATGAAAATGATGCATGTAGTCGTATTAACTGCATGCATGAAACCAAATGATTACTGGGATGATGAAAATGATGCATGTAGTCGTATTAACTGCATGCATGAAACCAAATGATTACTGAAAGAATACTTGATGATGAAAATGATGCATGTAGTCGTATTAACTGCATGCATGAAACCAAATGATTACTGAAAGAATACTTGATGATGAAAATGATGCATGTAGTCGTATTAACTGCATGCATGAAACCAAATGCTGAAAGAATACTTGATGATGAAAATGATGCATGTAGTCATTAACTGCGCATGACCAAATGATTACTGAAAGAATACTTGATGATGAAAATGATGCATGTAGTCGTATTAACTGCATGCATGAAACCAAATGATTACTGAAAGAATACTTGATGATGAAAATGATGCATGTAGTCGTATTAACTGCATGCATGAAACCAAATGATTACTGAAAGAATACTTGATGATGAAAATGATGCATGTAGTCGTATTAACTGCATGACCAAATGATTACTGAAAGAATACTTGATCATGTAGTCGTATTAACTGCATGCGTGAAACAAATGATTACTGAAAGAATACTTGATGATGAAAATGATGCATGTAGTCGTATTAACTGCATGCATGACCAAATGATTACCTTGATGATGAAAATGATGCACATTAACTGCATGCAGAAACCAAATGTTACTGAAAGAATGCTTGATGATGAAAATGATGCATGTAGTCGTATTAACTGCATGCATGAAACCAAATGATTACTGAAAGAATACATGATGAAAATGATGCATGCGTATTAACTGCATGTGCATGAAACCAAATGATTACTGACTTGATGATGAAAATGATGCATGTAGTCGTATTAACTGCAGCATGAAACCAAATGATTACTAAAGAATGCTTGATGATGAAAATGATGCATGTAATCATTATTAACTGCATGCATGATGAAAATGATGCCATAATGATTAACTGAAAGAATGATGATGAAAATGATGCATGTAGTCGTATTAACTGGCATGAAACCAAATGATTACTGAAAGAATACTTGATGATGAAAATGATGCATGTAGTCGTATTAACTGCATGCATGAAACCAAATGATTACTGAAAGAATACTTGATGATGAAAATGATGCATGTAGTCGTATTAACTGCATGAGTGAGTGAGTGAGTGTTACCCGTCGTATCCCGGCTGCTGGTTCCAGCTGGCGCTTGCACAGGGTCCCGGGTCGCTGGAGGATGACTGGTTACTGGGTGAGCTGCGGTAGTGCTGGGACGCGTCTCCTTTACTGCAGGACGAGATCGGAGGCTTCTCAACATCCGGACCGCTCCTGCAGCGATACAGAGGAGTTCAACACGTGTGAGCAACAGAATTCAGTTTAACGAACAAACCGCGGATCACAGAGTCAAGAGAGCAATGTTCACAGGAGAGTCTACAAGCAGCTAAACAGCAGGAGGTTGTGTGTGTGACGGAGGAAAAGAGAAATGATCAAATTAAACAAAGAGCCGTGGATAATTAGGCAACACACAGACTCATAACTGGTGCAAGCATACATTATAATCATAATAATATTCTATATTGCACCTTTAAATGCAGCTTCTCAATACGTAATAGAAAAATAACAGTAAGTATAAAAAGAAAGAAAAAAGAATGAACAAGCAAATTAAGACTGTGATTAAAACTACAGTTATTAATATTATTACTTCTATTATTATTATTATTTAATGTTATTGGCTGATTCATTAAATTTAATAACTCATTGCACCAATACATTCAAATACAAAATAAATACCATTATCATATATCCATTTTAGAAATGTATTTCTATTCATTAAATGAGTAATTTATAAAGATAACCCTTGTGTTTATTATATTATTGATATGTTTCTGCATCACAGAGGTGTTTGCTCTGCTTCAATGACAATAAACGCTATTCATTCAATTAGATCATTAAATCAATTAGGATAAATTAAATCAACTAACTTAAACTAAACAAGCAAACAAAATTAATAAACACTCAAAATATGTGATAATACAATTTTCAATATAATTGTATTAATAACTTTAACCTAAACGAATCCAAAACGAATACTGAATGATATGATAAAAATAATCAATACAACTTTATTAACTGATTAATTGACTGATTTATGTAAATTTAGTTATTAATTGGACCAATACATTACTAATATATACAATTAGAATATATAAATGAAATTAATATTAAATACTGAATAATACTTGACTGTCAGTATAATTGTATTCATTAATTTGACAGATTTATTTATTTTAACTGAATTCCTTATTAGACCAATACATTAATACACAATTTTAATATAATAAATACACTTAATATACAAAATAACAAAGGATAATAAAAATGATCAACATAATCGTATTAATAACTTTAGCCTGACATCAATAACAGTGATTTAAACCATGTTTTCTGTTAAATGTGTTACTGCAGTTAAACTTTTCCTGTATTTATTTGCCATGTGTGGTAAATGTGCACCTGTGTTTCCATACATACAGAAGATACAGAAGCACAGTATGCATCCCACAAATACAGTACGATTACTACAGTAATATGTAGTCCAGTTGATTCAATTGCACATCCCTTCATAAAAACATCTGATATTCCTGTGTTTCTGCTGCAGCAGATCTCATTCTTCATGCATACATCTCACACACCTTCCAGAAGCACAAAATACGAGCATGGCGGTGATTTCAGCTCTCGCTGACGTCAGTCTGAAGTCAGAATGCACTACTGACAGTGTTACTCTGTGGACCAACAATGCCCCTGGACAACATGCATGCTAGTATATTAACACATCACTGTGACAGATGCATAAATGTGCTTAAACGCCTGTAAATACCTTACATTCATGCATGCAACCCAATTAGTCAAAAAGACGTTTTATTGCATTCAAGGTATTCATTTCATCACTTCATGCCTTTCCTTTGAAAATGTGAGAGGTGTGTGCATGTCTTAGTATTACTGCATCACTAATAAGAGGGTAAGAGAGTCCAGTGCTGTGGCATTACACCGCTCTCTCCACATGCCGTCTCATAGAGGAGCTGGAAAGGTCATCAGCACCGTGAGGGGGTTCCCAGTAAGAACAAATGACCACATTATAACAAACCATACTTGAGAAGCATATCGCCTGCATACAAACACAGGAAGCTGAATTCATGCAACGCAACACAACACTTTCCAGCAGAATGTAAATTGTCAGAGCAGGCTGAAGCTGAAGATGCTGCATGACGTTGCACAAGCAGTTGTTTTTTTCTTTTGTGTGCAATTTACACATATTTTAATACATTTTCCCTTTATGTGAATCAGGTTTGTGCACTGAAAAAAAATCATAATGAGTATATTTTTCAGTTAAAATATCTTAAATCCATAAAATAAAAAGTATTTCTTCAAGAAGCAATTCTGCAAACAACTTATATTACTACAATTTAATATAACTGTTTTCTATTTTAATATATTTATTTTCACATATTGAACCTTTTTTCTCTTTACGTGAACCAGGTTTTTGCACAAAAAAATTCTTAAAGAGCATTTTTTAAAGTAAGTTTTGTTTACCAGTTAAAATATCTAAATATTAAATACATTTACTCAAGCTATATTGCATGCAGCTTTAAGATTTGTTTTCATAGACTGTTTGTTGTTTTTTCTTGTTTTTTTAATCTGTTTTACCGTTTGAAATTAAAAAATTTTAGTAATCAAAAAGCATGTAAATTTAATTGAAATCAATTATCATTAGAATTTAAATTATATTAAAAGTAATTACAATTTGCAATTCCATCTGCATCATGGAAATCATAGAGATCCACACATAAAATGTCACAAAAGACACAATAATAAGTTTCACCGTGTCTTAATCCTGCTGTATTTTTAGTGCATTCTAACACCCAGAGTTCGGGTTGATTCAGGAAGGCGATGGATTCACAGTTAACTCATCCAACTGACATGAAGTAAACACACAAGCATGTATCTGAACTGTGATACCTGGGTCCATCCGGCAGCTTCCTGTCGAAAGAGGTGCTGCGTGGGATGGCGGTCGGAGCGTGCTGGAGGACCTGCGGGCACGGCATGCAATCGGGACCCTGCGTGGGGGATCCGCGGGGAAGAGGCTGGCCGCTGGTGGGCACACGGTGCCAGGTGGTGTTTCTCTTGAAGGGCGTCTTGTACTCGCAGGGCGTTCCTTCACTGTCCAGCTTATACTCCACCATAGGGATGCGGTAGAGCTCTGAACATCCCCTGAGAGACAGAGAGCAGAAAAAACGTCAACGGACACTTAGAAGATGTTTTTAGAATAATATGCACTTATCACAACAACACAATAACCCACAATAACCCACACCACTCCAGTCCAGCAACTAACATCTTATGAACTGTGTTTGTAAACAAACAAATCCATCGAGATATTTTTAACTTCAAACTGTTTTAGAGTCTTCAAACTGTTATATAGTCTATAATAACGCTTCCTCCAGTGAAAAAGTCCATCTCCTATTGTCTCTCAATAAAAATCCAGCCACACATTTATTTAGAGCAGTTTTGGCTTGTAAACAGTGCTTGATCTGTGCAGATTTCTCTCCTGATTCAGACCAGGCCACTTTATCACTGGAAGCAGCGTTATTATGGATAGAGGACTCGTATTTACTTCAAAACGTCTTAATGATGGATTTGTTTTTTACAAACATGCAGCTTTTGTCTTCTCCAGATGTGAACTGATGGACTGGAGTGGTGTGGATTATTGTGATGTTTTTATCAGACTCTCATTCTGACGGCACCCATCCACTGCAGAGCATCCATTGCTGAGACACTGATGTAATGCTACATTTCTCCAAATCTGATGAAGAAACAAACTCATCTACATCTTGGATGGCCTGAGATTGAGGACAGTTTCAGTAAAGTTTCATTTTTGAGTGATCTATTCCTTTAAGAAAGTAAATAGGACCAATGTTTTTGACTTGCTTCACTTCTGAAACATCAGTTCATCTTATATTTCAAACACCGCAACCACCGGTCATATACAGAGAGTTTCCAACATGCAATTTATGATGCATGAAATCTACATTTATTTTTTAACTTTGAAATGCATGGGTTAAAGAAAATTAAATAGATTGCAAAAAAAGTTTGAAATGTGAAATATTGCACAAACGGCACAATGTTGAGAATTCATGAATCACTCCTTGAAGGGACTGAACTAGTTATCATCTGGTTACCAGTCCTGGGTAAACAAAGCCTCTATATTAAACCAGTCTTAAGAACTAGCAGTTAACCTAGTTTACTAGCAGTTAACAAAGCGGTTATCAGTCTTACTTTCAGATTCGTATTGGACCTTTACATGTCACTTTTAAAATGTTATGACTGTACTCGAGGAGAAAAACATTAGACAACTATCTTTTAAGACTAGTCTAAGCAGTTTATGTAACTGGCACCTGAGCGTTAAACAGAGTCATGCACAAGTGCATACAAGTTACATTTATTTGTATAGCTCTTTTCACAATGTACATCGTTTCAAAGCAGTTACACATACAATTATGCTAATGTTTATAATATCTTAACATCTTTAAAATATTAAAATGTTGCAATGAACTAATAAATCACACAGCTAAAATGTCCTTTATAGTGTATATATCTTTACCTGAGTATACTTTATGTATTCGGATGAAATAGACATGTATATTCATCTTCATAAAAAGAGTTGGGTAATAATATAGTTACATTTTGCAACAATATAAAAAGTGACAATATATAGTAACAAATTTGAATAATTGTTGAGAGAGAAACAAAGCTTGTAATTGTATTTATTTTTACGTATTTGTTTATTTAATAGGGTGCTTATAAACGTCTGTGTTAAATAGAAAATATAAACATACTAGATTATAGAAACATTGCTCATTTACATCCATAATCCATTAGTGACAAAATACAAATACATACTATCTTACATTACCTTTAAATACCTTTATTTCACCAACACAGAAGTAAACAATTGTCTTTAAATGTATAAATAACTAGAACTTAATGTAAAGTAAAACTGTTTTCACTATAAACCAGTGGGTTTATGATCATAGGATAATACACTAAAATAATATAATAAACACCAGTTTGCAGCAAAAAAAGCAGCATAACAGATGTTTTTTGTACAGGTAAATAATTCGAAGTGAATGGCACCGGAAGCCTTCCACATTCAAGGTACCGCAGCTCTTATGTAATAAATACGGTGGATATGAGCACTAGAAGGGAACTAGAAGACACAGAAAAGCAGAAGCTCGTTGAGGTGGGTTTTTGGGTTGAAAGAAAAGACCCCGAGGGTTATGAAAACAGTCTGCTCTACGAAGCCTTCTGCAGTTGAACTCTGCAGCTATTGTCTGCATGAAGCTCTGGAGGTGAAGGGTTAACATTCTCCTCTTTCATTTGCATAAGCAGCCCACAGGCTCCTATCAATTAGATGCAGAAGACAGGCCCAGAAATCAGACAATGTGATCTCTGCATCGGTTTTAAACTGAGCTGCATTCATCAGCCCTCTGGATATCACTGACCTCGGCGTCCTCAGGAGGCCAGAGAACACTAGACGCTACGCTACACTTTCTGGCAGGATCTCTTGGCATGAGCAACAGCAATGCAAAGCATCCTCCAAAGGGAATGTTTCTGACTGAGGAATACATTAAAGAGACAGATCAGGAATACATTCTGTCGTTCAGATTCTCTTTGACTTTACCAAACGAGATATTCTGCAATGGAGAATGAGGATTTGAGCTGTGAAAATATGAGTTACTTTTTCAAATAGGTACCGCAAGTTACTTTGTTTTCTCATTTATTGAGCTCTGTGAGAAACTGGAAGTGAAGGGCAGAGACAGAGACACTTCTTTCAGGCTGAGGCTTAGAAATGTCATTTCTGGTGTGAAACACACTTAACGGTGGCCAAAAACATAACTCTTGGGCTTTTTGTTATTAAGAATATCTAAGCAAGCCCAGCTTAGCTGACAAAAAGTAATGCAAAAGTAACGTAATGCATTACTTTCCATAATAAGTAACTAAATAATGCAATTAGTTATTTTTTGTAGAGTAACACAATATAAGTCTGTCAAAATAAAGCTCATTACTTTTAAAAGTCAATTTTGAATAATTAATGCGTCTTTATTGAATAAAAGAATGAATTACACACACATATACATACATACATGCACATTCACGCACACAAACAGACAGCCCTTTATTCAAAAGTTTGGGGGAACAACTTGAAATAAAATAACCTTTAACTGAAAAAATAAGTTGTATGCAGGGGTACGTTGAAGTGACTGATGTCAAAGGGTCTTCGGTTCTGGGATGCAGATGTCTCGTAAGTGTTTATCAATCAGCAGAAATCAAGCTAAAGACGTGCCGCTGAAACATTAGCCGCAGCTAACAGCATCGGCTCGTGTGTTTGGAAAGTCAGTCAACAGAAATGCATTTACTGTACATCACTCACACACATAATGAGAACCAGTGGAAAAGAAACGTAAACTACTGAGCCGCAGCTTTGGTGACCTGAGCATATGAGATGCTGAGTGTTTACAGAATAAACAGATCAATCAGTTTCTTTCAGTTAATTACGTCCGTTTCCCCATTAAAAGCTGAAGGATATTTAACACTAGTGTAAAACAATGCACAGCATAAGCCAAAGGCAGTTTAAAGAGCACGCTAAAGCTAATCTTTCCACATGTTTATCAAATGTTTTGCTTCACTATTTACTTCCACACAGAACAAAACCTTCACATTTTCCACATCAAACCCTGAAACCTCTGACCTGCACTGACATATGGAGAATAATCTACAGCGTGTGAATGTGCCGAGAAACACGAACACAACCGCACACAGGAGGAAGCTCTTACAGATTCAGTGTGTTGTTTTAGAAACACACATCCAACCAAGAGTTAGAAAAAGCATGTTAAGCAAACTTTGAGGGACAGTTTTCATCAGAAAGCTCATGTAATACAGGAGCGTTCACAACACTGCTCACATTCACGGCTCAGATTTACAGAGCGGTGTTTTCCACGGCCGCCTGCCAAGATCCCAGTCAATCCTCTCACACTATACTGCCGAGGCGTAACGGAAAACTAAAGGGTGGGATTTATAGAGGTAGGATACTAATGAGCCGGCAAAATGCAATAACGATCAGTACTGACTGACATTATGTGAAACACCATATGGATAAATGTGCTACTGACTGAGTATGTAACAACACTTCATATGGGTCAAATCTAGCATGCAATAAAATATATCAAATTAATTAAAACACACACATGATTTATGATTTAATAATATCTCATCTGAAGTATCCTGAATAAATCTCTATTCACCCCCCCAACCCAAAAATAAAATAAAAAATTTAAATGGAGCAGCACAACGGTTTTCAACATTGATAATAATCAGAATAATAATGTTTCTTGAGCAGCAAATCAACACAGTAGAAGCATCATGTGACACTGAAGACTGGAGTAATGATGCTGAAAATTCAGCTTTGATCACAGAAATAAATTACATTTGACAATATATTCAAATAATAACTGTCTGGTTTGGTTCAGCTACAAATCAGACATCAGCAGTCTACAGAGAACGGTTCGGAGTCGAACCGCTGAAATACTTATCTGTGCTCAGAAATCACCCTGGATCCTCACATCCACGCCATCTGACCGGCGCTACAGAGCACTGAATACCAGGACAGCCAGGCACAAGAACCGCTTCTTCCCCAGGCAATCTACCTCAAGTAGATAAATATATCTCCCATTGTGCAATAACCTTATACCTACTGTATTCATCATCCTACATCCTAATTCATCCCTACATCTTAATCTATTATATCTATAGCACACTTGTACAAACTATTTCATTTTGCAATTTATTTTTCATATTGTTTTGTTTATTTATAATTAACATGTGTATTTTGATTTATTATTTTATTCTATATGATTTTTTATTGTCTGTGTGTTGTTGTCTCTGTGTACTGGATGCTTGTGACACTAAAACAAATTCCTTGTATGTGCAAACATACTTGGCAATAAAGCTCTTTCTGACTAATACAGCTGTTTGAATTGTAACACAATTGTACTGTTTTTACTGCATATGTGACAAAGTAAATGCAGCTTCCCTTGATGAGCAAAAGTATCTTCTTTACTTTTTAAAACTTTAAAAAAATGTTTACCAAGCCCAAACTTTTGATGCTAGTGTGTATATTATAACATAAAACCACATTTTTCTTCAAAGATCTTCAAATTAAAGTATCTTCAAGGACATAAATATTAAATCACCATCTGATACAACATCAGAGTGCGTCTTTGTATGGTGTGAAATCAAGCCTCGACAGGACTTTCCCATCAAACACACTCTCTTATTTTAAAGAGCTCATAGATGTCTTTTTATGGCTGTGCAGAATCCAGTCTGGGCGGGTGAAATACGGCTCTAATATTAGCCTAACCCAGAAAATGTATTTATTTACACTAGAGCAGCAGGATGTGGCCGTAACCCTGCCGTCCTCAAGCTTCTCCATCATTTCTATATGAATCTCTAAACATGCCGCACATACATCACACTAATGAGAGAAGAGGAGGAACAGTTCAGATGTGTCCACGCTCAGACGTACTCACTTATGGATTGAAAATCTAAACAGTAAATATTAGGTTTTCAGATTAATCAGAGAGAGCATGTAATGTAAGGCTCTGCTCCTCGACCTCTGACCTGAAACATGAGACTCGGGCTGTATATCTGAATGTGTCCGAGTCTTTCCTTTAAACACATGTTTATGTGGGTGTACAGTTCATACATGCTGCACACAGCGAAGGGCCGGATTCACAAAATCTTCTTAAGAATTAAGTTAAGACATTCTTAAGATAAATTCCACGAAGTTCGTAAGAATGTTCTTAAGTGCAAAGATCTTAATAATTTCTCAAATATATTCTTAAGAACATCTTAATTAAAAGAATTTGTTGTTTTCTTAACTTAAGAAAAAAGATAAGAATATTTTTAAGAAGAATGCAATCACTTAGGTTTAAAAAATAAGAAGAAAATAAGAAGAAATTTCTTCTTAAGAATGTTTTGTGAATCCGGCCCTGGAGTTTCTAGCAAATTCTAGAAATTTCTGCATGGTTGTCAAGATGCGACTTGCATTGCATTGAAGGTACAGTATATGCATTCCCTGGGAATCAAACCCATGTCTCTCGACAGTCAATATGACAGGACTACTTTAAAGTACAGGACCCTGAATGAGACGCTCTGCTGTGTAAATAAGCTTCCGCTGCGTCATGAACACAGATCACTGTAAGAGGATTTGCTGACGATGATGATATGGATGCGGTCAGCATGCGTTTACATGTGATATGACTATATGACAATATTAAATGCACAAATATAGAGGTGATAGAATAAATCTCTAGATTTACACCGGTCTGTCTGTCAGGCATGTTTGTGAGCAAATGAAACAGAATGCGGTCACATTTGTTTTCTTAACTTAATTAGCTTCTGTTAAAGAACTAATGTTCATATGACAAATGAGAAAGAGCAGCTGATTTCTAATTAGAAAAAGCCTAATTAATTCATATGATAATTGTTTTAGGAAATGTGAACACATAATACAATATTAGAAAACGGTAAGATTCTGAGCATAAATAAATGTTTTTTTAAATATAATGTATATACATACTGTAAATTTTAATAATAATAATAACAATACATGTATATAAATAATAATTATAATGATATACATAATCGTTACTATTCAGAATGTATGTGATAATAATAAAATATATAAATATATAGCAAAAATTATATTGATAAAATGTATAGATAGATCTACACTATAAATAATTATATCTAATAATAACAACTATTTATTATTAATACTACTATTATTATTATTATTATTATTATTATTACTAATAGTATTATAAATAAATATATAATATAAAAATGTATTTTACAATTAAATATATAATAAAAAATTTAATTATGAATAATATTTTTTATTAATACAAGAAATTAGAAAGTATATATCATTTGTTTTAAAATTGATTAAATAAATATAAATATATATATAAAAGGCAAAAAAATGATTAAGATTGAAATAGTAATTTCTCAACCGTTTTCATGAGATGTGCTTTAAAAGGCATTAAACGCTCTGTGTGTAATCTGGTGGTATGTGGATCGGTCCTGTTTGAATTGGTGGGACGTACAGACGTACAGACGGAGTCTAAAAGCACAATCTGCTGCGCGGCGCTGAGACGTGTTTCTTCAGTACTCAAGCACCTCCTGCCGCTAGCGCTGGTGAAGAGCGTCAGCTGGCCAGATACACCGACGTCAGCGCTCTCCTTCTGTTCCCACTGATCCACCACAATCACTTAAAGAGCAAACTAACCATTCACAGCAAACCAGTTCCAGAAGCAGCACTGGATAATGGAGAGTAGTGTTTTTACTGCTAAGAGTGAGATATTCAAATCCCATCCAACAAGATAAACCGTCAGAGTAAGGCTGAAAAGAGCAGCAGAAAACCTGCCATTAACATCCATCTTGAGTTGATTTATTAAGACAAAGTAATGCATTTCATATGGAACTAGAAGTTAATATTGAATATCTAATATAACAATAATATAGTAACTAACTTAGAAGTGTTGGATTAAGCCCTTAACCCTAAGTATTACATTCCTATAAATTAATACAAAAATATAATATATAATTCAAATACAAAATAATATCATATACTAAACACGTATTTGATTTTGATTGCTTCTATTGTCCTCATTTGTAAGTCACTTTGGTTAAAAGCGTCTGCTAAATGACTAAATGTAAATATTGAAAACAATTATATAATATAATGTATTATTAGAGTTGTTGGATAAATCCCTAAGCCTAAGTATTACACTTCTAAAAATAAATGCAAAATTAAGAAATATATTATTTTAAATGTAACATAATATAATTTACATTTACATTTAGCAGATGCTTTTATCCAACGCGACTTACTCAGTCTATACATTTTGTTTAATTTTTTTTGTCAGTATGTGTGTGTTCCCTGGGAATCGAACCCACAACCTTTGCGCTGCTGACGCAATGCTCAACCACTGAGCCACAGGAACACCCCTTAGGTAATAATTGCAAAGTCAGATCTGTTACAGAACCATTTAAATGATTTTTAAAATGACCAAGTAGTGTTGACTGGTACCTTCTGGGAGCTCCGTTCTCATACGGCTGGATGATGACCACCTTGACGCTGATGGAGGTGCGCAGCAGGTCGATCATCTGCTCGTGGGTCAGCGTGGCCACCGCCACCTTACAGATCTCCACCAGCCGGCTGCCCTGCCGCAAACCGGCCTTCCACGCGTATCCGAACGGCTCCACGTCAGCCACGATGCCCTCGAAGTTAACGTGGAAGCCCAGCTGCCCGAGACCGTTCCTGCGCAAGGTCATCTCTGTGGTCTCACAGCCGCGCGTGACCATCTGGAGCAAGACAGAGAGCGAGAGAGAAATCAGACTCTGTATATCACAGACTATCAGTCACAAAAAGCATCATACCTCTTCAGAAAATCCACACTAACTACTTTTAATGGCACTTTTTTTATTTTTGAGCTTGACGGAAAAGAGCAGCGTGGACATTCTTTACAGTTCTCTCTTTTGAAAAGTCATTTGGGTTTAGAAACATGACAGAAGGTATATAAAAATGCCAGCATTATATCCGGGTGAACTGTTCCTTTAAGTAGCTCAGATGTGAAGGACAGACGGTCACAAGGAGACGAGCCAAAAAAAAGAGATAAAACCAACAACCCCCGGCAACATTTAAATCCACGCAGGGTCCTCTCAATCTAAAGAGCCTTTCATATGGATATAAAGACAAGGGCACTCCAGGGGTAACGTTTTTAGAAAGGAAAAAACTGATCTGATCATCGAATCAGCGGAGAGAGAGAGAAACATCCCAGCAATGACTCTTCAGTCCGATGGTAAAAACAGAAAACATTTACAGAGCAAGATCAAGAGAGTAAAGCGTATTACTTTTAAATGAGATTAAATTAATATACAATACAATACAATATAATATGAGTTGTTGAACAAACCCCCATCCCTTAGGTAATAAACAAAGAATACAAATAAATATATTATAATTAATTTTAAATTAAAAAGTATAATATAATAATTCAATAATTAAAATAAAATATACTTTTTTCATTCAATATTAATATAATGTAACTATAATATAATAACATTAATACAATGCAGTATA
Source organism: Schizopygopsis malacanthus (assembly GCA_027474115.1). Lineage (NCBI taxonomy): Eukaryota > Metazoa > Chordata > Actinopteri > Cypriniformes > Cyprinidae > Schizopygopsis > Schizopygopsis malacanthus. Next base: position 28,672,553 of record CM049882.1, on the reverse strand, counting down.
ATACTTCTGTATATATAGAATAGAATTGAATAGAATACAATAGAATAGAGGTGTCAAACAAACCCCATCCTTTGGTAAAAAAAAATACTTTTGAATGTATAAAATGATTTATTTTAAATAAAGCTTATTATTAAAATAAAACAATGTAAAAAATATGAATACATCTCTAACCCTATGAATTGTTCACAATAAATAAATAATACAAATATATGCATTTACAATATAGTATGGAGTTGTTGAACAAACCCCTAATCGAAAAAAATATGAATATGAAAACATAATATAAACATATCACTATCACAAAATAACCTTTTAAAAGTTCAATCTAAAAGAAAAGTTAAGAAGTGGTGTTTAATTCTATTTGGTGCTGCTTGTGGCACAGAAATGACTGCTTCTCCACAGACGGGTTTTCCTCTTGAACTGGTTTAGCACTAATGGGTGAAGTAATTAGCATTAATCCAGTATAAACATGTCATTATGAGATGGTGACTGCTGCAGTGAAACACGTTCACACGGTCATGTGACACACCGCCGTCACCCAATCATTAGACGGCTTTAACGAGAGCTGAGCTCCAAACCAGCAGGACTAGGAGTGGACGGGCAGGTGAAGGGTTAAGAGCACATACACGAGAGTACATTGATTAGTAAATGTGTTTTTGATTAGTCGGTGGAGTCAGGTTTACAGGCGTGGGAGGATTGGTGAGTCAGTAAATACTCTGAGGAGAGGCTGATCCGTCTTTACATTTACATTTATGCATTTAGCAGACGCTTTTATCCAAAGCAACTTACATTGCATTCAAGTTACAGTTTCTACATTTTATCAGCTCTCGCTTTCCCTGGGAATCGAACCCATGATCTTAGCGTTGCTAGCGCCATGCTCTACCAGTTGAGCTTCAGGAAAGCTACAAGCTTACAAGCTTTACCGTAACAAGCCCAGCTAGAGAGAGTGACTCACTGAACACTTTCTTTTAAACCTCATATTGATTGTATACTTCGTAAGGTCAATTTTGGAATCAGTGTATTGTATCGATCTAAAAAAAATGTTTCTTTTAATGTTCGAAAAAAACTTGCTCTGCAACTTATATTACCTTTCTTTGATTATGCGGATGTAGTTTATCAGAATACAACCAAAACTAATCTTTTGCTTCTTACTACAGCTTATAATAAGTTGTGCAGATTTGTTATTGGGTGTGCTTATGATACACATCACTGTATTATATATGATTTGCTTAAATGGTTTCCACTCAATATCAGAAGACATATTCATTGGTTGCAATTTATATTCAAATGTATTCATTTTAATTATCCTAATTATTTACATCAGAATTTGATATTATACTCTTCTCCATATCATTTAAGATTTCTGCGTATTATTTTTTTACTCCTTTAGTTAAGAAAGTGTTTGGGAAAAAGGCATTTAGGTACAAGGCTCCAGCTGATTGGAATAATTTACCCTCAAATGTGCGTTCTTTGACTTCTTTTTATAGGTTCAAGAAAGGATTGTTTTCCTGTTTTGAAATTTCTTGTAATTGCTTCGGATGATGTGTATAATTATCTTTTTTTTTTATTATTTTTTTTTTATATTGTAGTATGGTATTTTGTTTTGATTGGGGTGATTGTTGTTTGTTTTGTGTTATGTTTTTTCATTTTTGTGTAATAGGACCCCCTTGAAAACGAGATGATGCATCTCAAGGGGTTTATCCCAAATAAAATGTATTTATTGATTGATTGACTTGATTTAGAAGTTAGTCATCATGCTAAAGCACCGATTCAGCGACCGACATGTTAGTTTGAATGAAGGACTGAAACCACAACAGCTTGAGTCTGTTTTCAGGATTCAGACCAATCAGCTGCGAGCTTGAGTCTGGACTTCAACAATACCAAAATAACCCTAGCATCAGACTTTAACTGGCATCCAATCATACAAAAATGACTTTCAATGAATTACTTATTTTAGAATAGCAAAATAATGTTAAACAATGTTGTAATGTGCACAAATGGCTAGTGTTGTTCATAAACGTACGTGTTAAAAACAAAGAGTATTCAATTCAGAAGTCCAGAAAGTATATCAGAAATTTGCTTTGATGTAAAAATAAAATGTGAATATGTAATAAATAAAATGTTTAGCATAAATAACAATTATAAAAAAATTATACAAAATTTAAAAGCTAGAAAATATTAAATTTCCATTGATGTAATGATAAAATGTTATGCAAATAATTAAATAAAGAAAAGAATACATGTATTTCAGACTAGAAAATATATACATTTTATTTGATGCAATAATTAAATGTTATGCAACTATATAATTAACAAAACTGATATAAATAATGAATGAGTAAATAAATGTAATTAAACATTAGAAGGCCAGAAAATATTTATAAACCTTGTGCTTCCCTTAAACACCCATCATTCAGACGCTGAAGCACTGCAGGTCAACTACTATCAGCGTTTTCACTCAGTCCAGTGAATAATTACAGCCAGAACAACAAACAAACTCCAAGACCGCAGCTGAAGCACAGTAAACTGTGAAGTGATCCTCTCGCTCTTCCCACGTGTCTGTGTCTGTGCCAAACCGCTTTAAAGAGAGCGATCTGTTGTGCTGTCTGCCGCAGCACCGCTCTATACTCTCACATTCACCTCTCAAACTCCACGCAGAGCCCAAACGTGAGAGAGAAACACACGAGCAGTCTGCTAGTATGAGCCCGAAACCGTGATATATCACGTAAACAAACACGTGTCATTCAACAAGACATTTAACACTCACAAAACTCTAAATATAGTCCAAAATGACAATAATCACATATAAAACATTTCAAATGCACCAGGTGATATTTTCCTTAAGACATGAATTCTATTGACAAATATGTTTAAAATGAACTATATTTACTGTGATGTACATTTATAATGAATAAAATTGATAGGATAAATAAATAAACACGCCTGTGAATATTTGGTAACACTTCGATGAGGTTTCATTTGATTACATTAGTCAACTACATCAGTCAAAGTTGCAATGGAACGTACTGTGATGTAAATTCAAGTGAAATTGACAACATAGATTTCTACATTTCTGAATTTTGAAATTTCTGGAAAAACATTCTAAAAAAATGATATTATAAAAACATTTTAACAAAATTTTATGAGACTCATAAAAACGGAATTTACTGTATAACGTGGAATGTTGCGGAATTTGCCACATTTTGGACGGATACATCAAAAGTAGGTAAACTACACTTAAATCAAAATATGATATGGACTAGTGTCTGTGAATATTAAGCCACAAAAATACCATTTAAATATGAATCCCGCATGTTCTGTGTGAATGAATGGCGCAGACGCACGGTTTCGTTTACTACACATACTAACGAGCGAAAACTGAATTTGAGAGAAAAAAAAAATCTTCATAGGGCCTTAAAAATGACATTTCTGTTAAACTTGTAATAAATTGCAGTTTAATAATGTAAGCTTCATTATTTCAATTAATTATACTTTTTTTATTTTATTTAACAATTAAACAGAGTCTAGACAATTTAAAACGTAATCCAGAAAAATTAAAATGGAAAAAAGATATAAAAAAAATAAATCAAACTGAATTTGGGAAAAATGTAAATGTATTTCATAGGGCTTATTAAAAGCATTAATGGTAAAACATGATTTCATAAGCACTATATGCAGAGCACAACATCAAAAACAGACAAACAACACAATGATTCTTGTGAAGGTCCGTTCACACAACGAACTCTTTCACATGCAAAAGAAAGCGGTTTCGCTACGGTTTAATGATGGAGGACTGCCGTAAATCTGCCAAATCTAAAAGTGAAAAGTAAAGCAAGAAAACCTGCTGGACAATACTAGGAAATGGAGAGTAGTGTGGGTTATTTGAGACGTTTGGCAGCAGGAGTCTCTAAAAGCAGCAGCTCAGAGCGAGTGCAGATGTAAGGCGAATCGACTTGAGGTGCACCGCAGATGGCCCAGATGGGCCGTACAGCAGACCTGTGCCTTCTGGCAGCTTCTGGGCCAAGCGACAGCATCTGATCCAGAACAGACGAGCACATGCAGCAGATCCCAGCAGCCCTCTGGCAAAACACATCATGCTGAAGGTGCTCTAAGAGACCGTCTCGAGGAGTTTTTTTATGCCATGCAATGTGGTTTGGACACAAAACATTCTTCAAAATGATCCAGTGAAAAAAATAAGTCAAACAAGTTTGGAACGACAGGAGGAGGACTTACATTTTCTGCTGAACTCTCCCAGGGCTCGACAGTAGGAGTGACCAGCATGAAAGATGCTCGGGATTTTCTGTGATCCGATCGGGTCAATAACCCCAACCTAATCCATCACGAAAGTTCATGGCTTGAATGTGTTTTTAAACTTTGCCAATTCAAACTATCAAGCCATTTTAAAGCATTTAAGCACAACACAACAGGAAAGAACTAAGTTAAGCACTCGTGCGCTATTTTCTGAGCACACAGAGAGCCGCGTCTCGGTCATCGTGCAAACATAGAATTAAGTTATTTTTCATGTCTTCTTGCAATTGAACAAACAAATACACTGAATTATGTTAAAATACCCATCTTGGCGAGTATCCTCAAAAAATCCTCAGTTATGTGTTAATTGCACATAAACTGTCGAGAAAGCACTCTGATGTGTATCATTATATTGGGTCCATGCATTGCCTCTTAAAATGACCATGCCTAATTTACCAGTCGTTAATGTTAATCCAGGTAAAAAAGACTCTTGACCGAATAACCATTAATATACCATAACCATAATTCATTTATACACTGATGACTATGCAGCATTATTTTACATTTAATCATTCAATATCTGACCCTGAACACCTACAAACCTAAAAAATTAAAAAAATTGTAATTTGTTTATTAGTGTTTATTTTCTTGAATCTTCAGTTGTCTTTAAAGGGTTAGTTCACCCAAAAATGAAAATTCTGTCATTAATTACTCGCCCTCGTGTCGTTCCAAACCCGTAAGACCTTCGTACATCTTCAGAATACAAATTAAGATATTTTTGATGAAATCTGAGAGCTCTCTGACCCTCCATAGACAGCAATGTAACTGCAATGTTCCCAGTCCCAGACATGTTTGAAGGATATCGGTGAAATGATCCATGTAACATCAGTGGCTCAACTTCAATTTTGCGAAGCTACAAGAATACTTTTTTTGCGCAAAAAACAAAAATAACATGACATTTTTTTTTCCAAACTTTTGACTGGTATGGCTTATAATTGTCCATTTTAATGTTTATCACGCACATTGCCTTGTCTGTAGAAATGAGCTCAAAGTCAAGTGTGACCGTGACATAAGTCCAGTAAGTACTGTTGCAAACACTTTCAGCACCTTTAACTGCTCACTGGCAGCACCTTGTGTTGTAGCAAAGCAGACAGCGGAAGTCAAATGTGAGGGCATGATTAGCATAAGTGCGAACGCTCCTATCCCGTCCTTGATATTCATTGGCTCATTCTGTATGCAAATGTATCCCGTCCTCCAAGAGCGGTGCTGGATGCTCTACAGGTACGGGATGTCAGCTCAGCTCACACACACACACACACACACACACACCACACACACCACACACAGCACACACAGCACACACAGCACACACACACACACGCACACACACACACACGCACACACACACACACGCACACACACACACACACACACACACACACACCACACACCACACACCACACACCACACACACACACACACACACACACCACCACACCACACACACACACACACACCACACACACACACACACACACACACACACCACACACGCACACACACACACACACACCACACACACACACACGCACACACACACACCACACACACCACACACACCACACACACACCACACACACACCACACACACACCACACACACACACCACACACACACCACACACACCACACACAACACACACAACACACACAACACACACACACACTCTCTCTCTCTCTCTCTGTCCCAGAAAGTTCACTGTGACTCGCACGCACGCACACACACACACCAACACACACACACAACACACACACACAAACACACCACACCACACACAGACAGACACACACACACACCTCTGTCTCAGCGCGTGACGCAGCTCTGAGAAACAAGGACACCCTCATCGGAGCGCTGATCTGCGGCACTGTGACTTTGAAGGTGTGTGGAGGATTTCTCTGCACTCACACAGAGAAACAGAGACGCTTTATTTGATGAGCCTGACCGTGATGTTCACTAAACAGCACACGCTAACAACACACATTCATTACTGTTAAGCATTTAAGAGTTGGGCAGAATTATAAATTAATAAAACCTGATTTCATGAATTTGTATGGAACTGGTCATCCACAGCATGTTGAATTTTACTTTGAATTGGAAAAAAATGATTATACGGTGGGAGAAAAACAATTATTTGATCCTCTGCTGATTTTGTACGTTTGCCCTCTGACAAAGAAATGATCAATCTATAATTTTAATGGTAGGTTTATTTTAAGCGAGACTTAAAAACAACAAAATCCAGAAAAACACATTTCAAAAAAGTAATAAATTGATTTGCGTTTTAATGAGTGAAATAAGTATTTGATCCCCTATCAATCAGCAAGAGTTCTGGCTTCCAGGAGTATTTTATACAGACAAGGATCTGAGATTAGGAGCACTCTCTTAAAGGGAGTCTCAGCTTGTTACCCTGAGAAAAGACACCTGTCCACAGAGTCAATCAATCAGATTCCAAGACCACAGAGCTGTCCAAGGATGTCAGGGACAAGATTGTAGACCTACACAAGGCTGGAATGGGCTACAAGACCATCGCTAAGCAGCTTGGTGAGAAGATGACAACAGTTGGTGCGATTATTCACAAATGGAAGAAACACAAAATAACTGTCAATCTCCTCGGTCTGGGGCTCCATGCAAGATGGAGTTACAATGATCATGAGAACGGTGAGGAATCAGCCCAGAACTACACGGGAGGATCTTGTCAATGATCTCAAGGCAGCTGGAAACATAGTCACCAAGAAAACAATTGGTAACACACTACACCGTGAAGGACTGAAATCCTGCAACGCCCGCAAGCTCCCCTGCTTAAGAAAGCACATGTACAGCACGTCTGAAGTGCCGATGATTCAGAGGAGAACTGGGTGAAAGTGTTGTGGACAGATGAGACTAAAATCCAGCTCTTTGGTATCAACACATCTCGCCATGTTTGGAGGAGGAATGCCGCCTATGACCCCAAGAACACCATCCCCACCGTCAAACATGGAGGTGCAAAGATTATGCTTGGGGGGGGGGGTTCTGCTAAGGGGACAGGTCAACTTCTCCACATCAAAGGAACGATGAACGGGGCCATGTTCCATCAGGGCCCGCATTTCAGCATGACAATGACCCAAAACACACGGCCAAAGCAACAAAGGTGTGTCTCCAGAAGAAGCAGATTAAGGTCCTGGAGTGGCCTAGTCAGTCTAAAAACCTTCATCCCATAGACAAAAGGTTCGAGTTGCCAAACGTCAGCCTCGAATCTATAATTGCAAAGAGGAGTTAATGGTGCAAACCTGGAGCCCAACTACAAGAAACGTCTGACCTCTGTGATCGTCAACAAGGGTTTTGCCACCAAGTACTCAGTCATGTTCTGCAGAAGGGTCAAATACTCACCGTTCAAATAAACCTACCATTAAAATTATAGACTGATCATTTCTTTGTCAGAGGGCAAACGTACGAAACCAGCCGGGGATCAATTAACCCCCCCTTCACTTTATTGTAATTTAAATAAACGCACACCAATGAATTTCATTAGTTCAATTTCTGCTGTACATAAATCATTACAAAATTAATTATATCTATTTATCTCCTGGCATGTGATAACTGATAAGACACATTTCTTTCTAAATAAATCCAGCTATTTATTTATTACATTTTTTATTTAAATTAAGTTTTTTTTTATATTTAAGGCATAAAAAATAAGAAAAAAATGTAATGCATACAATTTCATATATACATATACACATACACATACATCATTTATTATTTATATTATTTACTTATGTAATTATATAAATATATTCAAATTGTAATAAATAACCAGAAATAATACAAATTTAAATGATTATAAAAAATTATAAAATATATATGCATATAATTTATGTTTATTATTTATATTAATTACTTATACAATATATATTTATATAACCATAACATTTATAATATATAAATAAAAATATAAAATATATTACATTTTATTGTTATATTTCATGATATATTATGTTATAATCTAGTCCATATTATTAGCATAATCTAGCCCAAAATAAAATGTAATAACAATATAAAAAATATTATGACTTTTGATATTATTAATACTTTACAATATAAAATATTAACAAATCGCAATAATATTCAAAATACTTTATAGTATCTACAAATGATCTGTATCTACTGTATATCCATATTATATTATATTATCCATACTATTGATGTAATTTAATCAAACTCAAAGTCAAAAGTAATGTCTGCAATATTTTACAATATTAAATGTTAATGAATATTAATAAAGTATCAGAGGATAATTATATCTGTTCTATATTAATGGTATATTAAACACACTTAAATTGATCCTAAATATGAAAAATCCAGTCAACTGCCAATCTGCTCTGCTCTGCTGTGAGCAGCTTCATAATAAAGTCCTCATATGAACACAATCCCACTGTGTCACTAACCCGGGAATTTCTGATCTCCATCAAATCACTACGCGCCCAGACAGGTGACACGGGTTTGTTTCATAACGACTCCCGGATGAGAAGCATCTGTTCTGGGAGCGTCTCGTCTGACGCCGGTCGCAGTCCTCAGAACACAAAGTGCCTTTAGGAAATGAGGCCAAAAACAGGAGCGCTGCTAAACCCACTCGTACCCAGTGTACCGCGGTAATCCCTGGAGATCCTACATCCCCAAACATCCAGGTAACCCAGCGGAGCTCATCAGCCACAGTCTTTCACTCACTCACTCACGCACGCACGCACGCACGCACGCACACACACTCAGACACTCAGACACACACACACACACACACACACACACACACACACACAGACACAGACACAGACACACACAGACACAGACACACACACACACACACACAGACGACACACACACACACACACACACACACACACACACACACACACACACACACACACACAACACACACACACACACACACACACACACACAACACACACACAGACACAGACACACACACAGACACACACACACACACACACACTCACACAGACACTCAGACACACACACACACACACACACACACACACACACACACACAGACACACAGACACACACACACACACACAGACACACACACACACAACACACAGACACAGACACACAGACACAGACGCTCAGACACACTCAGACACACACACACACACACACACACACACACACACACACAGACACACGCACACACACACACAGGCACACACACACACACACACACACACACGCACACACATCACACACACACACAGACACACGCACACACACACACAGGCACACACACACACACACACACACACACGCACACACATCAGACACACACACACACACACACACACACACACAATAAAATATTTAAAAATACACACACACACACACACACACACACACAATCAGACACAGACACAGACACAGACACACGCACACACACACACACAGGCACACACGCACACACACGACACACACACACACACACCACACACACACAAAATGCAGAAACCGCTATTTTTACACACGCACACACACATAATAATATTTATAAAGTGTTTGGTGTTTTATTATGTATTTTACTTAATGAAAAGCAAATAATGAATATAATAAACAATATTTATTAAAAAATATTATACAAATAATATACAAATGGACAGAGAACGCAGCTTATGTAAGTGTTAGTTAATTAAATAATTATAATTATTAATATTAATAATATTAATATTAACCATTTGATTATTTTTACGGGTGAAATGGGGACATCTAAGATGCTTCTACATATTATGCCTCGACAGCATCCGAAAGCCAAAAACTGAGCGACCCGAGCGAGTTTAACTGCTTGGGCATTTACAGAAGCCAAAAACACAGATCAGGAGCAGCGCCAGGAGTAACACACACCCGCACCCGTCAAGCATTCTCCATCGAGACGACTCCATCCCTCCCTCCGAGAAACCATATAAGAAGATTAGGATGATTTCTCAAGGCACAGATTTCATCAGGCCGAGCTCGTCACAGGTACACATGATCACATGTACAGGAAGACGATGAAAACGTTTAATTACAGACCCTGTAATGTATGATAAAAACTAAGTCTGAATGTCCCCTAAGAGAAGTCATTTAAGGAATAATTAGACTGTTACCCAAGATAACACGAACACAACTGCAAGCCAACTTTCTTCTACAGCTTCGAGAGGAAAAGAATTAGCAGGTTTTGATGGAGCCCAACTGAATTTTGATTAAGAGAAAACACTGAATGGAGTAGACAGACGTCTGAATGAAAGGATGCTGAAGACATCAGAAGATGAATAGGAATAGGGCATCATGGGAGTTGTGGTTGCTAGTTGAAGTAATTTAGTTAAACTTACAATACCGCGATATAAAGAAAGAAATTAGTACTTTCAATCAGCAATGATGCATTAAATTGATCTAAATTGACAGTAAAGACATTTATATTGTTACAAAGGATTTCTATTTAAAATAAATGCTGTTCTTTTGAACTTTCACCACATCAAAAAATCTTTACAAATAAAATGTAATAAAATATGAAGCAGGACAATGCCTCTTGATCTGGCTGCCTCTGACATTATTCCCGCAACAGCCAATGAGAGCGAGCACGCGTCAACTACCAGATGCTTCTATAGCTAAAACTTGGCAGCCACAAAAATGCCATGAAAGCGGAATACATCACCCATATTCTTTGTTATACTTGCCAGCTGACAACGTCGATTGTCTTCCATTTGTTTTCCTTCTCTAGTCACGTTTGATCACACGATTCTCTGAGATCACTTGTCACTGTGAAAACATCCCTACAGTCGACGAGTCTCGTGGTCTGGTCGAATCGTCTAGTGTGTGCATTTAGAGGATTATAAGACAAAAAACGGTTGAAACTGTCTTCATGTCAGTGGTCTAATATGGTTCAAGTTCAAGTTGAGCTTTATTGTCATTCCGCTACATGTGTGGACATACAGTGGGACGAGATGTCGTGCCTCACAGGACCATGGTGCTACATGAATACAGATATGCAACACGAAGTAAAACAGTATAAACCTATACACAACTAACCTACTGTCAGATTTGACTATGCATATGATATATATAAAAGTGGTTACCTAAAAAAATACAAACTGTACAACTGTGCAGATGACTCCAAATACTGTACATGTGCAAAAAGAGAGACATTCAAGCAGCTGGCTGGGGAACAGTGTAAGGTGATTTGTGGTGCATGAGCCAGTAAACATACATACATTACAGTCATATATTACAGTCAGTCTTTTGTGGGATTATGGACACACAGTGTTGTGTGAAAGTGTCTAGTGCGAGTAGAGGAGAGTGTGTTGCTACAGGTGGCTTGTGCAGGCCCTCTCTCTCTGTCAAGCTCTCTCTCTTGTCTCTATGTCGAGTATTCGCTGAGTTTCAGTTCATTTTAGTGATGCGTTTCAAAGAGATATGTGTGGAGACTGAGACGCCTGAAAGCGCACCCTGTATATTTTCTTTATTTTACAAAAGCACAATGTTTTGTTGATATTGTGAGTGTACACAAATACAATTATACCTTTTACAGATTTAAATGATGTATTACTCTTATGTGTACGATCAAAATTGACAGAGCATTTTAAGTTATTTTTGCTGTTATCATTAAAATTGCAAGTGGCGTTGCCGGCGCCACCGTCAACCCCAGGAGGTTAAAACCGGTTAAGATTTGAAAATCATCTAGTGTGTGGCCAGCTTTAGTGATTGCTATCGGGAAGTGAAGAGATTTTCAACCAGCATAACAAAAACATTTTCTGAACCAAACTTACCCTGCCTTTAAACACGCAGCACCTTATTTGACCAAAATATTACAATATTTAGTTGTGAATTCACAGTTTTTTCCCCTCAAACATTATATCAAGGAATGCTTGTCTGCACCGATAACTTATGGGCAGGGCGCCTACATACAGCGCTGTTAAACTATGGCCATCCGGAATTTGAATCCCTACTCGAGGACCTTTCCCGATCCCGCCTTCCTTTCCTGTCAGCTCTGATCTGTCCGATCATGATAAAAAGGCTAAAATGTCAAAAATAAATCTTAAAAAAAAAGCCCAGGAATGCTCTTACCTCAAGTCTTTGCACGATCTCTCGAATGTCCTCTCCACAGTTGTCATGCGCGGAAAACATCACACACTCCCCGCGTTCGTAGAAGATCTTGATGCTCATGACGCCAGACGACCAGCCGATGACGTCACGACAGGAGCAGTTAAAAATCACGTTCTTGGACTCCTCCTCGATCAGCACGATGAACTCGTTGGAAATCCCCAGCAGGCACTCCACGTCCACCGACTGACCAAAGTCTCGTGCCACCACGCTCCACGTGATGGCGCCCACGCTCTGGAGATGGGCGTCCTTACGTGGCTTCACCCGCTCCTTCTTCTTGGCCCCCAGCGTGATGAAGCTGAACTTCACCGCGGAGTCCACTGTCGTCGTGCTCACGAAGTTCTCCGCGAGGTCCTTGAGGTACTCCTGCCGCGTGCGGGTCGCCATAGCGCGGAACTTCTCCGATTTGTGCGCTGCGTTTTCCCCGTTGATCACCTTGGCCAGCAGGAAGTCCCTGAAGACGGCCGACTTGGGAAAGGTCACGCCTTTAGGAATGGGAGGGCCGAACGGAGGCACGTCTTTGGATCTGGATACCGCAACACTGTGAAGATGACAACGAGAGAGATTGTGTGGTGTAAATAAGGCAATGCAATATGTGACCCTGGACTACAAAACCAGTCATAACATGGGTATATTTCTGGGTATATTAGCAAAAGCCAAAAACACACTGTATGGGTCAAAATTATCGATTTTTCTTCTATGCCAAAAATCATTAGGATATTAAGTAAAGATCATGTCCCATGAAGATATTTTGTAAATTTCCTACCATAAATATATCAAAACGTAAGTTTTTTTAATATAATATTTACATTTTAGTAATTTTGTTGTGCTTTTGTCATTTGTATAAGTTATTTTTTATATTTAATTTATTTTTAATTTTAGTTTTAGGAAGTTCCACTTCTACTTTTTATCTTTTATCAATTTGTTACTATTCTATTCTTAGATAATTATTTTAGTATATTATAAATGTAATTTTGTATTATATTGTACTTTTATACTTTAACTTTTACATTTCTTACCATTTCTATTTGAAATGTACATTTTTTTTATGTAACAAAACAACAGTTTTAATGTGATTTGATAAATTTTTTTTTATATTTCAACTATTTCAATTGCCAAGGCAGCATTTCCAATTTTCTTTCTAAATGTCTGTGTTTCTAATAATAATAATTCGTTTTTTTTATTCGGTTTCATTTTTCTGCTTTATTTCAATGGCCAAAAATGATTGTAATAATTTGTTGTTTTAGTTAAAAAACAACATCATGAAACAAGATCATCAATGAATAATGACTTAAAATTATTAGTGTCCCATAAAACTACAGTATGAGTTCAGAAGATGATATAGAGTAGGAGTCATACGATACTGGTATGTGTACATGTTTTGGGCTTTACAGCCACCGGTCACTATAGGTTTCATTATACAGAGAGATGCACAAACCAGACTTCTCCATTTGAGAGAAAGGGATTTGGAAAGGCATGAGGATGAGTAAATTATGACATAATTTACTCTTTAATGCAATAATTAAATGCCTCAAACAGCCTTTGGCATTGCTTTTAAACAGAAGATAAAAATGTCAGGCCCGCCAAGCACTGACACATGATTGACTTCTGTAAGTTCTCCAGCATTTAATGCAGGTTCTTCAGCTTCATTGATATTTTTCTCTTCACAGTAACAGACATCAAAGATAAATTCTTCTCGTAATAGCGTATCATCATCATAATTGACGTTGTAAATCAAAGGCATCATTCCCAGACAGACGTTTGCTGCTCTCACCTGTAGCAGACGTTCTCAGTGCACGGATTGTGAACTTTAACGATCACAAACACATGCTGGAAATGGGAGCGGATGTTTTTGGGTGTGAAAGGCAAGGCACCGGGCTCCTGAAACACGATGGTGACGATGTCATTTCCTATGTGTCTCTTTCTGAGCAACTGGTGAGAGAAGACAAAGAACATAGTGTGTGGCGTTTACTCAAAGAACAGGTCAAACAGCATCTTCAGCATGTGTAGAGCTTCAAAGTGCCCCGAAAAAAGGTGACATGACTTAATCCATTTCACTTCAGCTAATATGTTTCAACGAATCTCTGATACATGAAAAATGACAAAAAATGACGTTCAATCCTCTTTTGTAACCAGGGCAAAAAGTTAACACTTGCTAAGGAACATTAATAATAATAATAATAATAATAATTTTATGTGGTTAAAATATTGAATGTTAAAATGTTGAATGTTATATAGCAACAGCTATAATGATAACTCTAATAATACAATTAAAAAAATTAATGTAAAAAATCATATTAATTTTATGTTGATAAAAATAGTGAAAATATATATATATTTTATATAATTTCTAAATAAACAAAAATAAATATACATAATAGCAATAATAATAAAATAATAACTAAATATAGTGAAAAAATATTATTTTATTATTACTAGTACTACTAATTGTATGTTGCTAAAATTGTGAAAAATTAACACTTGCCAAGTGCAAAAGTATAGAGTAAAATAAATAAATAAATAAAAACCTCAAATACTAATACTAGCACTACTATTAATAATATTAATATATTTGTGTTTCCTGTAAAAATAGGATTAGAATTACATTTTCAACTAATATTAGCAGGTGTGGCAAAAAGCTGATTTTGGACCCTGTTTGTTATACAAGTTTTGAAAGGCAGGGATTTATTTCCATTATGTTTGTCTTCTTAATCAAACCAGTTTGAAAAGATTTTAGGAGGGTATACATTTTTCACAGCAAAAATAAAGATAAAAAAATATAAGAGTAATTGATATATATAACAGCAATGTGCCATCTGGCGTAATTTGGCTCAATAAATGGCACAAAAGATGCCTTCAGACGCTGTGAAAGACTACTTAAAATCTCTTAAGCTCATCCATAAGTACAATATCTGAATCCTGAGAGATTTTTAGCACAGTCAGCCCTTCATATCTCAAAGATATGTGATAAGGCAACGGAGTGAGGAACTCATAATATTCCATTAACCCCGAGCCGTCATATTAACCACGCGCCTGTCTTCCTGTGAGTGGCCAAGGGTTACAAACACGATTACGGGTGAGACGATGAGAGGCTGAACTGTGCCCGAGTCTTCTGGAAGCTTACGGACAGGGATTTATGCACTAATCCTGCACAATCAAATAGAATTGATGTTGGAGAAGAAAAGGACAGAAAATCCTCTAATCCTGCCAATCGACTGTCAGAGATGTAAGTGACAGCGACGCGGCTGGAGCCGCTCCAGTCATGACGTGCAGTGATGAGGCTCTGTCAATGCAACGGAAGCATTTTATATAAAACACATCAAATATACTGTATTCAATGGCATTACATGTAAAGCAGCTCATGCATTTATCAAATTAGAATTATAGCTTCTAATCAAATCCACACTTTTAACCAAAGTGAAGTCTGTAGTCTTTGAGTGTCAAAATTCCATTGAGTTTGATCTTTTGTATTTCTGACAATTATTAATTGTGATTAATCGCATCTAAAATAAAAAAAATAGTTTACAGTATATATATATATATGTATGTGTACTGGGTATATTTATTATGTATATATAAATTCACACACATGGAGTATGTATATTGAACATATTTACATTTATATATTCATATTCTTATATTTTTTATTATATATATATATATATATAAATATATTTAATACGTAAACATAACATATTTTTCTTAAATATATACATGCATGTGTTTGTATTTATATAAACATAATACATATACACAGTATACAGGCATATATACTTAAATTACATTATGTAAGCAAAAACTTTTATTATGGATGCGATTAATCGCGATTAATCGTTTGACAGCACTAATCTTTTCACATTTTTTCCTGTTAAAATGAAGTAAATGCTTTAAAATGCACATGTATACAATTTTGAAATAAAATAAACAAATAATGGGGGCAAAACAAATAATACTTCAAAAGAAACAAAGTGCTAACTGTTCAAACCTGAGGGTATATATATATATATATATATATATATAAAAAACATACTGTCCAAAAATAGGGAAAAACACAATAAAATACATTTAAAAAATAAAAATACAATAAAATTCAATAATGGGGGTTAGGGGTGCAAACAAGAAACATTTAAATAGAAACAAAATGCTAATATATAGTTCAGAATATATAGTTAGAAATAAAATAAATTGTTCAAACCTGAGGAAGAAAATAATCAAACACTGTTCAAAAAATAGGAAAAAAAGATTCATTAATATATATTTTAATTTTAAAAACATAATCAAGATTTAAATAAATGTGGAATCAACTACACCAACATAACACTATATCAACTACATTAACATCAAACCCCTGATGAGCATGATTCGAGAACACAGCTAAAGGGACGGACAGACAGCGGCATTATCTGATAAAGAGCACATATCATAGTTAATATCATTATTACACAATAAATCCCGTCTGTACCTGCTGTCTGTTGTTGGGAGTGTAGGGCAGGAGCGTGGACACGTGGAACATCAGCTCATAGTCTTTATAGGTGGTGTAGAGCGAGTGAGTGCCGGTGGAGTCCGCTGAACAACAGAACAAACACAACACAGCCGAGCCGGTCAACACACCCTCTGTATTTCACCACTGATTTCAGGATCATTCAGATACTGCTGACGGTCGTTATTAGCTTTTCAATCAGTCCTATTTTATATTTACATTTATGCATTTAGCAGATGCTTTTATCCAAAGCGACTTCAGGCTATACATTTTTATATTTTCTGTTTTCATTTGAATTTTAGTCAATGCTTTAGTACAGAATACAGTTAGAAATAAGTATAAACTGTTCAAACCTGAGGGTATTAAATAAAAAAATTATAGAGGCAAAACAGGAAATATTAAAAAATAAATAAAATCTGTATATATAGAAATAATTATAAATTGTTTAAACCTGAGGAGGAAAAAAAATAAAATATCATTCAAAAAAAGGGATTTTTTAAATATATATTTTCTTTATACCAGTGTTATATTTATTATCATTGAGATACCATTATAAATTGTATATTATTTTTTAGAAATTTAAGTAAATAAATAAACAAATGAATAATGTAAACACTTATACATGCATACATATACTTAAGCACTTTTTGCAAAGGTGCCATTTTGTGAAGTGTTTAAGCACAATATACACTTTTTATTATTATTATTATTAATAAATTAAAGTAAATAAATAAAGTATACTCAGTAGCAACAAAAAAGCCAAGTGCCTGAGCACAATAAGCATTGTGCTTATTTATTTTTAATAATAACAATAATAATAATAATAATAATAATAACAATAACCAAATTATTATAATTATTATATTAAGTAAATAAACAATAGTATATACATATTTTTTGTAAAATTGAAAAAGTAAATGCTATTAAAATGTAAGTGTTTGAGAGCAATATGCACTGTGTTGATTTATCAGTTATTATTATTAATCAATTTCTAATAATATGAATAACTTTTTTATCATGATTAAGAAAATAAATAAATAATAGTATATGAGTATTAGTATATATACATTAGGGCTTTCAAGTGATTAATCACATCCAAAATCAAAGATTTGGTTAAATAATTTATATGTGTGAACTGTATATATTTATTATGTATATATAAATAAACACATGCAGGTATATTTTTAAGAAAAAAACGGGTTATGTTTATATTTTAAATATATTTATATATAATATAAGTTATATGAATATAAATATATTTTCTAAATATATACTGTATGTGTGTGTATTTATATATGCATAATACATGTACACAGTACACATACATATCTTATGTAAACAAAAACTTTAATTTTGGATGTGATTAATCGCGATTAATCATTTGACAGCACTAATATACATACTGCAGATAACTTTTTATAAATGTGGAAAAGTAAATGCTATTTCTTGAAGCCACAAAGAGAACGTGGAGTGTGTTGTGTGTTGTGTGTGTTGTGTGTTGTGAGTTGTGAGTTGTGTGTTGTGATTGTGTGTGAGTTGTGTGTTGTGTGTTGTGAGTTGTGTGTTGTGAGTTGTGTGTTGTGTGTTGTGAGTTGTGAGTTGTGTGTTGTGTGTTGTGAGTTCTGAGTTGTGTGTTGTGTGTTCTGAGTTCTAAGTTGTGTGTTGTGTGTTGTGAGTTCTGAGTTGTGTGTTCTGAGTTGTGTGTTGTGAGTTGTGAGTTGTGTGTTGTGTGTTGTGAGTTGTGTGTTGTGTGTGTTGTGAGTTGTGAGTTGTGTGTTGTGAGTTGTGAGTTGTGTTGTGAGTTGTGTGTTGTGTGTTGTGAGTTGTGTGTTGTGAGTTGTGTGTTCTGTGTTGTGAGTTGTGAGTTGTTTGTTGTGTGTTGTGTGTTGTGAGTTGTGTGTTGTGTGTCGTGAGTCGTGTGTCGTGAGTCGTGTGTCGTGTGTCGTGAGTCGTGTGTCGTGAGTCGTGAGTCGTGAGTTGTGTGTTGTGAGTTGTGTGTTGTGAGTTGTGTGTTGTGTGTTGTGAGTTGTGAGTTGTGAGTTGTGTGTTGTGAGTTGTGAGTTGTGAGTTGTGAGTTGTTTGTGTTGTGTGTTGTGTGTTGTGTGTTGTGAGTTGTGTGTCGTGAGTTGTGTGTCGTGTGTCGTGAGTTGTGTGTTGTGTGTCGTGAGTTGTGTGTTGTGTGTTGTGTGTCGTGAGTTGTGTGTTGTGTGTTGTATGTTGTGAGTTGTGAGTTGTGTGTTGTGTGTTGAGTTGTGTGTTGTGAGTTGTGTGTTGTGAGTTGTTTGTTGTGTGTTGTGTGTTGTGAGTTGTGTGTCGTGAGTTGTGTGTCGTGTGTTGTGAGTTGTGTGTTGTGTGTTGTGTGTTGTGTGTTGTGAGTTGTGTGTTGTGTGTTGTGTGTTGTGTGTTGTGTTGTGAGTTGTGTGTTGTGTGTTGTGTGTTGTGAGTTGTGTGTCGTGAGTTGTGTGTCGTGTGTTGTGAGTTGTGTGTCGTGTGTTGTGAGTTGTGTGTTGTGTGTCGTGAGTTGTGTGTTGTGAGTTGTGTGTTGTGAGTTGTGAGTTGTGTGTTGTGAGTTGTGTGTTGTGTTGTGTGTTGTGTGTCGTGTGTTGTGAGTTGTGAGTTGTGTGTGTTGTGTGTTGTGAGTTGTGTGTTAGCATCAGCACATACTCTTGTTGTCCAGCTGAGCTCGGTACTTGGTGAAGCCCTTCAGCCGGACTCTCTGACCGAGCAGATCCAGGAACTCGTCCAGCACCGGGCCGGCGTTCTCGTTATTGTACATCTCCTCCTCTGTGCTCTGACCCGCTTTACAGTACAGGACGCCCACTTTGTGCTGGAAACTCAGCTGCAACACAACCAAACACAGATTACACTTATTAAGAGTCGTACACCGTCTCGAGAACAACAAGTGCCTCAGAAGCTTCTTCCTTCTTTAAAGAGGGTTTATGGGTAATTCAAATAGTTTACGAGAAACTATGACTAAAACTTCACACCTCGAGTGTAAACAGATAAAACGGTCATCTCTGCATTCATCGGGCAGCGGCAGGGTATTTTTCTAGGTGTGGATGAAGCAAAGTCTGATGGGTATTTTCATTTACATGAGTTCATTCAGAAGAGCTCAGTCTGTGACACAAAGATCAGTTCAGCAGGCTGAACGATGACTACAAACAGAGACGTTATTCATGAGGATTTAATAATCATTATGGAAATTGAAGCATTGCATTGATAAAGTCGAAAAGTAGAAAAGCTGTGGATCATCACGATTCACCTCGGAAATTACAGCTTAACTTCAAAACAATCATCACTTTTAGGTGACCACATTATAAAAGTGATCACCTCATGAATAACATTTTAATATGATCCAAAACAGGTTTTGTGCTTTGAAGTTGGTTTTAAATGTTGAAAAAACTAAATGCATGCTATTTTCACATTTTTTAACTTCTAAATTCTATACTTCTTCAAACTTCTCAGGGGAGCCAAGTTACCTCCATGTCAGAGTACAAATATCTGGGAATTATCATTGATAACAAATTACGTTTTGGTTCACATATTAAGAATCTGAGTAAAAAATGAAAGAAGTAGTTAGGGTTTTACTTCAGAAATAAGTCATGTTTCCCATTTAAAGTGAGGAAATAATGAGTGTCTGCTACATTTCTACCGATTCTCGACTATGGGGATGTGGTTTAACAGCATGCGCTCTCTTACCTTCTTTCATCCGTGGATGCTTTGTACCACGGTGCTCTGAGATTTATAACTGATTGAACATTTATAACCCATCATTGTGAACTATATGAAAGAGTTGCATGGCCTTCATTGAGAATTCGGAGAAAAATGCATTGGCATTTGTTGATATAGAAGGCAATATTGGGTCATTTGCCAAATTATCTCTGTTGTTTTATACAAAGGAATTTATTTGGAAATCATTATGCTCTCAATCAAATTATAATCTCTGTTATAATCCCTTTGTCAGAACTCAGCTTGGTAAACCGATTTGAAATATGCTGCCGCCTCAGACTGGAATCTTCTCCAAAAGGGAGATGAAGTTACAAAACTTGGTGTCTTATAATTATTTCAAGTCCTTACTATGTAATTTAGAGAGCAACTTAACCGTGTGTAATTGTTTTTAACTGGTTATATGTTGGTTTTGTAATTTATGTCTTAACTATGTTGTTTATTTCAACAACAGACTCAGACATATGAGCACAGACTCCAAACGCAAGCGTAACCCAGTCGTGATGAAGCGGGAGTCAGACTCCGCTCTCTTACGAGGGTCAAGTATTCCCAGCGTGCAACCACACTGTTGTCATGGTGACCTCGCTCTCGGAAACATTCAGCCGACTGTTTTGGATTAGGAAGAGCCAGTGACTTCCACGGCGTCTACTCGAGCAGCGCTAATGCAGTCCAGAGGAGATGCCCTACTTGGCTTCAGGAAGGACACACACACCCAGGGACGAGTGCAGTAAACTCATTATAAAAGAGGTTGCCTTAAGTAAATAATAATACAAAAAAATTAAGTTGAGTCAACTTATCACTTTTTACAGTGTGTATTAAGGCTGTCAATCGATAATATTTAAATCGCGATTAATCGCATGATTGGGGGTCAGAAAAGTTGCTGAGTTGGCATCACTGTGCATCTTCATTTCTCCAACTACGGACGGGTTGGGCCCATACCTGTCAACAGTCCTGTTTTTTCCCAGGAGCCTCCCGTATTTCACACCCATCTCCCGCCCCCTAACGTTTTGTTATTTCTCCCGGGAAACTCCTGTAATTGTTTATGGCCCAAATCTAGTCATATGAATAATCACATCAATATGTTATTCCAAGGTTGTACTGTTGCCAGATCTTGAAACGCATCACCTCACACAATCGACACAATACACAAATATCAAACCATTTGTGATCTCAACCTGGCAACCTACAACCCAGTTGTGCTGTAGACTTCTGCGCAGGTAGTAGACGCGGGACGTTGAATCTAGCATCAGTGGTGGAAATGGGAGGAGAAGAGTCAGGTGATGCTCCGGCGAAGAAAAAAACATTTGTGAAAATTTAACAACAGCTGGACGGAAGAATTGAATTTCTTGTCTCGAAGCCATGTAAACAGCACCCACGCCTTTTGCAAAGGTGTGTCGCACTAATTTTAATATCTGATCCGGTGGGAAAAACGGCATATTAAATCACAGTGGCACATTCGTGCAGCCGAGGCACAGAAGGGCAACACTATAAACACAATGTTAATGTTATGTACAATGTAACGCAGTGTCATTTGTTCCACGGTGTTTAACTGCTGTGCAGTGTTTGTTTCATTTCTAAAAAGAAAAATGTAATAAAAAAGTAACAGTTCTAATAATAATAAAAAAGAAACACGAGTAAATCCCATTATTATTCTTTTAATTTTTATTAATAATTATTTAAATTGTGTTTGTATTACTTATGTGACCAATTACGTTTTTAGCTTTGCAGCAAACTAACGCCGGTTCCTAGTCAAATCTATTTATTTTACCTGCCATGAAAATGCCATTATTATTTATGGCTAGTAATTATTATCAATTCACCTGCAATGGCCGAATAAAATACAATACGACTTTTCTTTTCACGACATGCCAACTTAAAAATACTGGGCTCATGGGACAAGACCCTAAAAAGCAGTGGGATGTGTTGCAAAGGTCAAAGACATCAATCTAGTGCATATTTACATCGAGAAATCCTTAAAAGACAGCAAACTATGCAGATAGTAGACAACAAGGCAGCTCACTAGGGTTTAAAACAGAGCAAGAAATACCAAAAAGACAGACAATCTCCTATTTCCGAGCCTGAAATCTTTGGCGCAGACATTTTCTATTGGATCTTGATACTTTAATCAAACCTACAGCAGAGAGAGAATAAAGATTATGAAACACATTCTTCTGTCTGTTCCTCACGGAGAGCTCAACACAGACCCAGATAAACCTCTGAATGACATGAAACGCCACAAGACAGAAACACAGGGTCGAGTGCTTTACATAACGCCATCCTGATTTCTGACATCACTGCTCCCATCAGCCCTCGGGGCAGGAACGACTTCTTCTCACGACTCTGAGACTCGAGCACCAGCAAACATGCTGTCATCATACAGTCCTTTATTACCTGCCCAGCGCTGACCGCGTCACTGCAGAAAACAGCATCTGCTATAAACCGTGAGCAACCTGTGCTGATGACTGCTTCTGGATCCATTTATCCCATTCATTCCTCTAAAGGGATAAAAAAACTTTTTCAGAGCAGTGAACACCAAACCAACCAGCTCTGAGACGCAAAAAAGAGTTTTACAATTATAGATGAATTATATATGATACGTAGATAGTGTAAGAAAATAATTAAATATATTTAAATATTAAACAGTTAACAGTTCATTTTTTTTAAACAGTTTTAACTATATATTATAAAATTATTACATTATAAAATGTGTAGAATATTGTATATATATATATAAAATATATATATAAATTATGTTGTTATTATTATAATTAAAAATGTAATTCTATAAAAAATTCTAAAACAAAATAAAAAGCTAAAAAGTACGCTTTGATAACACAGGAATAAATTAATTTTTTTAATATATTAAAGTTGAAAGCAGTTATTTTAAATAGTAAAAATATTGTATTGTAAAAATAAATATAATGTATATGTATGTATATATATAAAATCATAATCAGATATTATGGTGAGTCTTAAAAATGTTGCTAAAGTTGGATGGAAAAACTATCGAGATCTTCCAAAACCCTATTGTTGCATTCAGCAAAGTTCATTTCTGCCAAGCCTCCACTAATTCTATCATCCGGTGAGGAAGCACGGTCACATGCGGGTATAAGAGAAGAAAGGGACGGGAAAGGGAACGAAAGGCTTCACTTCTCATTATCTGTCACCATCAAGTGAGCAGCAAAGCGTCCCGCAGCAGCCCGAGGTGAAGCGATGCGGCTGTACGCACGGGTGGCAGACTGGAGGTCATTAGCACTTTCTGTGACATACGTGTTGTTTTTCACACATGCTTCCCCAGAGGCAGCGATGAAGCCCCCCGTTCAACTCCACAAAGGTGAAGCGTGTAATTTTAGTGCTACAACAAAATCCAAAATAACTAGATTCAATGTGTGCAGGAAATCTGAGTGGTTTGTGCCAAAACGTGATGGTTAAATTATAAACACCAGTCAAATAACACACTTCAAGTCTGTTCCAATTGATAACACACGTTACCCAGACTGCCCTGCTTCTCTGTAACGCACTGAGTTTCCCGTTCGACTGACTCAGATGGGATCCCACGCAGGGTCTACACTCAAACACAAGTCTTTAGAGACGAACCCTTACACGCTCCTGCAGAGAAACATGAAACTGAGGTCAATAAAGTGCATTAAGTGCAATAATGGAATGTTATTTTTTCTGTTTTGGTCTCTTACGTGAGACTAAACACCCTGGGAATATTTCAGAGGACGTTTGATCTCGACAGTAAACCCGACAAGAAGATTCTCATTCTAGTCTGACATTCATGTGACCGGGAAATACTGAGACACATACTGTTCAAAAGTCTGGGATTAGTAAGACTATGTTTTGAAAGAAGTATCTTATTCTCCGTAAGGCTGCATTTATTTGATTAAAACTCCAGAAAGAACAGTAAAATTAAGAAAAATTATTACGATTTAAAATAAGTGTTTTCTATGTGAATATATAGTAAACTGTAATTTATTTCTGTGATCAAAGCTGTATTTTCAGCATCATTACTCCAGTCTTCAGTGTCACATGATCTTCAGAAATCATGATCATATACTGATTTGCTGCTCAAGAAACATTTCTGATTATTATCAATGTTGAAAACAGTTGTTCTGCTTCATATTTTTGTGGAAACCTTGATTGATTTTAATTTTTTAGGATTATTTTATTAATGAAAAGTTCAAAAGGACAGCAGTTATTTAGAATGTTATAGAATGTTTTGTAACATTTAAATGTCACTTTTGATCAAATTAATGCATCCTCTTCTGAACAAAAATATTACATTTCCTTAAAAAAAAAAAGAATATAACCAGACAAAAAGAAATGCAAATGAAAGAAATTTCCATTCATATGACATGAGGTCTATATTTAACATTCAAGAAACACTTCTCTGTAAAGACGATAATGAAGCATCATTGAGAGGGCGGGAGAGGAAAGGAACGTCTCTATGTATGAAATCAAATATAATTCCGGCTATATGCCAACCTCATTCACACTTCCACTCAAAGCTGGGAAATCAATGGGTGACTGGGGCTGTTATTGATCGACCCTTAACATGATATTGGCTGATTTTCTCCCTCAGAAACTAGACGATCATCTCAAAGCGTGTTGACATGGGAAAAACAGCTCGACATACGGTGTTTCTGAGACCAAGTGCATGGTGATTTCTACTCACATGACCATGCATTATTTGCATGAACACTTTGTGTATATATTTGGGTTGTGAGAAACGGTTACTTCACTTATTCTTAAGGCATCTTTACACAGCGAGATAAGGCTGCTTAAAATTCAGTGCAAAGACACAACGCTGCATTAAAGCCAGACTAAATGATGGCTGTTCTGACCAACAAACTATACAGCATATCATAATCAAACTATTGAAGAATCAGTCATTGAAAAACCCATATTGACTCTGAACACTAGAACAATACATGTTACTTACTGTAATAAATCATCAGGAAAAGCACTATAATAAAAGACTCTTTGCCTAGGGGTGGGCATTTTTGGCAATTTCTTATTTCGATCATCAATAGGTTTCAAAAGGATTAATCGAGTACTCTGGGGGGGGGGGAAGAATTAAAATATCTGTTAAAAATAAAAATATGTCATGAAAACATGTCTATGAAAGAATGAACACATGATTAGATATTAGATTATGATTATGATGCAGAAATGTAAAAAAAGAAGCATCTAAAAAAGAATAGCTGCCTGAGGTGACGCTGATTTTATGCCAATAAACTGAAACCCGTTCCATGACACGTCCTATGATATTAGGGCTGCGCTATTAATCTAAATAAAAAACATAATCAGGGAAATTAAGACAGCCATAAATATTTGTATTTTACAGATGCAATGTTCGTATTATTATTACATTTACATGTATGCATTTAGCAGACGCTTTTATCCAAAGCAACTTACAGTACATTCAGGCTTATACATTTATTATTAGTATGTGTGTTCTCTGGGAATCGAACCCACAACCTTTGCGCTGCTAACACAATGCTCTACCACTGAGCCACAGGAACACACATATATTTTCTTAAATACTCTCTATCATTATTTTACTGTGAAATATCAAAATAGTAATATTTCTTATTTTATTATTGTAGTTTCATTTCATATTATTAGTAGTAGCAGTTGTAGTATAGTATTATAAGTATTAGTAGTAGTAATAATATAGATATAAATATATATTTATTTAATATTAATTATTATTTTATAGACATATTAATACAGTAAGTCAACATTTGAAGTGGACCAAAACCTTTCATCAAAGTTGTCTTAAAACCAAAATGCATTCTTATCTTAGGATAACTTTTTTGATCCACTTCAAAAGTTGACTGCTGCATATATTCACCAAAATCTGGATGAACTGTGCAGCTCCACAAACAAGCACAACATTCCTCTTTAAATTGTGTTTATCAGAAAAATCACGATCAGATTTTTTGCAGCCCTAATGGAATATTGTTTTCTTAACAACATCAGCATTGAGCGGTTTAATACACACCCCCTGCTCGTCCAGTTTGAGGAGCTGCTCCGGGACTCGGGGTGAGCTGATGGCCAGACGGAGACACTGGATGTTCAGCTCAGGAACCACGTACTCCAGCACCTCCTTCAGCGGGAGACCACGGGCCATCCCGTGCCTCGCCGTGGAGGGCACAGCGTCCTCCAGGATCGCCCCGCGCAGGGTAGTTAACTGAGGGAGAGAGAGAGCGGCGCTGTTAGTGCGCTGGACAGGAATTAAACATCACATGCATTACACAGCAAGGACATTCTCCTGCCTCAAACAATCAAAATCCCATGACAAGACAGTAGATTTATATTAGTCTGGTCAATATATCAGTCCAGTGTTTGACCTCAAGTACTAAAACTCAATACTTTCAATATAAAAATACATAGATCCACTGGGACATTAAGTTATTGGCAATTAAATTCTCCCTCCCTGCAGGAGATTTGAGGGCGCGCTCTTGTCTGAAAGGAACAAATTGAGTCTCGACCCTTTAATCTGCACTTTCACTTCTAAAGTAAAAGGCTTTTATGCTGAATGCTGATTTGAAGCACTAGCGTCTCTTTAAATCTCATTCTGAGGTTGATTCATGTGAGTGTCTAGGCTTCATAATTCAGTTTAATTGTGAAGGAGGTCCATTAGAAGCTAAAGATCAAAGCCTAAGGTTTAATGCGACGATGCATTTGATAAGACAATATCTGCATCTACTGCCCTCGGAAATAATAATAATAATAATAATAATAATATTTCACCTCATAAAAAAAGAAAATTATATTTTGCAAAAAGAAGATGAAGCTCATTTTAGGTCTATTAGGATTATTTTTATTTAAATGAATTTCATCCTCAAAAAAAATATTATTTATATTAATATTAGTGCGGTCAAACGATTAATCGCATTCCAAAATAAAAATATTTATTTTACATAATACGTGTATATTTATTATGTATATATAAATACACACGCATGCATGTATATATTTAAGAAAAATATTACATTTTTATATATTAAATATATTGATATATAATATTAATATTAATATATTAAAATATAAATATATAAATGTATATACACATGTATTTTCAAAATATATACTGTGTGTGTATTTATATATACATAATAAATATACACAGACAGTACACATACATGTATTATGTAAACAAAACTTTTATTTAGTTGTGAATTAATTGTTTGACAGAACTAATTAATAATAATATTGTAATTATAATATTATTTTATTATTTATATTTAGAAAATGAAGTTTATTTTAGGACCATTACTATTTTTGCCTTTTGACATTATTTTCATGACAATTAAACCAAACAATAAACAAACAAACATTTCACCTTCATAAAAAGAAAAAAAGGTAATTATATATTTATAAAGATACTTAAGTTTAATTTAGGTCTATTAAGATTGTATTCATAAATAAATGTCATTGAAGAATGAATGAATGTTGATGAAGTTTTTAGGACTATTAAAATGTTTGCATTGTGACAATTTTGCACGGTAAGTTAATTAATTAATTAGTTATTAGCAACTGATTTCTATTAGTCCTCCTAAGGAGGATATATTTTTAATATATTAATATTTTAATATAAATGATATCATTTAATATATTGTATAGCTTGTAAGTTTGAAAGGAAGAGTTTTACCTCCAAATAATAATGGTAAATATTATCAGGTAAAACTTTCATTTAAATGTGGAACTATTTCCATGTTCATTTATTAATTAAATCCAAAACGACACATTTTTTTTTTTTTTTCAATTTGGGATGTCAATCAATTCATTTTAAAATGAATGAATTACATGATCAATGCATCAAATTCAATGTGTCATTATCAATGTTTATTGCTATATTATTATCTGTGGAGTAATTCATCAAGTACCTGACTCGTCCTGAAGGTGACGCGGTAGTTATACTGCGCCGCCTCCTTGTCTTTCCCTTCATCCAGCTTTTCTCTCCGTACGCTGATGGCCACCGGACCCAAGTTCTCATCCACGCCGAAGTAGTTCTGGTGCTCTGAGAGTTAAAGACAGGACAGACGTGAGGTCAGCTTCCAAGAGAGTGGGTCCATTCACAGCCGTATCTGAGAGGACACGCTGAGCAGATATACTCGATATCGATCTTATCAACACCAGAGCTCGCTCTGACATGTAGACATGAGAACTGTGCAACAAGAAACCTCCTGCAAAGATACGGTGCGGTTGAAAGTTTTAGGCACTTGTTCAAAAATGCCGTAAAATGAGGATGCTGTCAAAAATAATGTCATAAATAGATTTTCTTTATTAGTTAACTTCTATTAACTCCATTTACATTTATGCATTTAGCAGATGCTTTTATCCAATCCTACCACTGAGCCACAGGAACACAGGAACTAAAGTAAATCATCATTTGTTATGAGCATCTTTGTGTTTAAAGCAGTGCACTCGAGCAGTGTTTCTCAGGAGCTTTGCAGGAGGTCTCTTGAAGCGTCTCGAGACACAGTTCTTCTGGATTTACTCTGTTTCTTCATCTCCAGACAGACTGATGATGATGATCAGATCATATCTCTGTGGATTATTACAAATATTTCCTCCTGACACACTACAGCAAAAGATAGAAATAACTGACTCCTGTTTATCAATTCCTGAAATATTTCTTCCACATAACTACTGCAAAGCAAATTATATTTGTATGACTAAAAGGATGAATCTCAATAAATCAATCAAGGTCATATTTCACTCCACAAAAATACATTTATGTTTTACATAAAGAAAATTACATTTATTTTAGAACCATTTATTAGGATTAAACAAACACACAAATAAATAATATTTGATAGTAACTTGGTTTTAAATAGTTTATAAATTATTTAAAATAAAATGATCATCTGTTCCATGTAATTTGTATAGTAACTGAATTTTAAATACTTTATAAATAATTTTCTCTTTAGATTTTGGAATAAAATATGACATGATTGCAATGATATTAATAAGATAAATAAACCATTTATTTTAGGATGAATTAATTTAGTTGGTAGTGACTTATTTTTAAATACTTATAAAACTATAAATTATTTTCTCTTTTGATTTTAGACGCTATTCTCTGTCATCAGTAACGCATGGATACGCTGTTTCCATTCAAATCAATGCGTAAATAAATGTACAATACGTACCCATGCCTTACTGATGACAGAAGAGCGTACGCACTTTAAATCAGATGCTCTCCAAAATAGACACAGAGAGAGACAGAGAGGAGACAAATTGTTGAATAAAGTCGTTATTTTTGTTTTCTTTGCGTACAAAAAGTATTCTCGTCGCATCATAAAATGCAGATTGAACCACTGATGGCAGATGAACTATCCTGATGATGTTTTTCATATTTTTCTCAACAGTGTTATTTTCTTGGCAGTCAATGGGACAGTCACAAGCCTCCTGGTTTTCATCTAAAATATCTGAAATTGTGTTCTGAAGACGAACGAAGCTTTTACGGGTCATTAAGTGATTAATGACAACATGTTCACTTTGGGGTAAAGTAAGGTTAAAATATCCTTCTAGTCATCTGTCATGTCCACATGGCAATGATGTGATGAGCTCTATGGATCTTCACACAGTCTCAGACACAATAGTGTCATATATGAAGCATAATCTGAGATTTCACTGAACCATAGGAGTACATCAGAGATTAACAACAGAAATAAATCCCACCACAGATGAAGCTTAACCTCTTTCTTCTTAATATCCGTTTCAGTATGCCCCTTTAGAGACAAACATGCATTTATACATCAAGCCGAAAATCTGAGGCCAAACTTATGCAACATTATGAACACAGTGTACTAAAGCATGTCATGGAGAGGAGAAAAGCACTCAAATAAAAACACAAAAATATGGAACAACAAACTAAATTAGCAACAGGGATCGAGCAGCTCAGTTAGTGTGAATGAAAAGCAAACACAACCTAATGTATAGTTACAGCAGCAGGCACGATGGAGCAGATCTCAAACCGTTCTTCTCCTCAAAGCCTCTAATCCAACTCAAAGATAGAAGTGAAGAACAACAAACACCCTCACCGAGACACTTCATCTCTTCATCTCTAAACGACTCAAAGATAGAAGTGAAGAACAACAAACACCCTCACGAGACACTTCATCTCTTCATCTCTAAACGACTCAAAGATAGAAGTGAAGAACAACAAACACCCTCACCGAGACACTTCATCTCTTCATCTCTAAACGACTCAAAGCAACACGACTACTGCTCTCTAAAATACACTATCAGGACCCTGCTGCACTGGAAAGAGTGAGAAGTTCACTTAAATTAAAAAAATTGAGGAAACCCGTTGCCTTAAAATTATTAAGTAAATAATATAAAAAATAAAAAAAATCCTGAACTGTCAAGTTCACTAAAACTTTTTCTTGTAATTATTACTTAAGAATTTTAAGGCAACTGGTTTCCTCAATTTTTTTAAGTTAAGTCAACTTATCACATTTTACAGTGTGGAAAATCCAGTTACAATCAAAGTTTATTTTCCTAAACGAAAACTAAAACGAAGACGAAAACGATTGATGAAAAAAATATTTCTTAAACTGAAATGAAATAAAAAAAATGCCAAAATATTTGAAAAACTAAAACGAAACGAAACTAACAACAGTTAGGCCTATTGCAAAACGAACTGAAATAAAATAATTCATACAAATAAATATAAGTTCTCTCCCTTTGGCGGAAAAATATATGAGCTGTGTGACAGTTTAGGGAAAGACCTGTAAATGGCGCATCACACACATGATATTATCTGACGGAGAGACGCAAAGCAGTTTAAAGCAGAGTCCTGCACCGGTTCTGTTTGGTAAACCTCCTCCAGCAGTACTTACAGAACACCCGACCCGTTATCTGACTGCACGCACTAATTCAATTCTGTACCAGACCAGAACCGTTTGACAAAGACCACGAGTCACGAGCCGAGCCGCACCCGCATTAATCTACAACATCAGGCAGGCAGACGTATTTATATTCTCATGTAACACGAGCAATCAATCCACCATTAGGCATTCTACGCTGGTGCTTTGAAGAAAAACAGACACGCAGAGCAACGTCATAATTAACAGAAAAAAAGAGAGAACGCGCATCCTTTCTGTAAACAATACAAAACAGCCACGCATAAATCATAACTGGGACTAATGAAATTATTTATGAAGAATTATTAGCATGATGTGATATAGCCTATGCATATTTGTTCGACAGCCTGGCTATATCACATCATGCTAATAATTCTTCATAAATAAAGAAAATAACATTCAAATATGAGCCTTTACTGTTAAATATGATTGCCGTTATTATTGAATTTCATTAGTCCCAGTTATGATTTATGCGCGGCTGTTCAGGGAAAAGTGAGCAAGACATGACAGTTACAATATCATGATTAGGTTAAATAAGAAAAAAAAGACATCTAATATAACAAAATTAGCTACATTTATTTTCATATTAAATATTTCAACAGACCATTAAGCGCAACTTGTGTAGATGTATTTAGTAAAAAGGCTTGACTGCTTCCTTTGGTGTATTTTGTATATTTTTACCATCTAACCCGTCCCGTCGCTAGACGTTTGCCTCACTAAGGTTAAATTAAATACGTATTTCTTTGACCTGCGTTCTGGAAGTGATCCGTTGACTCTGCTAAACTTTCATTAAAACAAACTAAACTATGTAAAAATGTGTTCACAAAATAAAAACTAAACTAAAACTAAAGAAAATATTAATGAAACTAATAAAAACTAAACTGAATTTTATAGCAAATTTGACAACTATATTAAAATAAAACGAATGTAAAAATTCAAACCTATAATAACCTTGGTTACAACCATATTTTGATGAATCATCATCTGGTTTTGATAAGGTAGACCAACTTGGTCAAGCTGGGTTTGTGAAGATAACATAGTACTTTCATATATAGTGTAGTACTGAATGATTTCCTTGTTTAGATAAATATATTACGTTAGCAGTTTGGGGTCAGAAATACATTTATATTTTTATTCATCAAGGACGAAGAAAGGATTTCTATTTCAATTAAATGCTGTTCTTTCGAACTTTCTTTTCATCAAAGAATCCTTAAAAAAGGTTTTGTATGGTTTCCATAGAAATATGAACTGTTTTCAACACTGAAAATGAGCAAAACATTTTCTTGAGCTGCAAATCAGCATAATATAATTATTTCTGAAGTGACACGGAAGACTGGCGTTATAATGCTGAAAAATCAGCTTTACATCACAGGAATAAATTATATTTTACACTACATTCAAATACAAAACATTCATTTTAAATTGCAATAATGTTTTTTTTTATTCTGTAATTTTGATCAAATAAATGCAGCCTTGGTGAGCAGAAGAAACTACTTTCAAAAACATTACCAACCCCAAACTTTTGAACAGTAGTGTACATGTATCGATTTAGCAGGTGTTTTTATCTAAAACGGCCTATTAATGAGTAAAACACGAATACAAGATGCTATGGTGCATGCCAAAACAGCTATAGGATTACCACAGTATCAAGTCCAAAACAAACAAACAAAAAACCTATGGCAAAACCATAGTCTGATGATATTATCTGAACTTCTGCAACATGACATTTCGTAGTGAAATAAGATATTCAACAAGATAAATCTTTCAGAAATACTTTCAGTTGTTTCAGAAATGGTTTCAACCTGGTGGACCAGGAACAAACCGGCAAAATCAAAAACCATCATGACCACGTTAAATCGTTTCTGTCACCAACGGCAGGCATTGAGCTGAGTCATGATTCTTACCAAAAAGTATTAATAACATGCATGCATTAATGCAGACGTTCAGTGGGCATGTCACATCTCACATCCCTGATCATGCAGCATCCTGGTCACGGTCCGGGGAAACAGGAGAGGAAGTTAATGGAATCAATGCTTCTCCCAAGGTGATAAAAGCATCATGGAAAGTAAGGTGTGAAGGAGGATAGTGGCTCTTGGGAGAGACATGTTGACAGCTCTGTCCTTTCCGATGACGATGACGGGGTGATGATCAGCTATGAAAGGTCAAATGGACTTTGAGTGTTAGTTTGAAGTCGAGAATGTCAAACTGTCAAAATAAAATCAGTTTCTGTGTTAAATTTTTTAAAACCAACATTTCTCTTAAGAGTAAGTTATGCATTCCGTTGAATTTAATTTAGTTATGCATTCAAGGCAAATTATGCATTGCATTTATTAAAATTGAAGTTATGCATTTAAGTTTTGCATTCAATTAAATTCAATTTGAAGCAATGTATTCAAGTTATGCATTCAATTTTATTTAATTTAAAGTTGTGTCGAAGTTATGCACTCAATTTAATTCATTTTAAAGTTATGCATTCACAATGAATTTATGCATTGTGCTTATTTAATTTTAAAGTAATGCATTCCATTTATTTCAATTTGAAGTTATGCATTCAATTTAATTCAATTTTATACATTAAAGTTATGCAGTTTAAAGCTATGCCTTCAAATTACAAATTAATTATAATTGAAAAACAAATGCTACAGCTCCTATTTAAATCTGTCATTATTTACCAGTATTTCAGTTATTCGTCGCTTCATAACCAGAATTAAATTAGGCCTACTGTTAATTATTAGCTAGATATTAGCAAAGCTGCATTACCTACAACAGTAGCCTAAAAATAACTAAACAAATCAATATCCGACTATTAGTTTTGAATGAACTATTAGTTCACATGGCTAAATGGGTCAATTTAGATTTTCACATCGAAACTCCTTTCCTCTTTAAATGACACTTAAACTAAATAGTTAAATGCACAAGACTAATCAGTGTCAAATATATCCCTGCACAAATGAAGGAAATTCTGCTTGATAGGTCTTTGGTGAATCGGCACGGCGGATGATTATCTATTTCCCAATAGAACGAGCTGGCTAACATGATTTATTGTCATTTGAGCCGAGCTGTAATTGGCTCATTCGCCTGTGAACGTGCGGGACACAATCGCAGCTTTCACCCAGAGGCTGCGGCTCATTATTCAGCGTAGTCAAAGGAAAGAAACGAATTTCTGCATGGCAAGAGTTGGAGCAGCTGCTTTCCAGAGCTTAGGAATGGGTAACACAATCCTGTCAGGACTGTGCAGATGTGCAGACATGCAAATAAAAAAAAGCATACATATGCTGACA
This sequence comes from Schizopygopsis malacanthus, assembly GCA_027474115.1. Lineage (NCBI taxonomy): Eukaryota > Metazoa > Chordata > Actinopteri > Cypriniformes > Cyprinidae > Schizopygopsis > Schizopygopsis malacanthus. The sequence goes on along the minus strand of CM049882.1, from coordinate 28,637,754 downwards.
CCTTCTCAGTCAAACACGGACGACATTGTGCAATAAGTTGAGGTATCATTTGCTTGTTCCATTCCCAAACACGCTGAGGTGTTTTAATGAAGAGCGGTGTAAGGAGAGGGTCCCGTCTCGCCTCTCTCGGCATCACGGCTCCTCGGAGGGGAACAGCTGCACCTAACCCCGTCTATTCTCACATGACAAATCACAGGCCAAAGACAGGAGAACATTCTCACACCTCAACCCTTGGCACAAGTGTTTCTCCTTTCAAAATGTGTAACAAACACCATGCTTCTCAAAACCTACGATCCCTAAATCATCAGACCGACATCCAAAGGAGAGAATACTTACAACGCACAATTAGTAATAATTTGCAGTGAAAAAAATGACATTTTAAATTTCTAATTAGTACTTCGTAGTCATTTTGCAAAGCTAACCCCATGCTGATGTAAACAAAATGATCGTGCAGCGTGCGATTCCGATGCACACATACACACAGAATTACAGAATTACAGAATATCTGTCTTGGCGAGTATTCATGCAAACTTAATCTATTATGTCTTAAGTGAATGTCTGGGGAACTGTTGGGGAAAAACATCTTATATGTAACATTATATCCTTGCATTATAGCAGGTCTTAATACAGGGGTGTCCAAACTCGGTCCTGGAGGGCCAGTGTCCTGCAGAGTAAAGCCCGAGACACTGCTGGATTTTCAGCTGTCCCAGACGAAAGACTGGCATCGTGAAACAATTGCGGCGATTTCTGATTCACCAGGATTGTTTCACGATGCCAATCTGTTACGTCCCGCTAGTCATGCCTCTGTGTTTTCGTTCTCTCTCTCTCTCTCATTTTCTAAGGTTCAACCCTCCTGAGACTGCTATTGGTTCGAGAAGCAGTCAGTCATCGTTAACGTGCAGATCACAATCCCATAAAAGCACCGATGGGAGTAGAAAGTTCTGTTATCGATCTGAAAGGGAAACTCCTACAAATGCATATAAGCCACAAAATATCTGTCCATATAAGAGTTACAAAAGCACAAACATAACTTTTGTGACATCAGCTATAGATAAATTATGTTTCAGAGGCATAGCAAGATTACAAGCAATAACAATTTAAAATAACATGCACTGATGAATCATTCTGAATAGAACCAGGAATGAAAGGTCAATTTAGTTTTCATGTTGAGTTAAACAAACAAGAATCAGCTTTGTTTTTCACACAAAATGACAAGGCTTACCTCTTCCATAGAAGTATTTGTGGTAATAATACGCTCCAAGGTCGATGTGCTCGATGATGTACCGCTTGACCTTTTCACGGTGGATTGGCTGGCTTTCTCGTGGCACCTCCAGTACAGACACGCCAGCATTAGTACAGTGAGAGCTCAAGGAGGACTCGAACGAGCAGTTTTCTCCTCCAGCGCTGTAGGTGGCATTGTTGGCCCTGGATAGAGATATCCTCCTCTCCCCTTCTCCACCAATCTCATTGCGGAAATGTGTGCAACTTAGCACCAATCCATTGCTTTTCCCATCCCCCTCATCCGCATCCAGGTTCTCTTTGGGATTGAGGTCTTCCCGACTTCCGAGTGGCGATTCGAACGTGTATGCAGGTCCAGTTGTATTCCCAGCCACTTGTCCACCTCCTGGGATTTGGCATTGAGAGGCGGCAGAAGCTCCGGTGGTGGTGTTCTTCCTCTGGCTGAGGCTTACGCGATTGGTCACCGCGTCGCTGATGTTAAAGAGGACACTCTGGACGTCATAGTGAGCGAAGCACTTCTGGAAGCTGAGCGGCCGGCGGTCATCATGCTCGGTGGAGAGCCGCAGACCGTCATTCTCGCTCTTAATAGTCCTCAGTTTCCTGAACAGCGATGTTTCCGATGATTCCGACTTGAGACGATGCATGAAGGACTTCTCTCTTTCTCGGCTGTAGAGGAGGGAGCTGTCCACGTAGTCGTAGGCGGAGATGCGGACGATCTCACCGCGGGCTATTTGTGTAGCGGTCTGCAAGCTTGGGGAGAGGGTTGTGCCGTAGCGAAGGAGCTCTGGGAACCCGGCAGGTGGAGCGCTGCGATGGTCCAAGTTGTCAATCCGATATCCTCGCAACATAGTAAAGAACCCGTCGTTCCCAAGACCCTGGCGGTCAATCGAAGACGTGCTGCCGTACTCCCGATGCAACGAGGCGCCAGTGTTGGGGTTGACCGCATTCTGGTCCATTATGTCCTCCGCATCAATGTCGCTGATGGTCACGTCACTGTTACTCCGTTGGCGAATGGGATGGAGTCCCTTCATAGGGGATCGACTCAAAAGGTCACTCAAGGAATATATTGTATCCGAATAATCAGGCTCCAAAGGTGCTTCACCCAAATCCGTAATCTCCACACTTTGGTCTGGCTGTCCGTTCTGGAAGGCCGTGATGACGGTTTCATAGTTGGGTCCCCGACCCTCCTTTTTTGGGGGCCAGTCTGTCGCCCTGGCCCGCACCCCCATTTTAGGCATAGCAGGTGTCCCGTTCGTCTTGCCACCCCCGTCCAGCTTGCCCTGCGTGTTGCCTGCTGGATGTCCCATATTCCCATTCAATGCTTTCAGCTTCCTGCTAAACAATTCCTCAGAAGACTGCATGACGTTAGAGGAGGCCTCAAGCGATGGAAGGTTAGTTTTATCACCGATACCCAAGGCTCAAGCTCATATCCTGCTTGCAGCTGCTTGGGAAAGCGAGAACTCAAGTCCCCTTATTGATTACATTGTCATAGGTCACCCATTTGAGTCTCAACTAGTTTCAGAGTCGTCCTAGAGGGAGTCAGCCCACATAAAGGGCCACCCTTCACTCAAAGTCCATTTTTCTCCAGGAGTGACCAGTTTGATGAAAGACAGGCAGCATTTGGGTGTCACGGACGGCTGGAGCTTCAAGGAGCAGAAGGGGTCAGTTGAAACGGCTCTCCTTTCACAGAGCTCAGCTAATTTAGGACGACAGCTGGAGGAGAGCAATCTGTTGGGAGCAAGGAGAAAAACAAAAGCGCATTAAGGCATCTCGCAGAGAACGGCAGAATATATGTATTCGGATTCTCTTCCAGGATTTCAGAGAGAACTGTGGAATGACTTTCTCACAACCTCCTTATGACCACTGAACAATGTAAGACTGTTAGATAAGTGGCAGGGTGTGTACCGCAAAACATGCCTGATGACTCTTTTAAGAAGGTTATCTCACAAAGAGATCTTTCAGAAATATAAAAGCTTATTTTTGTTGCTTAATTTTATTGGCCAAGTAGGGGTTCAAATCAGTCTTGTTAGCCATAAACTTAAGGGAATGTTCAGTGGTTTTCAAACTGGATTATGTACTAGGCAGGGAGAACTCGGCAAAATGTCTTTATTTTCATGCCACATTTATTCGCTCCCACAGAGTACTGGAGCCCTCAATTGCAATGCATATATCACATTTACAACTATAAATGCATATAGCACATATATACACGCATATATAGCCAAGGTTCCCAGTGGGGACTCCAGCATTTTAACTTCACCTTCTGTTCAGCTGTGCAGCTCACCGCTTGTGGGCTGGGAAGATGCCACTGATGACCTAAATGGGCTTTTCTTGTTCATGTATATTGCAGGGATGCCACATTCATGCATGCATATGTGCTATTCAGAATCATGTAACATGACCTGACATTGCTATCGGCCTACAAAAAATCTGCTAAATCCATTATATAGCTTGACCGACAATGTAAACGCTGTGACCCTTTTTCACTACTCCTAAAAAAACTCAGGAAAAAGCGACAAAACATCCCATCTTCACTGCATTCACCCAATCCCATGATTCAATTTCTGGTGTACTGTTTATATTTGGAGGACAAACAACATCTGGAGGGGGAATGGGGGCCACAACAAGATAAGCTGTAATGTATATGCTGTTGTTTTAACACTGAATATAGTGATTACAAATAAACATTGGATATATAGGACAATGCTGTATACTGTAATTTCATTAAAATGATATAGCAATATTAAGTTTGGTTAAAGCATTTCGATTAGTAACATGCAAATTGTGAGTTATTAACATTCTCTTTTGTCCAAAAATATATGAATTATTTTTTCTGACTGAAGTACAGGTTTGGCTGGCGTACATAAAATACAACCAAGACTGAGAAAAATGAATTAATAAGGGAGCGCTGGCTGTAGTTTGTGGATAAAAGAGAATCTTATTTTTTTTCAATATTCTTTATTATTATTAAAAACATAAAATGTATTATTAATGCAGATTAATCAAACATTTGCATAAATCCCTATATTTTTGACCCTGCAGTTCTGAGCAATAAATAAAAGAAACCCAACAACAACAGCTGAAACTAGCCTAAGCTGCTTGGCTGGTTTTAACTGGTCTTCCAGGCTGGTTTTTAGGCTGGTTTTAGAGGGGTTTAGACCACTTCTTTAGCTGGTCAGGCTGGTCTTCACTGGTTTTATTTAATTTTTTTCACAGGGAAAAACAAATTAATTCAAAGAAATTTGCGTTATTGTGGCAGAATAGACAAAATTGTATTTTGAAGTCAAAATATAGTTTTTGTTCCCCATATAATTTAACAAAAGCATATCATAACTACATAAAACCACTTTGCAAACATTATTGGCATCCTTTGACTAAGTTCACCTTTAAGAAGAATCATGGTATCACATGGTACTTGACCACAAGGTACATGAAGAATGACCATGGCGCATGTTCAAAAACAGGCTAATACAACAACACAGTTTTGTAAGCAAACTTACAATATAAAACTATCATGTCATTTCTATGTAATGAAAGTTATCATTGGCTAAAGTTATTTTCTGATTCATTTGGTTTATTTGCAATGACTTTTCCTAGAATGCTTTCCCTTGGACTGTCCTTCACGACGGTACGCGCAAGCAGGATTTTGGATCCAGTGCTGTAGCTGTAACTTACTGTTTTCACATTGAAACGCAGTAGCAGCAAAAGTGCTTCCTGAAATAACTTCATTAAATGAGACAGGCTTTTCTGAAAGGATGAGCAAGGACAAAACAGAGGAGCTCCGATTACATAATCCTTTTCACGACACACACACACACACACACACACACACACACACACACACACACACACACACACACACACACACACACACACAGCAGGGTCACTGAGAAAAATCCTATCCTCAAAGTGCTTATGAACGAGTGAATGAAACGCATTTGTCCGTCTGGAATCGCACTCGTGGAAAGCGCTTGAGAAACAGTCTCTCTTACGCAGCTCACTATGCTTTCAACTTATTTTTTTATTTCTCGAGCAAGACTTTACGACATTCACGTTACACAATTTGACAGATTTGTATGTAGAAAGGGCAACAGCACCGCATTACAATAAATTATCATTCATGTTTTCATAGCCGCTGGCCAAATTAAAAAACGAAACTAAAATGAAATCATCTTCGAGAGCAAGGGGGCCCTGGTGTTTCGGGGGCCCTACACAGCTTGTGTATTCTGCGTATAGGGAAGATCGGTTCTGAAGTCTTAACAGAACAGTTCATCCAAGCAAACCACATGCTAACTGGCAATGAGTTCCAAAGGCTTTTTGTGAGGGCCTTTATGATAAAACACTTTCTCATTGCAATATTAGTAATTTAGTAGATGTTTATATCCAAAGGAACCTAAAAATGAAAAACACTGCAAGTATTTCATCATATAATAGATAATAACACACTATTGCAACAGTAAGTTTCAAGAATAAGCTAGAATAGTGCAGAAAATATTACAGATGCAACAATATTACAATTCTTACCAACAATAAGCTGTCAAGTTATTTTAATGGTTGATAATTATAACATTGTAATATTGTAGAAAAATGAATGAATGATGTTCATTATTAACAATAAGCCAACATAAATAATTTATATGTATTAATTCTGTAATAAAAATTAATGAATCAATAAATAATTAAATATATAATTACATTGCTAAATACATTTTAAATAAAACATTAACAGTTTTTTTTTTTGCTACAGCTGAATTTAGCCATGACAACGTTATAAAATGTATAGTATGGAAAATGAATATTCATTTTGAGATTAGCAAAAGACTACATTTAACAGTTTTAAATTATTAGTGTTTTTAAAGATATAAATGTAAAGACAGGTGAAAAAGAACAGGCACAATTACATATTTAATATTGGCTGCTAAATACACCACAAGCACAGTCTCTGAACCTGACACCTTGACTCCAGGAAGGTTGCATTTATGGAAAACAGTGACGCTGGAGACTAAATGTTTCCTGATGGTTTTGCACCTAATTCTTCACATTAATTCTTCATTTTTTGCAGTTAACGTGTCTTTTCTTCTCCAGCTGTTTTTCTGACCGTGCTGACCCGGTGAGCATGTCGCTGACCAATGGTCATGCCTTAACTTTGCAGTTTCTGTTCTGCGTTAGTTTTCAATATTTCTCATGGGGATTTAATCATTTGTGACATTTCAGTCTGAGTTAAACGTCTTTTTTGGCTCATTTTATCAGTAAAAGAGAGCATGCCTAATAATTCTGCACACCTGAATATGAGTTTTTCACTTCCAGCCTTCATGGACAATTATACATCACTCATAAATGATTAAATACTAAATTAATAGTAGTTATTAAGATTGATGTGGTTTGGAATCGGTAAAATGTGCTTGGGAAAAAAAAATATGATCAGAATATCAACGTGCCTAATAATTACATATGCATGCGATGTATATATCAATACTGACCAATATTGAGACATTTAATTTTTATATATATATACACGCACGCACGCACGCACACACACAACTTATTTTACTAGTATTGCACAAAAAGGTATATCATGTGCATTACTACTAAATTGCAAAAATGGTAAAAGGGCAGAAGTTTTTTTTAAACAAGAAGTGTCTTCATCAGATCAGACATTTGGAGGCTCGTTCTGACAGAGAGAGTAAAAGCTCTGGAAAGTGTAAACGCAAGCCCAGAATAAACATCTGCCACACACACAAACTAGACATCATGGTGGTCTCGATCTAGAACACAGACAATGATAAATGCTCTCCACCGTGTCTTTCTCTACAGGGCCCCTGATTGCAGCGCAACTTTGTGGTCAGCAAAAATACATCATCCCTGTGACCTCTGCGGGGCTTGTTTTCTGAGTGGGCCTTCTGTGTGTGTGAAGGAAGCTAATGATGGGAGGTCTGACACACACACACACACACACACACAGAGAGAGAGAGAGGTCTTTAACGAAAAGCTCAGTAGTCATTATCTTTGGTCAACCTCCAAGGCCAAAGAAATGAAATTGGGGAGGTGGAGGGGGGGCTTCTGCGAGACTAATTATGGCGATGAACTCATTTTCTGTCACTGGCTGGGCCGGTTTCATGTCTTTGGTGCCGTTTCGCCGGGTCTTAAAATAATCTTTTGACATGGTGGCCTGATTAGAGGCTGCGAGAGTATTAATGTGCCGTCACCAGGAGAACCCGCTGCTGTCAGCCATCTTTAAAATGATACGCCGCAGTCATCTGCTTCAGACGAGATCGCTGGACCCGGAGGACAATAATAAGAGCACACCGTTTGATATGAGCATGTCTAGCCCTATTTTGCCATCATATAATGTGCATTTTAAAGCTAAAGATATGTTTTATTTCATTCCTGTTCACTTAGCCTTATGTTCATCAGTTTAATCTGCTTACTTAACCTTATTTCCATACAACTATTTCAAATAAATCACATTGTAGATAGTGTGGCATTGTAGTTGTGCATGGGCATAACTTTTGTTTTATTATTAACTTTACATTTTAATGTGAATATTTTTCTTATTTGTACAATTATAATAAATCACGCCATAGGCATTATGGCACCATAGCAGCGAGTTGTGCATAGGCATAAGCACAACTTATTTTTCATCTTATTATTTATAATGAATCATATATCATAGATGTTGTAGTTTTGTTGTACTGTAGCAGTGAGTTGTGAATGGGCAAAAAAATATTAAGCTATAAGACTTTTTACTGAAAAATCTTTCTCTTAACCATATTCCCACACAATTATTCATAATAAATTACATCACAGGCGTAGTTGTGCATGGACACAACCTTGATTTTTCATTGACATTTTTTTGTTTATTTTTACTATTAATCTTTTACTTAACCTTCTTCCACACAATTATTTATAAATCCCACTGTAGACATTGTGCCATCGTAGTGTCAAGTTGTGCATGCGCATAATAATAGTTTTTATTATTGCATTTATTTATTATTTTATTGTTGTTTTTTAAGAATGCTGATTTTCTATGGTTATTGATATGATAGTCTACTATTAGACAGGTTTGTGGTGTTTGAGCTCATAAATATTTAATTTGAGTATTAAAACAAATTGCACATAAATGCCGTAGTATTTCTGTTTTGCGTTGTTCTTTTGAGTGCATTAAAGACGTGAGATATGCAGCGCAGAAAGCACTGAATCTGTGATTCTCTTGAGCTCAGGGGTCACTGAAACCTCCTCATCATCCAAACCGGCTCTGACAGGAGAGCTGTGCTGCAAAGTCAAGACGCTGCAGAGAGATTCAACACGTTATACTGATAGCATGAGTGCAAACCTAACCTGAGATGATCTGCTGATTAAACCCTCACAACACTAATACAGTGAGAAGTCAAATATTAGACACACATTTCTGAGCTCAAACACCCACAAACCTTTCTAATAGTACAAAAGAATAAGCGAAAAGCACATCAAATCTCAATATTTGAAAAAACTAGATTTGACCATTTTCTGAAGAAAATGTGAGCATTTCTCTACACAACTCTGCACGCTCAGAAAAAAAGGTACTAAAGCTGTGCATATTTGTACCTTTTTTACCACTAAAGGTTGCATTTTAGTACCCTAAATGTACGTATTAGTACATTTTTGTGTGCATATATTTACTTGATTGAATTTTATTAATTATTTAATTACTAGATTTTTGCCAAGGCAACATTTTTTTAAGTGTTTCATCAAATATTTGTATCTTATTTCATATTAGCTTCATTTCAATTAACAAAATCTAATTTTTCCTTCTCTCATTCATTGTAAATCTTTCAGATTTTACCACAACGTCACAAAATCAACCAGAAAGAGAAAAAAAAAAAACAGTCATAAAATATATATATATTTAAGCAAAAGTGATGTGACATACTGGCAAGTATGGTGACCCATACTCGGAATTTGTGCTCTGCACGCACGCACACACACACACACACACACACACACACTCACACAACTTGCTCAAGGACCTCAGACGTGGTATTGAAGGTGGAGAGAGCGCTGGATATTCACTCCCCCCACCGACAATTCCTGCCGGCTCGAAACTTGAAAATGCAACCTTTGGGTTACGAGTCTGACTCTTTAACCATTAGGCCACAAGTTCCCAATACAATAGCAATAATAGCAAGCTCTCTTCAAGAAGAATAAGCAGTGAATAGCACAAACTGCAAGTTATGTAGCAAAGCTTAATGCTTATGGACAATAATAGCAACTAATAGTAATGTCTGTAATAACAAGTGGCTGGTAAGAAGCAGGCAGCGGAGTTAAAATAACAGTTCACAACCAGACACCTAACGCACTAAACGGCTCTCATAAATAATGAATGGAGGGATGCCAAAATGAGGTAATGAACCTATTCAGAGACTTTCCTTTTCAAACTCAGCGAACATGTACGTGCTTCATCCAACAATGTTTATTTGTGCTCCTTCAGGTTAAATAAAGAGCTCGCAGTCTATTATCTGAGAACACAATTCACACCTCGCTCAAGTTCACACTTCAGACTACTGCTCTGCTTTCAATCGAGCTTCAAGAGCCGTTGTTTTAACCTCGAGGTGATGCGGAGGGCGATTATTAAATTCCTCACTTCGTGGTCCAAACGAGAGACGAGAGACGGTAACCAGACCCTGGCATCTCCGGTTCCACAAACACTCGTATTTCTGCGTCAGCGGAGCAGGTCACAGAAAAGACTGAAGGAAACATGCCTGTTTGCCCTGCTTAGTTTTAGAGCTGCACACTTTTGCTCATTGCTGCTGTGTGTACATACCCCGTACAACCCGTTTGCACATCCCTCTTGTTCATATTACTATTTATTAAGTCCCAGTGTACTGTTTTTGCACATCTTATTTGTTTTGCACTTTTTATTCCAGTGCACATTTTACTCTTTATTTCTCTTTTTTTACCATATATATGCTCTTGTGTTGTTACTTTTATATTATTTTTATTTTTATTCTTTTGCACTGTCCACTGAGCAGACCTGATTTGATCTACATTTCACTTCTGATTATACCCTGTATAATTTATATGTGACGAATAAACAAACCTTGAACTTTTGATTATATCTCAATATGGCAATAAATAAATAAATCAAATATGGAAATAAATAATATTATTTTATTTTGTGATGGTATAAATTATTATTATTTTATATATATAAATATTGAAAAATATTTTTAGCACAAAAAACATCATAATTATCATATTACTTTTAGTTCTTTATTATATTATAATTGTTATTATTTTTTATATTTGTATTTATTAATAATAATAATAATAAATAAATACGAATTATTATAACACTATTAATCGTTTTTATTTAGTTCTAAAACTTAATTATCATTAATAATAATCATCATCATCATCATAATTCGTATTACTCTTGTTATTAATATTATTTTAATATTATTAAGCAGCAGTAGCAATAGAATAATATGAATAATAATATTTGTATTTAGTATTAATAACAATAACAACAATTATTATTATTATTATTTTGTACTACTAATAATTAATACTTATTAATAGTAATTAATAAGAATCATCATCATCATCATCGTCACTATTCTTAATTCCTTTTATTATAGTAACAGGTTGAATTTTCTAATAATAATTATTTTTCATTAGTATTTTACGTTGTAATAATATTATTTTTAAATGTAGTTTCTTAAATCAGAATCATTATCATTATTACTACTACTACTACATAAAAATGTAAAAAGGACTAAAAACGAATTAAGAAATGTTATTGCGGTGAAAAAAAGAATGAGTAATTCAGAAAATGTCAACTAATAAATTACAAACTAATATATGAATATTAATTTCTCCATTTTGAAACATTAAACCATGAAATGTTTAAGTTAAAGATTAAATGTGAGATGAAAATGGGCCAAATCTTGTAAACAGAACTCAAGTAATTAACTGTCGGGCCAGTTAACGAGTGTGTTTTGTCGTCAGAGGAACAGATTCTCTCCTACTGACGGAGCTGTTCTTAAGGGTGCGTGTGTGTTTGTGTGAAGGCCAAGTCTGCCGATCCAGCACCCCCCAAAACACACCCCTCCTTTTATCTGCAGCTCATAACTCAGGCCCTCGACGGGGAGGCCTCCACCACAAGCTGACTCTCAGATTAGCACCAGCGTGCAGCTCGGGACGTTAGAAGTCTAGAAGCTGCTCTGTAATAAGACGGGCCCTTTGAGCCCTGCGTCGAGCACCGCTGGGAATTTAATAGCCAGGTTTGGGGGGGAATCCCACCCTTCGCTCATCAACAGTTGGTGGCTGAAAGAGTTGCAGAGAGAAAGGTTCATTTTGAGCGACTAGACGACACGCTTCAGACGATCAAAGAGACTGATAATGAATAAGAGACCGGCCGGAGAGCAGAGGTGCACCACATTCAGTCATCACAAAGACAGAAAATTAAATGTGAATAGAAACGTTACTTTAAAATAGAGCCACAGGGCATAATTTGGGGAAAAACATAATTGTGATTTTTCTGAAAAATTTTGACAATTATTGAAAATGTGATTAAAAACTAATTATTGAGGTTTGTTGTGCCTGTTTATAGGGCGGCACAGTTTGGTCAAAATTTTGTGTTTACGCATCATCATCAAAAAATTATAATAATAATAATACTTATTATTAGTCATTAATAAATTTATAAATAATAGATTTAATAACTAAAATAATAATAATAATATAAATGATTATACTTTAGATATGCATTGCTATTAATAATTGAAACAAAAATATTTAAAAAGGACTGTAATATTTTGCTGCAAAATTGATAAATAGAATATTTCACAACATAATTATTATTAGACATTGATACATTCTTTATATAATTAAAATGTATTATTTTAATTTTAATTTTTTTTAAGTGTTAATGTATTATTGTTATTATTAATATTATTACATACAAACTAAATTAACCTAACACTACTGCAATATTTTGCAGTAAAATTACTAAATGAAACATTTCTAAATATATTATTAATAATAATAATAACAACAATAATAATTTTACAATACAACTTTACAATTTATGGCTAATTTAAAGTAACTTATTTTTTATCAACACCACAGTGAAATAAATACGCTGAAGTACTAAAATAACTACAACTAAGTAAATTAAAAACTAAAATAAATAAATGATATAGAAATATTATTATAAAAAACTAAAAATGAAAAGCGCTTAAATAATTAAAACTTCAAATGAAAACCAAAAATATAAATAAAAGCTAAATCAATACATTAATACATTCTAAATTGTATCAATATTATCATAAACACTGTTTCTTACCCTGAAAGAAAAATGTTTCACTCATGAATTGCTAGATTTCACAGTTAATTACAAAGAAAAGGCAATTAACACATTGCACTAAACATGAAATTTTGAAGTAGAAAGTTTGCAATGATATATTTTTGTTAAACATTCTCCGATAATCTTTTATATTTCCTTCAAAAATATTAGTAGAGTGTATTTCAGGATAGTCCAGTCAAATCAATGCACATTTGCAGTGTATAGTGTTTCCTTCAAATCAATTAAACATTAAACCAGATGTTTTACTATTCAGGTAACCAGCTATAAACATGTCAACAGTTTACCTCACCTGCCCAGCAAGACTCACTTTAAACCATTGCTCTGCCCTGAAAGAACAAAAACTGCACAAGGCTACGTTAATATCAAAGAATGCAACGTCTACGGTCACGTTATTGAGTTCAGACACGCTTCCCAACACATGGACAGCGTGTGCGACCAGAAGCATGTTAAAAAGACTTGTGCTGAGGACAAAGAGAACTTCTGAAGTTTTAGAGTCAAAGTCGATCCTTCATGTCACCGGTTCGCTCCGGGAACGCCCCCCTCTCAAATCCCCAGATACGCCCCTCCACAGAAAATAGACATGGGCTGTTAGCAGAGCCATCTATCCTCGGGCCAAATGAAATTGCTGGCCAGCAGCCCATATTAAAGCACCTGTCCCTGAAGACACGGCCCTTTTATCCTGCTGTATGTGACGGTCCTTCCAGGACACGTGTAGCTGCAGGAACCACCTTTTACAGCACGGAGCATCTACAAGAGAAGATACTCTTAAATAACAGACCATGTGATCAGATACGACAAAAAGAAGGAAAACCTTTTCCTCCGTTCAGTGTGACTACACAACAACAACTATTATTAAAAATACGTTTATTTATTAAAATTAATTGTACAAATTATACAAAAAAATATTTAAAAATATTGCAATAATACAATGGCACTATAAAATAAAAATATGTAATATTATGTAATATTCATAAATATGATTATTATTCAAAATAATAGTTTATTATTGTTTTAATTACAAAATGTATATAAAAATATAAAAAACATTACAATAATACAATGGTAATATGGAATAAAAATGGTGTATTTAATAAATATTATTATTATTATTCAAAATAATTGTTTACTTATTAACATTTTAAATATATATTTTTTATTATAAAAATATGTAAAATATGACATAATAATAATAATAATAATAATAATAATAATAATAATAATAATAATAAATAGTATTCATTTTTTTATTAATTTAATTAATAATAATGTATTATTTACTTTTATGTTTTATTATTAAATTATAAAATTATCAATCAATAAATAATTATTCTTGCAATAATGTTAATGCATTGTAAAATAAAAAACATTCCATATAATGTATTAATATAAAATTTGTATCCATTTATATTTCTTTCATTTTATTTTATAATATAAAAAAATATATAAAAATGCAATTAATAAATATTTTACTTTTGCAGTAATACTACTGTAAAATACAAAAAACAGACAATCATAACTACTATTATTACTAGCATTTATACAGAAAAAAAACTGATATAATAGCAATACTATGGCTGTATTAATTTCTTTACTTTCAAAAATGTAACTATAGAGCTTGGTGGAAAACCACTGAGAGACATTTCTTTTGTTTATATCAGATTCATACACGATTCTCATGACAAATTTGTGAAGATGAAGTGCATGCAGTGTTTTCAAACACGTTATAAGGGACCCAAACTCACAGCGCTCGCACAGATGGAGTTTGTGTGGAGCAGCATGGGGATCACACTTCAGGGTGGAAAAGACGGAAATCCGTTTAAATTGGGGGAAAAAACATCCTGCACAAGGACATGAGAAGTCCTTACTAAAATCTGTGGTGTATTTTGTTGTATGTTATGGGGGTGTTTACTACAGGTGACACAGGATCTGGAGAAACTGAAGAGGCTTGAGTTCATTCACTTTGCATATTCCAACAGAGTAAGTTATGTATCTATTGTGCCAAGCTTTGAAACAAGAAGAGATCAAGACCGAGTGCATGAACTGGCTTTTGACCCCCATGATGCATTAGCACATCTAACAATCCTGTATTGAATGCAATGGTGAGCAAAGCGAGAAGAGAGAGAATAATGTTTGAACTCTTAACTAAAATAAAATGCTTTACAATCTTCACTTCTGCATACTAGGTCTAGGTGCATACTTGATGCATGCTTCTGTAGTAACTAAACGCACATCCTGAAATTAAGAATCCCCACTGAATTTCTGAAAACATGAATCTTTGAGGTAATTTCCACCATATGTAACATGTTAAGCTACTCAGGAGTATGGCATTGCAAGGGGTGGGCGATATGACCAAAATCTTATATCACGATAACAATATATATCTCGATATAGTGATTTTTTTTCTCAATCTCACTGAAGATAAATAAACAGTCAGTGATGAAATAAGGATAAGAAACTAATTGCAAGCAATAGGACAAAAAACTACAATAAATAAGAAACACTACATACATTGTGTAAATTAATTAGTCTTCACTGTGTTTCTATCTATGATAGATATAATTAACACGTGTATTATGTATAGATTCTATACATGTTATAAATATATCATTATTATTGTTATTTATTCTCATTAAAGTTACAAAAGTGATTTAGTTAAGAGCAGTGAGAGATGTTCTGTGCTGTGTGCTGTGATTAACATGAATGAATATTGGAACGCTTCCCCTTTAAGAGCCAAGTCCGGATCTAATACACTGTTACATCGCTCTTATACTAAATCGCCGTGTTTATGAAGAAAGACACTGACGCATATACTTGCAAATTGTTCACTTAAATAAAAATTCAACAGAAAAAAGACAAAAGAAGAAAGAGACGCGCACGCGTATAATAACGGCTATACTGGTATAAATGCTACAAATGTAGTTAGTAACGAATAAAAATTCAATTTTTGTCCTGGCTGGTCGTTCTACACCTGCTTCTAAATAAATAAATAAAATAGTAGATTATGGAAATTAAAATCAAAATAAAATAAATTATCAAAATACATTAATAAAAATTGTATATCAGCCAAGTACAACTCAGTAGCTTTAAAGAAACAATATAATACAAAATAAAATACTAATAAATCTTTGAGGTAATATCGTTTAAAAAGTAACTATTATTCAGTAACAGTTACTCCGGTGCTCTGGTTTATGCACTGCTGACAAAGTAAAACTCAAAAATAGACAATACCCTTACAGACCAAGTACTGTGTAAGGAAGAAAATATGGATCCAGGAAAAGAGAAACACTTGTCAGATGCACAAGACTCAAGTCTGAATGACGTCTCTGTGGCTCTGAGGTTTAATCTGCATCCCATTTTGGTTGCGATTTGAAAATGTTTCCAAAAACACACAAATTAAATATATCATTTCCAAACCAAATGGATTTCAGAAGCACCCATGGCAAGAAAACAATATGGAAGCAGTGAGCGGGTCTCTTTATCTTGTACAGCTGGTGGATCGGAGCGTCTCGACTGAAGGGGCTCGTGTTTGTTCTTGGCCACTCGAAGGAGACATCTGATGGCTCCAGCTCCGCGGTGGACCTCTTCCAAATCAACCATCTGTCGAGGCAGCGCTGGAAAAGCTCTCATACAGCGTGTGCCTGACAGAGACGCTGTGCCTCAGCAGGCCACATCAATATACCACCAGCACCGCACACCAGCCATTACTGGACGCACAACCCACCGCCGGCCGTCCCTGAGAACGAGCGCTTTACACAAGATAGGGTAGAAGAGAGATTCTGTACAGCACTAAAATACAACCTGCATTAAAACATTTATGCTATTAAAAAATAAACAATAAATTGGCTCAAAATAAAATGTAACATAACATAAAAATGTAATTAAATTAGCATAAAATAAACATTTATTATACATTAAAAAAATTTGTTGAGTTAAATTTATCTTAATAAAAATAATTAATAAATTTTTCAAAATTAGAACAAAATTAACAAAGGCAAAATAAATGAGCATTAAATACAATATTTTAAAATATTATTTAAATCCAAAAGATTAAGTTAAATTTATCTTATAAAAAAAATAATGGCATTACATAATAAAATATATTGGTTGGTTTCTAGTCACTGATAAACTGCTTTCTCAAAATTAAGTGAAAACATTTCACTGTAAAAATCCAAAGAGACTTACAGTGCATTCAGGTTATACATAAGTTTGTTGCCCGATTGAGACGCAGAGGATCTGCATGTGTCTTAATGGTATGTTTCCCTGGGACGGGCCGCACAATCGAACCCACAACCTTTGCAATGCTAACACACACACACACGAGCGCGCAATGCTCTACCACTGAGCCACAGGAACACGGCGACGCTGTCTTTTACATTTGAGCTTCATCTGATAATATGCTCATAGTTTGACTAAGACGCATGCAGTGCGCTGAATAAGACAAAGCGGCAATATAGCCAAGACCACCGCATATAGTCACTTTTTAGTGTACATGCATGTTGATTTTATCAGACGATGTCGCGATTATTAATCAGGATTTAAGGAGAATAGTGAGAGTGATTCCTGGACATATCATGTTTGTAATCATAAACGAATCGCCTTCGATTATGAATGCAATATTGCGTAGCTTGTCAGTGAACTACGGCTCAGTGTATTAACTAACGCTCCATCTGAAAACATGGGATGGCGATTTACAGCTAATCAAGAAACTGGCTTTACTGTCGAGATGCGCATGTTAATCGAGTTCGATTAATTGCACAGCCTTACGTTGTAGTCCTTATGAGCCGTTTTTGTAGGCATTAAACTGCCAGAATTTTAAAAGACGATATTTTGCATGGAACTTTCAGCTTCGTAACTTTGCAGATATTGTTTATGCTCAAAAAGCAACATTACACGCTAACTAACATTAAAAAAGTGAAATCGCAATCAACCACCCCTTTAAAAACTTGCTAAACAGTTCACTACACCAAACTGAACAAAGTCAACAGATTCTCCATAAAACCATTGCATTTGTGCCTCATGATAAAACTGCCAGAAAAAGCTGGACATGTGAAAAGCGTGGTGTAAGAACAGGGTTTGGAGAAGCACTGACCTATCAGAGAAGACATCCGAGCTGTGAGAGTGTTAATGTGAATGCATTCAATCACAGGGGTGTTCTCTCACCCCATCCACAGCATCTCAAGCCAGATCAAGCGTGCTTTGTCACATCACAGTGAAATAACGTGAGAGGAAAAGCTTTGAGACAGCTTCACAAAACCCAAAGTAAAGCATCATTACACGAATAAAGACATCAACCTATCAACATTGGCACTTACTTGCGCAGGACTTGCTTGCATGTCACATTTTCTTTGGAAAGTATATTAATAAATACATTCAGTACAATAATTCCCTACCTACTTCACAATGCAATTGGGATTAATAAGTACATTTACCTTAGCCTCGAGACTGAAGACTTTGTGAGCTATCTAGTGAGCTACTGTGACTAATAAATACAGGTGCATCTCAATAAATTAAAACGTCATGGAAAAGTTCATTTATATCAGTAATTCAACTCAAATTGTGAAACTCGTGTATTAAATAAATTAAATGCACACAGACTGAAGTAGTTTAAGTCTTTGGTTCTTTTAATTGTGATGATTTTGGCTCAAATTTAACAAAAAAACACCAATTCAATCTCAACTAATTATAATACTTCATAAGACCAGTTAAAAATTCTTGATTCATTTTTGTTGACATTTACTTTATGCATTTATTTATATGTATATCACCATTTTAAATGTTATATAAATCAGGCTAATGATACATATATATAAAAAAAAACTTCAGAATGTATATGTTAAGTTTGTAGATAAAAACTCATTTTGAGAAAACAGCCTTTCAAATATGTAAGTGAAATCTACTTATGCAAATAGATGAAGTGTGATAAAATAAATGCATATTTAAAGAAGACATGTATAGAAACCAAGGAGCTCAGAATCGCAAAACTGACCAATGCATAAAAAAACAATTGTTTTGCCTATAGTGTCTTGCCTTAACTAGTTTGTGTCCTTGAACAACTACATTCACTTACAAAATATACAAAACAATTTTAGTACAACGAAGCATTCACAAATCACAGCAATTTGCAACAATGAAGCAGCAAGAGATTTTCATTGAGCTCAGCTTTATGCAAATAAGCAGTTACCACAACCAATAGAAATACAGATGCTAAGAGTCGAGAAACGCCTACTAGCACTTCATCTATTAAATCGCTGTTAGTAGACATCACTTAAACTATGTACATGCCATTTAATTACTCCACAAACAGTCTTGCTTCACAAAAATCAGGACTTCAGCATTGCTGTTGGCTCCAACAGACAAGTTTAACAGTGACAAACAAGTACAGTTCATTTGAAGATCATTTAACATACCTAAAATACTCCCCCAAAACAGCTCCTAAATCCACTTGTTGTACAACCCACATCCGCTGCTTGAGTGCAGGCCTTCAAATGCATCATTCTGGAAATACTGATCCAAAACAACTGGCTGGAGCCCATGAGAAGACCACGAGAACGAGGAAAGGAGGAGGTGAAAGTTGAGGAGAAAGGGTTGGCAGGCTGGGGTTAGCCAGTTAGCGAAAACGCTCACAGCTAACCCCCCCTAATCTGCACCTCCCCACCCCACCAACCGCTGCGCAGAACGGCCTCATCAGCATATGTAAAGGGCCGGCTCTAGACTGCGACATTCAACCTTACTGGGAAATAAAGGAGAAGGACACAAAGACTAAAAAAACCTCCATTGTTCCTCCACGCGGTTCAATACGTGACCTTCTGAATGCTGAGAGATGGTTTTGGCGCTAGAGGAATTCATGTAGACGTTTAGCTCTGCATTCGTTCCGTACGAAAGACTTTATCGAGCTGACAAAAATTCTGTATGGCAACTTTACTTTGATCTAGCATCTGTGCATTTCAACATCAAATCTGTAGGTGACAACAGCAAACATCTGAAACCATCAATGCAGCGGTCTTTGATTCAGATGCTCAGAGAGAAGTGTGACAGCCGGATACTAGTTTCTTCTGGAAGATACTTTCAACTTTGGAAACTTTAATTCTGACAGTTATTAACAGTTCATCAGTGGCAGCACACAGTACAGCTGCTGTTTGTAGAGTTTGCTTCTTTACTGAGAGAGTTACATACTGACCAGGCCAATACAATGTTTGATATCTGACAGCTTTCAGATTATGATGATTCACAGCAGCATTAGCTCTGTCTCTCGTGTCAGATACAGAAAACGACAGATAGAAGGACAAAGAATGATGGATAAAACGACAGACAGATATAGATGAATGACAGACAGATGAACGATAGAACGACAGACAAACATACGATACAATGACAGACAGATGACAGACAGAGATGAATAGAACAGACAGATAGACAGACGATACAGATACAGACAGACAGATAGATGACAGACAGACAGATAGATAAATGACAGACAGATAGACAGATATATGAACGACAGACAGACAGATAGATGACAGACAGACAGATAGATATACGACAGATGACAGACGAAGAGACAGATAGATACAGATAGATGACAGACAGACAGACAGACAGACAGATAGATATATGAACGAAAGACAGACAGACAGACAGATAGATAAATGACAGACAGATAGACAGATATATGAACGACAGACAGACAGACGAATGATAGAACTACAGACAGACAGACAGATAGAACGACAGACAGATTAAGAGCATAGACAGATAGAACGACAGACAGCAGACGAATATAGAACTGAAGACAGACAGACAGATAGAAACGACAGACAGATTTCGTGTCAGATACAGAAAACGACAGATAGAAGGACAAAGAATGATGGATAAAACGACAGAAAGCCATATAGATGAACGACAGACAGCCAGATAGATGAACGACAGACAGCCAGATAGATGAACGACAGACAGCCAGATAGATGAACGACAGACAGCCAGATAGATATAGATATAGATGACTACGACAGACAGCCAGATGAACGACAGCCACAGACAGCCAGATAGATGAACGACGACAGCAGCCAGATAGATGACGACAGACAGATGAACGACAGAGACAGACAGCCAGATAGACAGAGATAGATGAACGACAGACAAACAGATAGCTGTAATGTGTTGCAGTGGGTCTGGCAGCTCTCAGTGATCCTGCAGCAGTTACAGCGCTGCTGCTGAGTGTTTGTTGATGGTTGGCTGGTTACGCTCCGTGTTCAGCAGTGCAGTGAGCTCACAGCTGGCTTTACTTCCACTGCTCACAATCACTCTGTGTGTGTGTGTGTGTGTGTGTCTGTGTGTGTGTGTCTGTGTGTGTGTGTCTGTGTGTCTGTGTGTGTGTCTGTGTGTGTGTCTGTGTGTCTGTGTGTGTGTGTGTCTGTGTGTGTGTCTGTGTGTGTGTGTGTGTGTGTCTGTGTCTGTGTGTGTGTGTGTGTGTGTGTGTGTGTGTGTGTGTGTGTGTGTGTGTGTGTGTGTGTGTGTGTGTGTGGGGAATAATCTGGTCACTCGTAGACATCAGGACATTCATGTTCAGCTACACCCCCTCCCCCGCTCCTCCTCAGCATTAATGCAACTTAGAAAGAATCGAATAAAGGATCGCAAAAGTGGAAGGAAACGGTGGAGCTTAATTGCGCTGGATTCGTTTGTGTAAGTGTGGTTTCACTTTGATCGGCTGCGCGGGGTGGAGGGGGTTCAGGACAACACGCTGGTTTCGCTTCAATTTTGGGGGATGTTTGGAAGAAAGATGGACTAGTGACTGACACTCCAGACCCACACACTCCATCTGGCCTCTCATGCACACTTTAACAGTAGGACCTGACGGAGCGCAGCATGTGATGGACACTTCACACACACTTCATAAGCACTGAGAGCGGAGTTTGTTTGTGTGGATACAGAAGCAGTGTTCAGCAAAAATACACCAAAATAAGCATACAACAGAACACACTGTGTTTCCACAATGCAGGGTGTTTGACATTCATTTTCAGAGTACTGAATAAAATCAAGGTAAATCCAACCAGGATTGTTTTGCTTCTTGACTCATTATTTTAATCACTGTGAAAAGTTAGGATATTACACAAAATTGGATAAAAAAAACAAACAAAAAAAACAAACTTTTTTTTTATTTTTTATATAAATTAATATGGAAAGAAAACAAGAAATTATTTATATTAATAAATTAAATTAATACAAAATATACGTTAATACAAAGTTAATACAAAATAATTTAGTATTATATATTTTACTATTATCTTATA
The DNA here is from genome assembly GCA_027474115.1 of Schizopygopsis malacanthus. Classification (NCBI taxonomy): domain Eukaryota; kingdom Metazoa; phylum Chordata; class Actinopteri; order Cypriniformes; family Cyprinidae; genus Schizopygopsis; species Schizopygopsis malacanthus. The sequence continues at coordinate 28,615,881 of CM049882.1, read as the reverse complement.
TATATATATATATATATACATACATATACACACACAGAGATAATAATAATAAATTACAGAACATTAATAATGGATATTACTTTATTGCTGTAGTTTATTTTAGATTTTTATTTTAGTATATTCGAAAAACAGAAAAAATAAAAATAAATAATAAAATAATCTGTTTCTGCTTATTGGTTATCTGACACACATACAACTATAATAGATAGACAGATAGATAAAATGACCAACAGACCGAGAGAATGAACAACGGATAGAATTATAGATAGTAATTAATTTAATAAACATAAATAATAATGCGTATTTGTTATCTGAAATTTAAACAAAAATAAACAATCCCAAATCTGTATTTCCAGGTATTGGCCATAAAAAGGCCATATTAATTGATTTCTACCAAATTACACAAAAAATGTGGTAACAATGTAGCGTACTAACGTGTACGCATTTACCGTTGCATATCGCATACTGTTTCACATCCTTTTCTAAAACAGAGAAGGCAGTGCACAGTACATAGTGAGCAGTGTGCAGTTAGAAGTGTGCTTGCATTCCTTTCTAAACATAGCCAGACTCTCCAAAGCAAAAAGGAGGACGGTCTGTACACAAACTCCAGTCCACAGTGAAACCTGTCTCCCAAACGGATGCAATCCAACAAGTTTCCAGCAAAAATACTGCTGCTGCACCAATGGAAACATGTTTGATATACCACTGAGTACATGAGCAAAACAGAAACCAATCTGTACTGTTGTTTAGCTGGGATTTATCACATTGTCTCATCGCACCTGCTCAGGACACGGTGTGACTCTGAAATGCAAATGCGGTCTGGTCATGACAAACTTGTGTTTCAGATGAGCGTTCTGGAGTGGTTTTTAGTGGGCGGCAGGGGAGCGTGTAAATAGGATAATGAATATGAACTAGTGGATGAAAGAAAAACACAGAAACGCTTCTGGGATTGTGATGAATGGCTGAGAGCAGATGTCATGTAGGAACGTGCCTCATGTGGGCCACTTCACATACTGTATGTTCAACACCATAGAAAGTCTCACCCGTAGCTTTATCAGCAGAAGAGAAACATCCATGTTAGTGAGTAGACCTTTAGAAGATGCTTTCATTCAAATCAACTAATATAACAGTTTAAGAGTGCTAATCAAGGCCACAAACGCTTCTGAGTAGAAGTAGACCGACTGAACAGCAGCCAGAACAAGGCCAGGTTAACTAAAAACATGATAACAATTTGTCAGCCAACTTGTCCATAGTTGATCACAACAAGACGTAAAAAACAAGTCAGTGAATTCATCTCTAACAGGGCTTAATCCAGTAATAAATACTGTGGACAAATGTCAAAAATGTTAAGCATGCAATGTTCACTGAGGTAAATGTTTTTTTATATTGTCACATCAAATTTAATAAAAAAAATGAATACATAAAAACTAAACTAAAATAACAATTAAATTACTAAAATAAGTGACAAAAAAATTCAAGACTAAAATAACTATGAACTAAAGCAAACAAATAACGAAGTAAACAACTATAAAAACATTAAAAAAATAAGTTACTAAGTACTTAGCTAATAAACAGTTTACTAAAATAGCTAAAAAATAACTAATACAAAATAAATAAATGACTATATATATAGTATAAACACACACACATACATATATACACACTCACCGGCCACTTTATTAGGTACACCTGTTCAATTGCTTGGTAACACAAATTGCTAATCAGCCAATCACATGGCAGCAACTCAATGCATTTAGGCGTCTAGATGTGGTGAAGACGACTTGCTGAAGTTCAAACCGAGCATCAGAACGGGGAAGAAAGGGATTTAAGTGACTGAACGTGGAATGGTTGTTGGTGCAGACGGACTGGTCTGAGTATTTCAGAAACTGCTGATCTACTGGGATTTTCACACACAACCATCTCTAGGGTTTACAGAGAATGGTCTGAAAAAGAGAAAATATCCAGCGAGCGGCAGTTGTGTGAAAATGTCTTGTTGATGTCAGAGGTCAGAGGAGAATGGGCAGACTGGTTAGAGATGATAGAAAGACAACAGTAACTCAAATAACCACTCGTTACAACCAAGATCTGCAGAATACCATCTCCATCATGTAAAAACGTTGCCTGGTCTGATGAGTCTTGATTTCTGCTGCAACATTCAGATGTAGGGTCAGAATTTGGCGTAAAGAACATGAAAGCATGGATCATCCTGCCTTGTCTCAACGGTTCAGGCTGGTGCTGGTGGTGTAATGGTGTGGGGGGTATTTTCTTGGCACATATTTGGCGCCTTGGTACCAATTGAGCATCGTTTAAACGCCACAGTCTACCTGAGTATTGTTTCTGACCATGTCCATCCCTTTATGACTACAGTGTACCATCTTCTGATGTACTTCCAGCAGGATAATGCACCATGTCACAAAGCTCAAATCATCTCAGACTGGTTTCTTGAACATGACAATGAGTTCACTTTACTCAAATGTCCTCCACAGTCACCAGATCTCAATCCAATAGAGCACCTTTGGGATGTGGTGGAACGAGAGATTCACATCATGGATGTGCAGACGACAAATCTGCAGCAACTGCGTGATGCTATCATGACAATACGTCCCACAGCAGCTGGTGAGTGTGTCGGGCATCCAGCGTGCTCAGGAAAAAAACAACTAAACAACTAAATGACTAAAATAACTAACTAAATTTACAAACAACTTAACTAAATCACCCCAAATAACTACATAAAACCATCTAAACAACTGGTCTAATATAAGATCATTGATAATATAATTAAATTAATTTATCATATTATTCAAGAATCCATTGAGACTTTCGCTCTCAATCGTGCCATCCCTCCATCTGATGTCAGCCGTCAACCGTAAACACTCAGCCACTCCCATCAACCCTCACTAGTGCTACGGAGAGGGAACAAACAACACACGACTGACTCGATTGCTAGGCAACCCCAGCTTGATCCAGCCGTCCCCACTGACAGCATGCGTCTAATTTGCTTTCAAAAGCTGAAAAATTAAATACATCACGTATGAGATACAATTGCACCGAGATGTTGTCTGCAACCCATTTTACCTTAGCATTGTGAATTTATGAAACCGGATATTCAATGAGAAGAGCAGAACCTGGCGAGCGTTTTCACCATGACACAAAGACGTGACGCTCCAGCTCTGGCAGGCTTTGTTTAGTCACAGCAGACAGTGAGCAGACTGCTGGCACCACAGGACCAAACTGAGCCACTCAACCAAAACTCATACACCAACGGACATCAGGAGACCGAGCGTGAAGGTTTAACTGCTTCTTAAACAGACCTGATGGGATAAATCTCTCACATTCAATTCATATCGGCCATGCAATAATACCAAACTGATGTTCATGTGAAAAACAACTGGCTAAAGGCATCTATAAAATCATCTGATAAATGCATACATGCAAAATTAAACTAGGTTGTCTTATCAACTGGTTTGGTCTTAAAGGAAAAGTTCACCCAAAAATGAAAATATTCTGAAAATGTGCTCCCCCTCCGGCCATCCAAGATGTGGATGAGATTGTTTCTTGATCAGATTTGGAGAAATGTAGCATTACATCACGTGAATGGGTGCCGTCAGAATGAGAGTCCAAACAGCTGATAAAAATGTCACATGTAATCCACAGCACTCCATCAGTTAATGTCCTGGGGAAGCCAAAACATGTTCGTAAGAAACAAATCCATTATTAAAACATTTTAACTTTCGCTTCTGGCCAAAAGTCCATAATCCATAATAACGCTTCCTCCTGTGAAAGTCCATCTCCCGTCTCTCACATCAAAGTCCACCCACATATTTGTTTAGAGCTGTTTCGGCTTGTAAACAGTGTTTGGTCTGTGCAGATTTCTCTCCTAAATCAGAAAAGATGGCTTTTTCACTGAAGGAAGTGTTATTATGAGTATTATGGAGTAAGTTAAAAACGCCTTAATGATGTATTTGTTTCTTACAAACACACAGTTTTTCACTTCTTAAGATGGACTGGAGTGGTGTGGATTGTTGTGATGTTTTTATCAGCTGTTTGGACTCTCATTCTGACGGTACCCATTCACTACAGAGCATTCATTGCTGAGCAAGTGATGTAATGCAACATTTCTCCAATATCTTGAATGCACTGTAATTTGCTTTGGATAAAAGCACCTGCCAAATGAATGTAAATATCTGTAATATTTTAGTGCACAAAACTATTAATCCTAACATTAATGGAGACATACAGATGCATTTGAATGTGTCCTAAGGCAATGCAAAGTCATTTCACAACTTGAAATATATATTTCATGGTGATGATGAATCGGTTATATAATGTTGCATTAAAGCTGCTTTAGAAAAATGAATTTAGACACACAACCTTCTCAAAGTTCTCACATGTCTGGTGTGTTAACAGTAACATCTGTACCTCTTTCAGCATGCTAACACACTCTGAAAAGGTGCATCTCTGAGCTTATCCACATTAAAAGCACCACCACTAAAAACACTGCAGCTAAAATCTAGATAAACCATTCTAGATAAGATACAAAGGGCAAAAATGAGGACTGTGATTTCTCCGGCTCACACTGAGCTCCACAGCTGAGCTGGAGCGTGACACTCCTGGGTCTAAAATTAGCCCATGAAAAATAAATGAACAGATCGGGAGGTGATTTCTATAGATTTTGTGTTCGGAGAGCAGCGCTGGCAGCTGACAGGCACCGTGACGGGGTGTGGGCCCGGGTACAAGAGGAAGGAAAACACTCGCCATCAGCTCCATTATCTGTCTACAACAAAAACCGACAAACTGAGAGATGAGGAAAGAGCTAAAAGCACAGAGGGAGGCATTGTTGCTTTTGCCCAGAAGCAGGAAAAGCCATGAAAGTGATTGTGACGTTACCATTAGGGAGGGGGATCCGTTTACTGAAACTGGAGAAGTGACAGCAATGATTGATTCATCATCAACACATTAAGAGTATGACCACATTTCACATGAACATAGATCACTAGATATATGCTTCAAATATGGTCAAATATTCTTATGTTTAAGTCTGAGATGAATTTCAAAGAATCAGTTCTTACTACGAGGCTACGTGATGTATGTTTCTTGCTGAATACAGAACAACAAGGAAACTGTCTGTTTACTGACTTTGTATTATTTTGTGGTGTGGTCATTAGTTATTTAGCAAAACAAACCTAAATACGCTTACAATTGAATCTGATACACATTTAAAAGAACTGGGCCCGTATTCATGAAAAATCTTAGTGCTAAGAGTTGATCCTAGTAACAAAATTCTAAGAAAATTCTCCTCTTAAATTTAAAGAAAAGATCCTAGTAAAGAAAAATGTCATTCAGAAAGCATCTTAACCCTTAAAAGAGGTCTTAAGCTCCGAAATTGGTAGGAGTACGGACGAGGACTTTTAAGAGGCTTAAGAGTTTCTTTAGCAGCGGAGAAAATGGATGAAACATGAAGAGGGAGAAGAAAAGTGCTGCACACAATGCACGACAGTGAGTTAATAAGACGCTGCACATTAGATCGTGCAGGGATCATGTTTGTGACAGATCTTATTAAAGACATGTTAACATCCCTGACACTGCGCAGATATGCCATAGCACCAGAAATGGACGTAATCACTACATTAACTACATTAACATATTTGGCAACTGGAAAAATGCAACAAATTTGGGTCTGTTACAGCACTTTCAGAACCTTATTGTGTCGCTGTTCATTTCCTATAAAATACGTTAAGTATGACAGCATGCGCGAGCGAGCGAGCGAGAGAGAGAGAGAGAGAGAGGTAAAACAGGAAAAATTACACTTGTAATTTCAAAGTGAAGGCTTATAATAAACCCTACTCTTAAAAGCACTCTTACTTCCTTCTTGGACAACCAACCAATCACAGTCTTCAAAAGACTGTGTCATAGCTAGCAACGGGGTTCCTCACTAAAATAAAAGTTTTTGTCAAGAGTTGCTCTCAGATTGGTCCTGAATCACTTTTAAGCTAAGACTCCTAGCTAGAAATTTTTAAGCTAAATTAGGAGCTCTCTGAGAGGATTCTTAGAATCTTTATGAATCCGGCCCCTGGTTCATAAGAGTCATTTGTTTGTGAATCAGACTGCATCTGCAGGTGAGGGTTCATAGCGGCCTGTCGAACAGCTGGGTACCAAACGCAACCGACAGAATGAATAAACAACCACAAAGAGGAAAGCGTGGCAGCTTTGAACATCTGTCACTTCATCCCAGCAGGAACTTCCACTAATTAAAAGAGAAACTCCGACAACAGAAATTTGATTAACCAAAAACCGCTAACTTATTCTCCAAAGCCCTGACAGACCCCGCGGGGAGATGGTTTCGATAAAACTCCATGAGAATCTGACTGTTCGTCTCAGTCATGCAGCTGCCGTCTCTCTTTTTTCTTTATAAGAGTCGCTTTGAAAGCTCTTCTGAAAGTGCCATTGGAAACAGCTGTTCTGTGGGCATCAGCCGTGAGACGCGGACCCGTTCTGACAAGAAGAACAGCAGATGAATCCACATCACGTGCACATGACCAGATACAGCCAATACAGCCACACTGACCAGTACTCAAACCAATGCCAAGAAGCATCCCGAAGGACAAATCAACTAAATTAAAAAAAAGGATATAATGACAAGGAATAGACAATTAGGAAAAGTGCAACAAAATATAATAAAATGAAACACAAAATGAAAAAAATAATAATGAATATATTAGTAGAAGTACTAAAAGTAGTAGTTTTGCTAAATGTTCAGGTGCATCTCAATAAATGAGAAAGTTGTGGAAAAGTTCATTTATTTCAGTAATTCAACTCAAATTGTGAAACTTGTGTATTAAATAAATTCAATGCAAACAGACTGAAGTAGTTTGATTTTGGCTCACATTTAACAAAAACCCACCAATTCACTCTTCAATCTCAACAAATTAGAATACTTCATAAGACCAATAAAAAAATAATTTTTAGTGAATTTTTAGAAAAGTATTGGAAAGTATGTTCATTTACTGTATATGTACTCAATACTTGGTGGGGGCTCTTTTGCTTTAATTACTGGCTCAATGTGGCGTGGCATGGAGGTGATCAGTTTGTGGCACTGCTGAGGTGGTATGAAGCCCAGGTTTCTTTGACAGCGGCCTTCAGCTCATCTGCATGTTTTGGTCTCTTGTTTCTCATTTTCCTCTTGAAAATACCTCATAGATACTCTATGGGGTCAGGTCAAAAACAGAGACCATCCTTGAAGGCTCAGGAAACCTTTGCCAGGTGTTTTGAGTTGATTATCATGTCACCATATTATAATTAGTTGAGAGTGAATTGTGGGTTTTTGTTAAATGTGAGCCAAAATCATCACAATTAAAAGAACCAAAGACTTAAACTACTTCAGTCTGTGTGCATTTAATTTATTTAATACACGAGTTTCGCAATTTGAGTTTAATTACTGAAATAAATTAACTTTTCCACAACATTATAATTTATTGAGATGCACCTGTAGACTTAAAAGAAACTAATAATAATAATAATCATTATTATTATTATTTTTAGTTAGCAGCCATATCAAAAGTATAATGAATATACTTTTATATAATAACGACAAGTATCTACATTTTGCAAAATAACCCCCCCCCCAAAAAAATAATAATAATAATAACAATAATAACAATAACAACAACAACAATTACTTAAAAGTTTTTACAAATGTAAAATGCAAAAAAGATTATTATATTATTATTACTGCTATATCTATTATTATTACTACTCCTAAAATTATAATTATTAATATTGTTTTATGTATAAATTACATAAGCCCAAAACAGCAATTATTTAAAACTAATATTATTATAATTTAATATAATAATTAATATAAATACAAAATCATATCTACAATGCTTGGTTCAAGCAGTATGTGTTGAAGAGGGAGAGAATGTGTCTTGAAAATGTTTCTCTCAATTGTATGGACACACATGGGATATATCAGAAACTACTGCTGTAGTTTGAACTGAAAGACCAATAATATGACGAAAACCTACCAAACATCAGCTAGGGTTAATATATTCTCCTACAGTGAATACAACCCTTATTAAAAGGAGTGGAAAGGCCCCATAAAAAGAAATGCAACAGAACATGGTCCAAGTAATTTCCATTCCCTCATCCCGCTCTCGTACGGGACGGAAACATTCGAGGAAATTCTCACGGAGAGCGAGAGAGAGGGATTGAGCTGCTGCTACGTTTTAAAAGTTCCCTTTTTTCTTCTGAAGAGAATCTCGCTGTGTGTGTGTGTCCTTCATTGTGTGAGTCTTCCCTCAGGCTCGGTGCACTACAAAAATCCATTTATCCTTCCTGAGAGTTAGTAGCGGCAAAGAAACGAGCTAAAGAATCCGGCAGGAGTCACGTGCCGGGGTGACATGGCTTTTCCCGTCTCACCGCCATGAGTCCTTCAGAATGGGATCATTCCTAATGACAGCAGAGGAGAAAACCCAAGTACATCTGTTGCCAATATTTGCATTTCTTTGGCAAATCACACAATGCACCACTTGACTTGATGGATAGACAACATTCTCATTCAGGCGTGAGAAACAAGCCCCATGAATGAGTTTCTCTTTCACTCTGTGAATCGACTCATCAAGTGACATGCATTTGCAATTTTAAAAAATGAATGCACCTGACATGATACTGCCTTCTCTTTAACCGTGGTTTGAACCCGAGGTATGTGGACATTTATGCACACAGACATGCAAAATAAATGAGAGCTGTAGTTCAAACAGAGACCAAATTACTCTACAAACTGCAGGATTCATTAAGTAATATGTTAGTTATGTGGACCAAATGCCGTGTGCCATAATTTCATTAATAGTGCATTGAACGTCTGCGGTTCCAAGCAGAATTGCAACTATAATGGCTGTTTTCAAACAGGTTTGGCATTTGGTCAGACAAACAGACAGTGTGTCAGTTCTCAATAAAAATACTCCCTCTCTGGATGTAATTATTAGGCTTCTCTGCTCATCATATGAGCTGGTGTCTTTCCTCCTCCCCTCCTGTGAATCGGTCTAACGAAGTAAAGTGTTCAAGGGAGGTGAACTGAATAAACTCTCGTTTTCCACCGAGTGCTGATAGGACCTGACATCAGAGCCCTGGTGGTGAAGTCACCTCTGACCTTACAAATCCATCCTAGCTAATAATATAACGAGGCACAGCGCTGAACCTCAAATACAAAAAGATGCATCATGGCAGTCTAAGAGAACTAACTACATGAATAGGGATAGAAAAATGGGAGATAGAACAATAGAGCGACAGATAGAGTGATACAACGATAGAGCAATAGACAGAGTGACGGTTAGAATGACAGACAGAACGCTAGAGCAACAATTAGAGCGATAGACCGATAGCAATAGATAAAACATCAGAGCAACAATTAGGGTTTTCATTATCTGTAAGCCATAATCATCAAAATATCAATAAATAAAGGCTTGAAATATTTCACTCTGTGTGTAATGAATCTATATAACATATGGGTTTCACTTTCTGAAATGAGTGACAAAAAATATTAACTTTTTTCATGATATTCAAATATTTTTATATATACCTCTATATAAAAAAGGAAAAAGATACAATATGGGAGATCAACTAAGGAGGAAACCGAATTGAGACTCGGTGGTTCATACATGAGAACTACGATGCTGTAGCACACATGCTCACCGCTAAGCCACAGATCTAATCTGAAGCAGCGTGCAACTCTACAGTACTTGTTTTGTTCATAAAAGAAACGCTGTTCAAAGCTCAGAAAAATCTCATGGCATAAATGTTTATATAATTCAGAATGACATAAAGGGAGCTTTAGTTACACCGAGAGAATGTTTCTTCCAAGCCCTCGAGACGAGATCAGTCACCACTGATGAAAGATGAACAGAGGACGGTGCTTGTCCTTAATCGCAGCACCACTGGAGCCCAACCACACGGACCCAAATAAACCCGTCATTTCTATTCCCCTCTCCCTTATCGCCTCACTGCAGGGCTTCTGACTGAAGTCTGGAGATGTTTTCAATGCTTCGGACGGCAGCACGGTACCACAGAGGATCTTCTCCTTCACAACTTCATTTCACAGCCAGAGAAATAAGTTCCCCAGCAGATAAATATGACATTTATGCTGAAGAAAGCTGCAGAATTCAGATTTTTTTTGGAGCCCACGTTAGACTCATTTTAGTCTTTAAACCATTTTTTAAGAAAAGAGAAGAGTCAGAAGTATAATTTATTATATTAATTTAAAGCAGGGTTATATTGGCAGATGGGGGGCAGCAGACAGGCTTATTGAAAATACAATTTGATTCTCTGTCAGTAGGAGGCGCTTTTGAAACTATTTCCCCAGAAACGGCTGTAAACAAAGCAGCGCTGCTGCGCTCATGAACGCTACTTTATCAGATCAATTTGAAAATAAATCAAAACTTTTCTGAAGACACTCTGTTCCTTTCAGCGATAGGCTACATATAAAACACCTGTGTCGCATCATTGCTTGAATTAGTAAGAAGGAGTAAAGTGTTTAAAACTATAGCCTAGAATGTTGAAAATGTATGAAGTAAGTCCTCTAAAGAGTTACCAGGGTAAGCCTATGTGACGGCCCCGGCCCAATTTAACCCCTGCTCACATGGGTTTTCTTAAGCTGATTCTCAAATCACATGCTTCATTGAGCCGGTTAAACCGAGCTGTTGGGTCTGTGATGGGCCTACAGCAGGAACTAGGCTAGTCGTAGTGCTGAACTTCAACAATATTACATACACCAAAAATGGATGAGCCAAAGCCACAAGACTGCAAGTCTATATGGAGCTCAATATGTGGGACACAACCAGAGTGGGATGAAAATCAAAAAGACAGCAGTGGACAATCCAGATAAACAGTTAAGCTAGAAGAAGCAAAGTCGTTTTGGAACATGATTTTCTAGCTTGGCTTTAGCAGAGATGTGCAAAACTACATGTTTTCTAAATTCAGCAAGTCGGTGGGTTACCTAATGGACTAGTTGACCAATCAATCAATAATTTACACTTACATTCACGCACAGTGTTGGGTAAAGCTACTTAGAAAAGTAATGCATTAATATTGCGTTACCCCCTATAACAGTAACTAATTACATTTTGTGGAATATAATGCATTGTTTTTTTGGGGGGACATGTGAGCTGTCAGTCGGGAAAACAAATTAACTAGCGTTACTTATTTGAAAAATTTAAATTTTCTTGTAAATTAAAAAGTGATGCGCTACTTTACTAGTTACTTAAAAAAACGAATCTGATTACTTCACTTGCAACTTGTGTTACCTCCAAAACGGTTCATGCATTTGGCATTTTATCCAAAGTGACCTATACACTGCATTCAAGGTACGCATTTCATCAGTTCTTGTTTTCATCGGGAAGTGAACCTATGACCTTGAATTCATTTTTCTAACTTTTGGGTCTATCAGGTCAACTAGATCCCTTGGCCAGTAGGTCAGCTGCATTGTAAAATCAAAACGTGTCTTTTACATTGTGGTTGACCACCTAAACCTCCTTGGACCAGCTAGAAGCCAGCCATATTTCAAACACAACTATGACTTAATCTAGTTTTAGTTTATATTATTACGCAATTACGTTTACTGACCAATGGTAAGCTAAAACTACAGGTTGCTGTGTAATGACAATCAAAGCTGTGAAAACGTTTTTCATTTTCCGCCCATGAAGACATTTAAAAGGCCACCATCTGCCTGTCAGGACTTAAATCTTATAAATGATTAAAACAAACTCACAATAAAACAATATTTTATGAAAGGAAACCATGTTTGTGACATGTGGCATTTGTTGTAATTACTGCACTGTAAATATGGTTACGTCCCAGACAAAGAGTGTCTGGGGCTTCAAAGATGTCGATGTTTATGACCCTGTTTGAGAAAAAAAACACCTCTTAAAACATTTACTACCCATCCGAAGCCAACTGCGGAGGATTTCAAGTGCTGACATCATGTAGCAGAACTGCAATAATAAACTCGATATTTCAACGTAGCGTAGGTCATCTCGGTTGCATAACAATCCTTTTCAATTCAACTCGTTCTGGTACAATGTGAAGGAAATGATACACCTGCCTCATCCCTGCTCCATTTCACCCCAAGACACAGAAGGTGGCTTCTGTTTCAGTGCACATCCGCACCGTGAGCTCGGAGCAAGTCTTCCACAGAGGACTTTACTCGGAGGGGGGGGGGGGGGGGAGGAGGAGCAGATGATCTGGTCAAGGAGCCAAGGAGCAACGGATTACAAGAAAAGAGGAGAGATGAGGAAGAATCAGGCCACTGGCAGTCCAGATCGTTATCTGCAGACAAATGCATTTCGAGGGTGGATAAAATAAGGGCAATTCTTCAGATGCAACTAAGAAAAGCTAATTAATTAAACTAGACTTTCCTTTCCTGGTGTTAGAAGTCAACATATACTGGTGCTCGACCAACTTAGCGTAATGTGATGTATAAGTAAAACAGGATGCTCAAAATGTTAAGCAAGCCAATTCTTTGTGGCTTTTAATCAATGGCTATGTCCAATATAATTTTATACCCTTTTATAGTGCACTATTGGAGACTACAGCCAACAGAAGTGGTGCCCAAAACCAAACCATTGCAATAAAAAGCATACAACCATAATGTACAGTCAATGGCTTGAAAACACCAATAATGCACTGTGATGGTTTTCATTAAATTAATTCCTGTATCTAAGTTTGCACCCATAGAGCAATTACACAAATGTCATTGTATTCTTAAATTGTTTACTTATGGTTCACACTAGCTAGTTTCATTTAGTTACTACTGAAGCTTACCAGGTAAGCACTGCATGTGACATCAAATCAACCACAACTTGTTTAGTTTATTATTAAACAGCAAGTACAAGCTATGTAAAATCGGCAGCCTATTTGAATTATCTCAGTATTTATTTTTTCAATTCTTCAAAAGGACAATATTAGTGCACTAATGTAGGGAAAGAGGTAAATGAGGATTTAAAGGGTGACATCAGACAGCCATTTGTTATAAGCTTTAAGGTCATCTGGATGCTATTTTACTCTAAAAAGTAAAATACAGAAATATAAAATATATAGATAAATAAAATAACTAAATACAAAAAATATATATATAATATATATATATATATATACACACATACATACATATATATATGGGATGTAGGATGTAATGATGTCACAATTTTCTTGCAATATTTGTCTTAGCAAACAAAGATTCAAACAAAGACAAATTAAACTGTCCTTTTAATATTTCACAGACAAAATGCTGTACATTAAATATGTCAAATATCAAATTGAAATTTTAAATCAAACTCCAAATCAAATAAATAAATACCAAATCAAATTAATCTCTTGCTATAAACAAACTAAGGCTTTATCTGTGCTATTTCCATTTAAAATCAAGGCAACCACTGCATTATAATCTCAATCCAAACAAAGGTGTTGCATACGTGCAGCAAGAGGGGGGTTTGATTTCAATTTGATTGCATAATTAAAAAATTTGACAAATAGATTAATCTGACTTTAATTTGTTGTTTCCTTGGTTACCACTGTAAACAAAGTATAAATACTACTTCAAAATGCTTTAAACAGAGACAAAATGATACACTTTTCTGAAGACGTCACTTCAACTCAGAGATGCATTTAAATAAACCACCACCCCAAATTGTATCGCAACTACTCAACCGACATGAATCGCCACATTTTTATATTTTTTCAACCGCTCGGGGTGCATCGTTACATCACTATTTTATAGATCATATCACCTGCTACCTATGGGCTACAATGTAAACCAGTGGACTCAAACTCAATTCCTGGAGGACCACAGCTCTGCAGAGTGTATCTCCAACCAGCTCCAAATCATCACACCTGCTTGTTTCTAGCGATCCTGAAGACCTTGATTATCTGGATCAAGTGTGTTTGATTACGTTTGGAGCTGAACTGTGTAGATCTGTGGCCCTCCAGGAATGGAGTTTGAGACCAATGATGTAAACTAATGTCTATTAGTGGCTCAAACGTCCCACTTTCTATAAGCTGGGGTATGTCAAACAAGATCACATGAAATGGTTTGGCAATCACAATGTCCTTTTTTAAAAACATTATTTACATTTATGCATTTAGCAGACGCTTTTATCCAAAGCTTTTATCCAAAGCGGTTATACATTTTCATTAGTATGTGTGTTCCCTGGGAATCGAACCCACAACCTTTTGCGCTGCTGACGCAATGCTCTACCACTGAGCCACACAGGAACACTCACATTATGTCATGTGGGTCAACATATTGAGCTGTGAATAAGTTTATAGTATCTCTACAATCCTCTCAATAACAGCGGCCAAAAAAACTAAATAAATAAACAGAAGCCATTTGTCTTTATTTTCACTTTCAGTAAATGTGCAACCTTGGCCTGAGATGACAACATGATCTACAAAAGCGTATTAAGTCCTGTTGAGTTCTCCTGAGAATCTGGAAGTGCTACAAGATAATGTAACCAAACAGTGTCAGGTAATCGAATGTAAAACACATCAGTTGGTTTCAAATGCAGTTTGACTGACAATAAAAGTGCCCGTGTCCTCGAAGCACTTGATATGTGAGAACAATAGAGCGACCAGCATGCCACAACACAACAGGACACAAAGCCCAATTTCCTTCACACGCTTGATAAAAGGCTCTTTCAGACAGCGACAGCTCTTTCCTGCCAAAATCACTTATATCCTGTAAACAAGAGTCCAGTGATGTCATGAAAAACTTGGCACAATGTTCAGTGAAAACACTGTTTTTAATAATTGTGCATTTACACAAACTAAGTAGCTGAAATTGTCCGCACACTGGAAAAATATAATTAGACCAAAAAGATTTTATTTTCCATATGCAAAAGTGAAAAAGTGACAAAAGTGCAAAGTGTCTTAAAAACAGACCAAGGAGTAGATATTTCAGCCCATGATTTCTTCAGTGCTCATGAGGTATAAAGCAATAACACAGTTTTATAGGCACAACTGCAAATTGTTAATCAGGTTGCCATCCGTACGACGACTTCTCTATCTATTTTTAAAGTTATGCTTAAATCTCATCTTCTTGATCGATTTGCAGCAAATCAATGAAGGGTTTTTGTATCTATCTACTGGGATTTTATTATTTTATAATTGTGCTCTGTTGTATTGTTGTTTACTTTGCCTTGTAAAGCACTTTGGTCAACTCTAAGTTGTGTATAAATGTGCTATATAAATAAATAAAAGAAAGAAAGAAAGAGTCAATGAAGGGGTGATTGTCAAAGTCAACAATTTCCCTTTACAAAAAACATACAAGATCCATCTCTTTATTTAATCCAGTCGGGATTAATGATGCATTTATACAAATTAAAATGTTTTAAAACTGATTTTCCAGACAAATTCTGATTGAATGAGCCACGTTGTCAGACAATAACTCCCCAAAAATTACATTCTGTCATCATTTACTCACCATAATCTCGTTCCAGACCTATATGACTTAATGAATTATTCATCCGTTTGAGTTGGATCTTCTCAATGAATCATTTGATCCGGTTCACAAAACGGACTGATCTGGTCATATCAAAGCACGGGGAACTGCAACATTCACATCATTTATGTCCAAACAAAGCGTTTGCGAACAGAAACACGAGTTAGAAACATGAATCAGGTTGGATTTAGTCACTTCTCATCAACACGATGAAAACCAGTTGTTTCTAGAAATCAGGTCAGACCACATGACCGCTGGAATGAGACAATCTCTGGCTTTATCAAACGACTCGTATTCATGAAACAGTCATCAGCGTTTATACACGGTCGGCCGCAGGAAGTTTCTGGGGCAGGAGAAGCGATAAGATACGCCTGGAAGAGGGCAGAACTAACATTGCAGGAGAAACGCATTCAAATGTAATTGCGCAATGCATTTTAGCAACCCAATTAGTTAAATCTCAGCTTTCACGCATCACTAAATGAGCTCTGACCTCTGACAGAGACACAAACTGGCTGCTCCGCTGACAGGGAAGGTTAAATACAGAACTGCTTGATAAGTGGCTCTCCAATTACGCTTAATTGGCCTTCATTAGTTAAACAGGAAAAGGGAAAACAATGCTTTTGAGGACAAGCCCATTGCAGATTTTTTTTTATTTTTTATAAACGAGTTCATGCAGGACTACATCGAGACGTTGACGGCCCTGAACTGAAACATTTTACTGACAGCTAAACACGGCGAGCTGCCTGACTACGTGACCAATAACCAAATGCTCGTCAATACTTTCGAATTGGATAAAAACGTACTAACTTTGCTGACACAGGGTACACATTTGTCTATTTTAGGGGGGATTACCCCCCCCCCCCCGTTACATCTGTGGTGTTCCTAATCAAATATGATCAGCCTACAAGAAGTAGCTAATGAAAGAAAAAGTTACCAAAATTGGTAAATCTGCATAATGACAGAACTACAAGAAAAAAAGCTGTTTATTTTTGACTGAAAACACCAAATTTAGGATTTATACCTTTTTAGGTACATTCCTGTACTTTGATTTTTCTGTGTGTAGGTATTTTCAGGATTCTTCACAGTGATGTCTTATTTTTGGTTCTGCAAAGAACTTTTCAGTAAACGTGAAGAACATTTTATAAATCTAAAGAAGCTGTTTCCCTTATAAAGAAGCTTTTGTTGAATGGAAAGAGTCTATGGATGTCAAAGGTTCTTCATGGAAACAGATGTCAATAAAGAGCCTTTATTTTGAAGAGTTTATTGAATGCTAAACATTTTAAACACTAGCATGCAAAACTGTCACAGTCAGCATCATTGGATATAAAAACGGTTCATTTTAAATGTAGTATAAAGCTGTCTGATCAGAGAAGCCAAAGTAAACTAATATGAAAGGTCATATTGAGTGCACTCCATTGTGCACATGTATCAAATCAACCAGATATTCCATGCACTGCACAGATTATACACACTACATACAGAACAAAGAGTAAGAGTATGCTTTTCCAAACATAGACAAACAAAAGTTTCAGTTCAGCTTTAGATGTTAACAAATAATACTAAAATATGAGTCTGAACAACCGACTCAATGGTCCATGACATCCCTACATAACATGTGCAAGTAAAAGCCTAACTAAGTTTTACTATTCCAGGTAAAAATGTTCAACATCAAATGATGTTTCTTTACCCAGGAATGTCTATTCCCACGATTCTGTGCTTGTTCTTTTGTGATGCATGTAAAAGTAATTAAGGCATTCTTAGAATAAATTGCTTAGTCCTAAAAACAGTCACAGTCAGCGTTTTCATTTTACAGGTCTATTGTTCCTGTTCAAGCATGTACTGAGCTTTTGTTTCACTTGGAAAAAAGTCTTACAGGAATACCATGGTCTCAGATTACAAGAGATGCCTTGACATTGAAAGATTTTCATATATACTTCCAATATTACCATGTCCAAAAACTATAGTATTACCATGGTTCATAGACGAAACATAATATTATCATGTCAATATTACAGTATTATCATATATGTGCAATAACAGGGCCATTATATAAGTTTATAAATCAGGAGAGGTAAAATTAAATATAACAATAATAAGAATGTGTACAATAAGCTTCATTAATACAAATAAAAAAAAATTAGTAACAAGTTGATCCAATCAAATTCAAACTGAATTTAAATTATGTTTTGTTGAACATTCAATAAAATTGATCTTTAATGATTCATTACACTGACAGCATATTTCGAAGCTCATTTAGACAATTACTGCATTAAACTTGATGTAATATTGTTAGCCCACATGTACTGCATGAAGGAAGGATCTGATTTCTAATATTGTTTGCCAAAAGAAGGTCAGATGAAGGAGGTTAGAGCATCAACTCCCATGCGGCTCATACGAACACAAAGCATATTATCCTGACCACATTACCGCACATCTGTCAAGGTTACGCTCCATTTGACACAATAATTGAAACTCCTCACCCATAAAAACAGCATTTTAAGAGTTCATCTAATAAATACAAATCCACTCCAACCAACACAACGGCTGATGAGTTCTCATGATTACACACAGAATGATGTCAGCTTGTTTTTGAGGTCTTGATGCATGTCATGACTCTTGGGATGCGACAGGCAAAAATACTTTTCACTGATCAAACTCTTATTATTCTAGAACATACTGTCTGTGATACAATTAAATGTTTATAAAATATGAGTCCGTTTCTCGCAGAGGTCATTGCTTCAATTCCTGGGTCACCCATAGACCGTAGACGAGTAGGGGGTATCACTAGAAGACCAGAATCAGAGGAAAGATCACGACGTGGAGTATAAACAGATAACAGTTGAGACAAATAATGTGGTGCCAAACCATTTATACATGAGACAATCCGAGATCTGACAGGGAGCCAATGCAATGACTGTAAAACTGGAGAAATATGCTCGCTTGTCTTGGTCCCTGTCAGAATTCTAGCAGCTGAATTTTGAACTGATTGCAGCTTACTTAAGGTGGGTTTAGAAACCCCAGCAAGCAAAGCATTACAGTAATCAACACGGGAAAAAACAAATGTGTTTATCAATTTTTCAGCAACCGGATGGGATAACATGGGGCGGAGTCTTGCGATGTTTCGGAGATGAAAAAATGAATTTTTAACTGTATTCTGAACATGAGGATCGAAGGTTAGATTAATGTCAAATATCAAAGGTCATTGCTTCAATTCCTGGGGTCAAAAAAATGATAAAACCTGATGAAAAAAGTACAACTTACAGCATTACAAGACACTTTGGAAAAAAATGACATTAAATCTACATTTTAATTATTGAATAAAAAAAATGTACAAAAACAAATACAATTATTTAAGAGATTTAACAACAAAAAATTATAAATATTTAAATAAAAATGGCTAAATGATTTTTTTAGACATTATGAGTGTCCATAAGCTCCTTTAAAAACACTTTTTTTCCCTCAGATCAAGTTTATTTACAAGGAAATAAATGAAACCGAAACTGACTGCATGAAGTCTCTGTGTAATTTGGCCAATTTTAAGGACCAAGAAGAAAAACTTTTCAAAACAATAAGTAAACAACAAGATTCTTTTGATCAGTAAGTAACATACTGAGCGTCCAGAACACCAAAGATTTTTCTTACATGATGTTTAAAACACACACTTTGACTGCTTAAAGTTTTCTTTCAAATTGGATGAAGACCATTTGAAAGACCATGAAGGCAAAGCTAACAAAGCCAAACTTAAACTCACAAACAACTAGTGAACAAAAATGAATGGCCATACGAGCAGGAACATATTACCCATGAAACCCTGCTCTCTTTTGTACCAACTCGCATGTTTCTGTTCGGTGGCCTTACCAACTGTGCAAACTGCACTTCACTATCTCGCACAGCAACAGTGAAAAAGCTGAGTGGAGAGAAAGTGAATAGAACAGAGTCCACACGCGGCCGCATGCCTCTCATCTCTCTCCCTCCGACGCTCAGCCAGAGGTATGTGCTCGAAATCCCTCTCATCTCAGATCCCGGGTCCGGAGCGCCGGGGTCAGCGTCCCAATTGTCTGGCACCACTGGAGAAAAGCGAGCGTGTTTAACCCTCGTGGCACCGGAGTCCAGCAGCAGCGCGGTTAATGACTGATTCACTTTCACTGTCTCTACTGTGAGTCATCAGACATTCACCAACCAGACTCACACAGACAACGACCACTGGGAAATAAATTGAATCTGGATGCTGAAGACTAAATGATTATTATAAAGTAAGATGGTAAATATGGTGTAGGATACAATTGCAGAATTGAATCCACTTTCACACAAAGTACTGGTAAATTTCACAACACATTAAAGAACAAAGCACTGGATGTTTTTAAAGTCAAAAGTGACCAAAAGGAAATCAAGGTAGTGAGTGAATTTAAATATTTAGGTGTTATAGTCGACTCTAAGCTTAAGTTTGATGCCCATATTAAGAAAATGTCTAAGACTATCAAGACAACTTTTTTCGTATGATAAGACCATGTGTATCTCTTAAAGCAGCTCAAGTGTTTATGCATGCTATGATATTATCACATATGAACTATTGTGCGATATTGTGCGTCAAGCTTCTCAATCAGTGGTTAAGCCTGTGATGTCACTACACAAACACACGTTAAAAGTAATGCATCAGAAACCAATGAAATGGCATCATTGTCAAATTCTTCAAAAGTATAATTTGCTAAGTTTTGCCTGTTGATTTAAAGTTGCAATCAGAACTCGAAATGTTCTCTACAAAGCTGAATCAATGGCTGAAATCTTTACAGCAATGTGAACATTGAGTACGTACCTCAGGCTGGTTTAGTTTACGTTTGCTTTCTGAATGCAGGTTGATTTACTACGGTTTATGTTTTGTGGCTTTGTATTTATACTTTATAAAGTTGCATGTGGGCTCAGGTATGACAATATGTACAACATATACACACACAGTTATCTGTATAGATGCTTATTTGTACTCGTTTGGTTTCTTGTGATGATTGTGCTTGTTTATTATTTGGGTGTTTTGATTTTATGTAAAAGCCTAACCAGGGACGAGGGCTACAAACTAGCGTTATGCTATATACCCTATGTACACGACATCGGTTGTCTGTGTGTAACAATGTCTAGTGTATTGTCCCTGTTAAATAAACAAACAAACGAATAAATTAAATTAAACATGACATTTTTGAAGTATACAGACTGAAAAAGCATTTTACAGTATACTTCTTCCTCACACAAAACTGTTGAGAAATAGCTAATGTATGCAATGATTTAGATCATTGATTAATTCACACATTAATCATTAGGCTTTGATCAGCTCGTGCAATTCATTAAAATATTGAGTTAAGTTAACATATTCCACACATTACATATAGAGCTGCTTTACAGCTGTAACTCAAGTTGAAGCTGCTAGCTTTACATCAATGGATTGCACAAAGTGTTATTTACATACATGTGAGTGCCGATTGCAGAGCTTGTGCAAACATATTCATATCACTATTATCAGATTTCTTAATTGCTGATTTTCCACGCTGCCATGTTTGCTGGGTGTTTATTATGTTATTGAGAGGAAAGCACGCAGCACATATTTACATCGTCTATACATCTAAACGGCGCTCTCAGCAGCATCGGATGTTTGAGTGCTACTAGCGTACACACAGATTGTTTTAGGAAAAGCACTTCGGCATGAGTATATCAGGGCCTTCACACATGAGACCACTTTGTTTGTAGTTTTGTAAAACCTTCCCACACTCTATTGGCTCGGCTTCCTTTGAACGTCTCTTAAGCGGGTCTTCTTCTGTAGGTTTGCTGCTGGGAAGGCTATATTATGCGCTATAATTTAACAAAAAATTTGTCAACAAATATTTTATTGTCGACGTCTAGTATCATCTATTACTATTGCTTAAACTTAGGGTTAAGGTTTTAACCTGTTAGCTAGCACCCCCCATTTTGGGACTCACAGCTGAAAATGACCTCCCTAAATTAAAATGATAACAGTTGCTGACTTCAGTGTGCTACACACACAATTATGGTGTCTTTGGATAGGAGACCCTTTGGACTTTACTATCCATTATCCAGAGTTGATAATGCTCAAAAAGATAAAAAGTTATAGAGACAGAAGTGCCTTGAAAGAAATTGTACCACACTGAATTTTTCTCTTTTTTCATATAAGATAAATGAAGTAAATACTGGAGCAATCCAGAAAAGTAATGTGTTGAGAGTCACATGTCTAATGAGTTTATATTTCAAATCTGAAAAATATTTTTCTGAGACTATATCCAGCCCCTTTTATTATACATGTTTTGATGTGTACTGCTTACACAAATTTAGCAAATACATTCCTTATAAGCTTTCCAACGAAAAACAGCGATCTATCGTCGATGCTCGAGGCTTAGACCTTCAGAATGATATATAGTTTGTCAAGATTCATTTTGTCCCGTTTCATTTAATCTATTCGTAAACAATGGCATGTGCAAACAGAGAGCGTTCAGTGCGCCCGCGTCCTGGTGCAGGTTAACAGGTATTAAACTTATGTAACTGATTGAACAATTTTCACCTGGCAGACAAAACAAGTGAGAAAATACCACAGACTTACAAAGCTCGAGACACATATAGAGACGTTTCATTAATTAAAATTATTTTTGAACACTAGTGTATTTTCATTTTGCTACTGCTGCCCTTTTATAAATGCAGTTAGACATGAGAGCTACTGCATTTACTGTGATTGTGTCCATGCTTTACTGTGGTAAAATCATGTAAAATATGTATACAGCCTAGAGTACTGATGTGGCTTAATTGCGATGTAAAACATTTCACACGAACACAAAATGACACAAACTACAATACAAAAATAATTTGGTTGATCCTTTTGAATCCAGGCTTTCAGGCACTCTAAAGGACATTAAACTTAAATGAAAATTCACTTCCATAGGGAGAAATCCATAAATCCTATAAAGCAACCTGGTATCATTTCAACTGTTTTGTGTGACGTGATGATTTTGACTCCAACTGTTTATGAACAAGAACTGTTATCCGCACAAAAGGTCAAGCACTGCAGACTCATCTAAGCGATGAAATCCATTTCCCTCCACAAGCAGCACTCTGTGATAAATTGTTCAGGATTAAATGCATGTAAGCCGTATGTCGGTTTTAGCCTATATTTCACTGAACCGCATGCGCAGCTCATACTTCAGATGATAAGTGGGTCATTACATCTCACAGTGCTCTTTGTCACCATACATCACGACCCCTGTCCAGACGGGTCGGCAGTCCTGACCCACATGGTGCCATCTGCATGCTGATGATAATTCTGCATCACCGCTTCTCCATTCAGACCTCAACTTTTGCTTTTGTCTAGAGATCGACCGATATATCTATCCCGATATTTAAGCATTTTACCATAATCAGTTATAAAAAAAAATAAAAAAATCGGCTTAGAATTGTTTTTTTGTCACATACACAATTATACAGAGTATAACCAGCAGTGAAATGTGTTCTCTGCATTTGATCCATCAAAGTACACACACACCTGGAGCAGTGGACACACACACTTGGAGCAGTGGACACACACACACACCTGGAGCAGTGGGCACACACACTTGGAGCAGTGGACACACACACACACCTGGAGCAGTGGGCACACACACACACACACACACACCTGGAGCAGTGGACACACACACACACACACACACACCTGGAGCAGTGGACACACACACACACACACACACACCAGGAGCAGTGGACACACACACACACACACCTGGAGCAGTGGATACACACACACACACACACACACACACGGAGCAGTTGGAGCAGTGGACACACACACACACACTTGGAGCAGTGGACACACACACACACTTGGAGCAGTGGACACACACACACACACACACCTGGAGCAGTGGACACACACACACACACACACACACACTGGAGCAGTGGACACACACACACACACACACACCTGGAGCAGTGGAGGAGCAGTGGACACACACACACACACCTGGAGCAGTGGATACACACACACACACACACACACACACGGAGCAGCGGACACACACACACACACACACACACACACACACACACACACTTGGAGCAGTGGACACACACACACACACACACTTGGAGCAGTGGACACACACACACACTTGGAGCAGTGGACACACACACACACACACACACTGTTCACTCAGGAGAAGCTCCAGCACGGCCACCGCATGTAACTTTATACAAGATTCTCTCGTTTGAAACACGCTAAATTATATTAACATTTACTATAGAACCATTATTTCACCAATAAACATCTAAATAAATACATCTCTATCTAAATTAATGATTTATTATCTCCGCAAGCGATCGCAGTTTGAGTATAGTTCTGTGTAAATAGATAAACCGTGCTGTCAGCAGTTTTCATAATTTAGACAAAAACATTTTAATAATTCTGATAAAACAGTTAAGAAATGCAATAAAATACGATGTTTTGTTTGTTATAACTTATTTCAATATTCCAGAGAATATTATTCAGTGAATTATTCTTCACTCTTTAGTCTATTAAACAGATTATAAACCTAAAACTGTAGTTTAAAATGAAGCTGATATGACTTCTGTCCTTTATTTTCTCCATTTGAAAACATTAGACATTATTTTGCTTATTGTTAATATCAGTGTTGCTGATTATGCTTTTTATAAATGTTTTTATTGTTGTAATTAAGATTAAATTTTACTTGAAAATGTAAATTTTCAACAGTTTTTTGTTGTTGTTAAGATGACTGAAAGGAGGAAAAACCAAAGAAAAGAATGGACTTCACTTTATAACAGTAATTAAATATCGGTTCTGCATATCGGTTATCGGGTACATAAACATGCAAATAATCGGCATCGGTAATAGAAAAATCTATATCGGTCGATCGCTAATTTTTGTCTCAGTGTTCTCCGCAGAATGCTAAGAACAGTGTAGGGTTGTCGCGATACCAAATAGGATTGCGATATCAAGACGTATTGTGTTAATTATTCATTCGAATCTACAGAATGAACTAGGGCTGTGACGATAATCGCATTACCGCTTCACCGCGGTAATGAGATGCGACCGCGGTGTTGAGGTCATCACCGTCATCACCGCACTGTTTTTCGCGGGATCCGACCAAATTTCTTGCAACGCGGGAGTAAAACACGGTAGCGGTCGGTAACTCTGGTGTAATTTGAACGGGAGTGGGCGGTCTAACAATATCCCGTTCCCAACATCCTTTCAGAACAGCATATCTGTGTGTTTTTACTCCCTCTTCTCGCTCACGCGCTGCACGCACGCACCAGTGCTTCTGTGTCATGTGTTTTATTGCGCACAGTGCGCAGCATGTGCATAACGCCACCCTGACAGAACAGGCGATCTGCATGTGCATATAGGCGAACAAGGCAGTCGCCTTGGCAGTACCACAGTCAGGGGGGCAAAGGGACAGATATTTGTAGTTTGTCTTTTGGGCATTCGTTATCACCGCTTAGTTATTCTACATCTAAATTAACTTTGCTTCATAGTAATGCCGCACCCAACTGCGCGTCATCAATAGGCTACTCTACATGCAAAACATTATAATGTTCATTCATAAATGTCATCAAATCGAATAAAACTATCCAGACATGAATTCCTTTTGCTGCTGGTGCTGTCTGATGAGTTTTAAAGCCAGACACGCGCTTCTAAAAGGTAAGATTATAGCCTAATGTATGTGTGTGAGAGAGAAAGCGCAGGGGAGATAACACAAGTGTAATATTATCTATTAAATAGGCTTACGTGCACCCAAAACCGTGTTTTGCTGTGTTTTAGACAAGTGGAATACTCAATATTTAGCGTTTATCATATACAGTGTTTAATTTGTGTAATAAAGCGGGGTGACCGATCCGGCATCAGAGGATGGAGAGGTAACGGATCATTCGCGCAATAACTTGGTTGACCCACTTAAGTGATTACCAGCTTGCATCAGTTGCTTTTATTGTGTGCATATACTCTAAAAATCACGGTTATTTTATTTAAAAAAAATTGTAATGTTTGGGTAGTTTTTTTGTAACCCATATCCTAAATGACGTCCAGAGTCTGCGTTTGCATTGAGTGCACGCAGATATTTTGCCTTCTCTTCGGGTGAAATTAGTTCTCAGTGCCACTTACTTTATTTTTGTCAAATATAGGGTTGTTTCATGTAATCTATAAAACAGTAAACGATTTTATTTTATGCAAAGCAAACCAAGTCACCTAAACGAGCCACATCAGGTTTTTTTTGCGACTATGAAAGTTTTATTTTTACTTCTAAAATGCTTGTTAAACGAATTTAAAAATAGGAAAGGTTGTATACATGTTTAAACGGAAATATTTTGTATTAAGAACTGTATTTGACAAAAATAAAGGCATTAAGACAAGAAAGAAAGAATAATAAAAAACAATGACAAGCTCAAACAAAATGAAACCAACAGCAACTAAATAAAATAATCAAATTAATAATTTTCTAATCAGCATGCTTTAATTTAGTGTCCCTAGTGGTTTGCGTCAATAAGTTTAAATTAAAATGTCTTTGGTCTGTGCTCTGGAAGTGTTCTGTTAATTCTGCTAAACTTTAATTACTACAACTCAAATTAAAACCGACACTAACCTGTATAGGGTAGAAAACTTCACAAAATAAAAAATAAAATAAAATAAAAATGAAACTTAAATTTTAGCTAAAAAAAATTTGAAAGCAATATTAAAATAAAAACGCATTTAAAAATGCAAAACTACAATAACCCTGACACGAACGTATTTGACTGGAGGAAGAGGATATGCTAAATGAGATGATCGGAGTTCGGAGGTGCCGATCCGGACCGGGTCTGTTCAGATTAAGCCCTGACTGCTAATAGCACATGCCCGTGCTTGCTTTTATTTTAATGTAGTTGTTAATAAACAAATGATCCAATCTTTCACATGCATCTTTAAAATCGTATTTGAGTGAAGCGGGGGCGGCACGGCAGGGTTTTGCCTAGAGCCCCGTCGATGAGTGACAGAGCAGAATAAGGATGACGTTTAGCTAAGTGTGGATTCTTCAACTGCTACTGGAAAATGGCCAGTTTACTGCGAAGAAACCCATGTCAGGCAAATCTGACTCGAGACATTCTTCTCAGGGAAGTTAAATTGTTTGGTTTCATGAAAAAGAGATTTAATTTTGCAATGTAAGCCAACGGTTTTGTTCATATTTTACATATAAATTTAAATGACAGATGTCTTTTTTTTTTCTCTGCGACACTTTTCCGTGTTGACAGCAAAAGGTTAAACAAATTTAGTATTTTGACAAGACGAATAAAAATAACAAACATGCTATTTAATTTTGTACAAACTGGCCTACATTATTATTATTTTTTTCTCTCTGCGACACTTATTAAGTTGACAACAAAATGTAAAACTAATTTGATTCTGGACAAGACGAATAAAATAAATAGCCTACAATAAAATACATTTTGTGCAGACTACATTTTTATTTGTTATCTCTCTCTCTTTCACTAGAGGAAATGTAATTGTGAGATTCTGGAAACGAGATATATTTCGCGGGAACGGTCGGGTCAAGAAGAAAAAGCCTCTTTTATGTTGCACTTTAAAAAGGTTGTTATTATAAATGTAGCCTAATGAATCGTCAAATAATATGAATTACATCCTAATTTGCTGTTACAACCTATCCGTTTCAACAAACACATTTTGCAACAAGTTGTGTTTGGACAAGTGCGTTTACATCCACGGAGTCTTACCCGAAAAACAATGTCTAAAGAAATAGGAATCGAAGTTTAGCACAAATCACCAGAACTAAGCATGCATGGGCATGTTGAGCTCGCTTGTTGTTTCTGCAGCTTGCTCAGGTTATTATTCTTTTAATAATTTGTACAAAGAATGGGTTACAAACGATGACAAAGACTGTTCCATAATTCCTATTAAACTCAGAAGATATATATAAAAAAAGTTATAGAGATTAATATTATTTTGTTATTATTGCTAATTTAATTTTCTGTTTTAAGAATAAAGACGATGACTTTATTATTATTCATTTCCATGTTCATTTACAAGCTGCATGCGTTCTTGATCAAGTCATTCAGGGCTCTACTCATTCTTCCCACTGGTCGCAACTTTATCTTTTTGATACAACAATATGATAAAAGTTAATCAGCATGCATTGATTAATATAGCTATGGTAAGGAAAGTGTTCAACATTCAAATCGTTCTTTTTCATCAGTGTTATTTGTGTCACCTTCTCTGGTTTAAGAAGCAGTCGTTAGTTTGAAAACCAAATCCTCCTTTGCTCAGTCTGCTGCGTGCACCTTCGCGGTTGTGCAGCAGACCATGCACTTGCACAAGTGCGACCACGTCAATTTTTTTTACTGGGGGGGGGGGGTCGTGCGATTAACCGCCAAACCGCGATATTTGTTGCTGCATCACCGCGGTAAGGAACAATCCAATACCGTCACAGCCCTAGAATGAACCACATTTTCCTTAATACATGTAAATGAAAAGATAGCATATTTTCCTCTGGATACTTTATTAATGAGAATGAATACCTGGCTATTGTTACCAGTGAAATGGAATCAGTGTAAACTAAATCCATCTTAGTAGAGATGCACCGATCTACCGGCCAGGTGCCAGAATTATCCCGGACCGGTGACCGCCGGTCAGTCTGCCGATTCTGAGCCGGTCTGTTTTGACATCACACTTACGGCGACTGATAATGTATTTATTTCATGCCAGATGAGGCTTGCGTGAGTGAGTGTGAGAGAGACTGAAATCAAAACAAATGAGAGCAAAACATACACAGAAACATACAGATGCATACTGCGGAAGAAAAAAAAGATATTTAATGATTTAGATGTATGATATGTGAATGTGATTTTATACAATAGTAGTTCAATAAACAATAAATGAAGTGACTTCGATTTAAGATGCAATATTGACTGTTTTTGCTCAATTTCGCTGATCAATCAAAGCCACAGCAGAACTGTTTGGTGTCTCTGAGCAACACAGCGGTGTTTCGTTACTGAATGAATCCATGTTTTGAACAAATCCAGTGAGTCAATGACTCAGTAACCCGTTCATAAAGACGGAAGTCTCTTGCCTCGTTTCTGAATGAATCAGCCGTTTGAACAAATCTGTTGAATGAAGGACTAAATTATCTAATAATTCTACACAGTACACTACACATTTACTACAGTACACAGCAGAAAGACTCTCTCTTTAGAAATGTTTTTTTTACATACATGCGTTCAAATGAATGATTTAAATAGTGTACCTGCTGCACATACAACATTACTTATGGTACTACCAAACTGACGATAATACCATAAATAAATACAGTGGCATCGCCAGTATTTATATCAGCCTGGTTGAGCTGCACTAGACAAGAGACGTAGCATATTTCAGGAGTTTCATCGACGAAAAAAAAAACTAAACGGAGCACGAGACAGACTGGAAAGAGAGGTGCTGCAATAATGCAAAATATGTACAAATAAATACATTTTTACAATAATGCCTTTTCGGAACAATTAAGCATGAAAACCATATTCTAGTACACCCCAGAAACCAAATAAAGGCTTCATAAAAGGGCATAATAGGACCCTTTTAATACTATACAAAAGATCTGAATTATTTTCTCTTTGATTTCCAACTTGATGCATATGAAACTAAATTATTCATAACAAATAACTGAGTGTGTTTAGATCAGCATTGTTATTAAAAATTGCTGAAAATAATGAACAAAATATAAATATTAGATTTATAAAAAATTCTGAAAAAAAATAATAATCTAGTGAATCTAATCACTAACAATACTCTTAAAAGCAAAAACACCATTACAATAATAGACAAAATAACACCCAGGCCGTAAGTCACGTAAACACCTTAATTCATTACTTTTATCAGGGAAAGTTCATAAATGGATTAAGAAAAACGTAATGCTTTGACCTTTACCCCAATTTCTCTTTGCATGTAATTATGATTACCAGCACTCTTGCGGTTCATTCAGTATGCATGTCTGTTTATGTTTTGACATGAACACCAGAGAAAAACCAGATGATCTCATTTATAAGTCTGGCATCAGTGCACAAGCAGCTTCACATTAAAAACAAAACACACAAACTGCAAAATTAATATGAAGCATTTAGTACCAACCCTACATTCTCTAAAAGTCAGTCAGATGCACATCAGTTGAATTCTACATTCTATCCATGTTGTGCTCTAAACCCATTAACAGTAGTTAGACTAGTTTGGGACTAGAGAACAATCCAAGGGAAATGCATCCATTAACACAAAGCACACTCTGGAGGATATGTGTTAATAATGGGCCACGGTCAGAAAGCATCCATCCATTCATCAACCAACGGCAGATCACATGCGGCATATGGCTGGTGATTAGATTACAGCAGTTCAATCGACCACAAATGCGCATCCCTGACACATGCGGGCACATAAACCTACATGCTGGAAGAAAAATAAGGACAATAATAAAAATCAAACAGGCTGTATGACACCGATCCCGTTGAGCCTACAAAGAGGTGTTTGAAAAGCAATACAGTACTCGACAAATGAGCTGTTTCTTCCACTTCGGTCCCTGATGCATGAATACAGCAAGACATCACTCGTGTGGCTGAGAAACGCCAACATCTCTGACAACAAAATGCATTTGTGATGTGATTTGTTCAATGTTCAAATACTTCCTTGGATTATGCTTTCATAACATCACTCTGTTTGTCTGAGTGGCCTGACATGTCAATTTATGACACCACTGAAATGAGTTCAGTATGTTAAACAATGAAAGGGGGGGAAACATTATTTGTGCAATTTAACTGGGTGCTTATAGTGCAAAAATTACCCACTTCAGCTTCATTTACTGCCAAACTCTCATATAAATATAATTCAGTAAAACCATGATGGCAGAAACAGAATGGTGTGAGTGACAGAACGAGGAGATAACCAACTTATATTTCATCTGCAAAACACAACATGCTTACATTTGGGCCTGTAACGTGATTATATGAGACTGATAAACGCACGCGCACACATTCACATACAGATCCACCAACTTTCTGCTGTAGATTTCATTTTAAAGACATGTTTCAAGTAAGTTAGAAGCCTCTTATATTTAAAGAAAATCTGCATTTATTATTTATTTGATCAAAAATACAGCAAAAACATCAAACTTGACAAATATTTGTACTTTCTATTGTAATACATCATTAAACAATTTATTCCTGTGATGCAAAGCTGTAATTTCCAGCATCATTACTCCAGTCTTCAGTGTCACATGATCTTCAGAAATCATAATAATATGCTGATTTGCTGCTCAAGAATAATTTCTGATTATCAATGTTAAAAACAGCTAAATTTTTGTTGTAGAAACCGTGATACATTTTATTCTTCAGAAATCTTTGATGAACAGAAAGTTCAAAAGAACAGCATTTAGTTGAAGTTTAAAATCTTTTGCAACATTATAAATGTCTGTCCCTTTGGATCAATGTAATGCATCCTTGATGAATAAAAGCATTCGTTTCTTAAACTAAAGCATTTGTAGCTGCACTCAGAGATGCATTGTAGGACTGAATCCATACACAACAACAGACAAAAGGGTAAAGCAACGTCACTGACAATGCCACAATTATCAGCAGCAGATATTAATTCCCTGGGCCAGTAAATCATCTCCGTCTGATACCTGCACGCGTGCAACACAAGATCATCTATTAGAGACTCAATCAGGGCGTCTCCTTCACCCAGCTGCAAGATGAGATGGTGTCACGGGTGGACGCGTGCACACTGACGAGTGAATGATGATATATACCTGCTCAGATTTCATGTCCTTATAGCTAAGAACAATGTCAAGTGTTCGACTTGGAGCCAAAGATCAGGATACAGGATACAGCCAGAGGTTAAAGAGGGTGTTACACAACCTGCCTTACAAATAAAATCAATGTCTCCACAGCGTCCTTATCATTGAAATCATGAGCCAAACACATCTAAACGAGATAAAGACACACAACAAGAGAAACTTGTAAACACAATAGTGTGGCATTCAACCCGTTTAACCTTATTCAATGTTCCAATGTGAAGGCAGCAGTGGAAAACTAGTAACCAATAGGACTTCTAAAATTAATTTGACCTATGAAAACAAGATATATTTCTAGCTTCAACATTATTTGTTCTGCAGACATTTATCTTTAGTTTATACACAATAAGTGTCATCTGTATGCAACTGCATTTGGTTTTCGACCACTTAAAATGGATCAAATTCAACAATTTGCACATGGAGCCACATTGATCCCCATATCTCTGGAACTGAACCATCTAGGGTCTTAAAAGTTAATGTACCAAAAGAAAAGGTTTGTTAAAACCAGAATCTAAAAGGATATTAAGATATATTTAACTACTTGAGTTGCAGACATTGTAAACTTTTTGGCTTGCAAACTTCGAAAAAATAATATTTATGGCACTCGGACAAGTATGTTCTATGTTTTGATAGAGTGAAACAAAATACACTTCAAGTTTCAACATTGTTTGTTTTTTGGATATTTCTTTTTAAAACAAAAAGTATCAGCTGTACACAGTATGCGTGATGCACATTTGTTTTTTGACAGCTAAAAAGGTGTACAATATCCACATTGAGATCCCAACATCTCTGGAACTGGACCATATATGTCCTTAAAAATAAATATAGTTTGTTAAGAAGAACCTGAATCTTAAAGGATATTAAGATATATTTAATACTTCTTGATACAACCATGCAAACCTTTGGGAGAAAATTCAAAAAGAGCTTTTTCCTGTGTTTGAACTGTAATATACAACAACAAAGATTGTTGCCAAGTCAACACAATTCACTAAAAGACCAACCAATCTCGGTGTAAATATAATATAATGATGCTGCCATCTTTCTAAAGCCATTTTACCCTCTTGTATTTTGGTTTAAAATCTCAGGTGAAAATGTTCAATTTTGACCCTCTACAAAATAGTGAATTACTTCGTTAACATGCATCCATGAGATTAATATTTTGGCTTTCTTGTTAACAAAAGCAAAAGTTTTAGTCTGGGAAGATGAGTTTCTAAAATGTGGTTGATTTAACACAGAATGACCCAACAGCATGTTTGAGAGCTGATAAAACACTCATTAAAAAAAAAAAATAACGATTACATTTTCCAAAACCAACAACCAACATTGATTCTCGTGATACTCGCATCTCCGCCAAATGACCAACAGTTACACAAATGCAGTTTGAATAAACAAACAGGCCTGTTGTGGCATCAACCAGCTGGCAGAGATCTGCTCTGATGATGCCAGTCACAAGTGTTGGTCCATTAACAAGTACAAGAGAGAACGAACCAGACGGGTGACTGATTACAAACCAAGCACACATTTGCATGGCTAAAGATCCATGATATGCAAAAGAAACATAATATACAAATATTATCCAATGCACACAAACCAAAAGCTTCAGTGATATTTTGGTCTGTAGATATGATTTGAATTTGTGGATGTACCTATTTTACGATTTTGAGGAATAACTCATAATTGGCGCATAAACATATTTGATGAAGTTTCATACTGAGCATCAATGGTTTGTATAAATCACTATAAGCATTAATAATAGTGACTATTGCCTTGGGAAAGGCCATTTTTGATGGGCTCCATTAGATGTTGAATGAGTTGCCAGTAAACATGAAGAGCAGATGGCCTTTACTAATCCATTTCATTTGGAGTCCATCTCGTCTCTTCTGGTTAAACATGAAATATCCTTGTAATATCACGCAATGAGGGCGATCACAGCGATAAACAGTTGTCTTGGCATCCTTTGGTCCTGATTGCCATGTCTCAAGATATTCTATTCCTATCCGACGGATTAGATGCACAGCTAAGATTCATATGTTTGTTGTCTCACAACCCTGTCCTATTCAATCAGACTAGTGCTACAGTAGCTAAAAACACGTTTCCACATCCGACACACTAAAACAATGCAAATAACCCATAAAAAGCTTACTAACTTGGTGCACATTAAACCGAGTTCCTGCTCGATGTGAGGGTAGCGAGCAGCTGTCCACCTGTCCTGACAGATGTTATTTTCAAGAGAGGACTCCAAAACGAGCTTTAATTTCCTGTCATTATGTTATGAATGCATTCAGGAGTGCAACGCAAGATAAGCATCCGTCTGCAGTCACTGTGCCATCTAAACCCAGCGATGGGAAGACAAGCTTCTCGTTTCTCTCAGACGAATGCAAGGAAACTTAAACATACCAATAACAATGAAAACGCACAACTTAAGACAAGGCACCTTTATATACAGCATTTTTCACAATACAGATTGTTTCGAAGCTGCTTTACAGTAATAAACAATAACAATGTTAATGTTGCAAAATTGCATCAATCATGTGGCATCAATTTTAAAGTGCTTTCAATTTCAGCAACAAAGCAGCTCTACAGAAGACAGAGTCATTATTTAGATTCACAATTGATTCATTGCTAATTCAATACAGTTCAACGAGTGTCAACAAAAGTCTTATTCAACACGATTCCTGCCTAAAACGGCTAAAAAAGGCATACCCAAAGTAAATCGTGCTGTTCTTGGGCCAATTGCATGATGGTGTTGGTCTCCTTTGATGATATGCATGGTGTTGGTCTCTGAGGTTTGAAATCAGAATCAGAATCTGTAAGTCTTACTGATATTGAGTAATAGCACTTTGAATACACTAAAAAAAAGAAAAAATATTTTATTTGTAAATAGAAGCCTGCAGATGAATCTATTTATGACTATGAAGGAATAGCTGGATTGGGATCATTTAATGAATGAAGCCTTAGCAAGCCAAATCTACCATTTGATAAACAATATATTAGAAAATTAGTGTTTTACTTAGTGTCTAGTTTATTTCAAAAGAAAGTACTACAATGCTCAAACGATAAAACGACACACACAATGCTGTAATTCAACGACACACAATGCTGTATTACAACTTTAACAATGCTTTAGCATTCATCTGCAAATGAAAGGTTACACCACAATAATAATTGCTGAGTAAACTAGAAGCATAAACACATTATAGCACATTTATTTATAGAATCTAAAACAATACATAGTTTATAATTTATAATCCTATGTTTCATCCTCAAGTACACAGTTTTAAAATTACATATATATTTATAATTTAAATACATTTTTTTCCTATATTTATATTTCTGTACATTGGTGTTATACATTGCATCCCTATTACTGTGTTATATTGGTGTTATATTGCTTTATCCCTACTATCATGTGTTATTATGTCAAACGTGCAATCATGCATGTCATACACGCTAGCCGTCTGATAGTGACACAGCATTGTGCATAGTATCTTTACACTACTAGACACAATATATATTTTTTTTTGTTTGACACTTTACCCTGTCAATGCAAATGTCACATTGACACTAAACATAGTATTTCAGTTTGTCGATATTCTAGAGAAACAAAACTATAGATCTCAGTTCACCACGATGTGGGAGTTGCATCTTTGTAGTTTGTTTAACTTCTACCAAATGACAGATCAATTAGCTCTGTAGTTTGATTGGATGAACGGCCTTTGATGTCATAGAACAATAAGTCTATAAGTCTAATTTAGTATTTGTATTTAATATCGGCATTAAGTCAAAATGCATCCTTTCTATTTTTCCACAAAAGATCCTATCTATTTTCAAAAAGTGATGTTGATCAAAGCAATCTTCTGTGCAGAGATTAAACCTAAAAAAAAATATACTTAATATCATCATTTCTTAATATCCAATCAACAACTGTATCTACCAGCCCGACATCTGATATTTGACATGTCAAATACAGTAACAGAACAATAAACAGTCACAACTTTAACAATGATTTCACTATGTCTACCATATAAACTGGAAATAAACATTTGGTGTGAATAATCACTATAATAGAAAATGTGACAATAGCACTGGATTGTTGATCCAAAAGAACATTCAAGAGCCCTCTAGTGGATATCTGACAGCCTGTGTTTAAGATCAACTTTATCTTGACTGCCTTTGTGTTATTTAAAGCACAGTCCCTGGGCTACATTTGAACCTCATAACTCCAGAGATACAGGAAAATCCCATAATAAATACAATAAAGATACAAAATGACAACATGCATGAGTCTGTGCTTGTGTGATATTTTCACCCGAGGTCTCAGTAATGTTTCAAGGACACACATACACAACAATAACAGTGTGAACTCAGGTAATGATTTTTCACACACCTCCAAAACAGAAGGACTTCCTCAATACTTAGTGAGGCTGTCAAACAGACATCATATTTGGGCATCATTTGCGATGACAACAAGGAACGCGGGCAAAACGCCCAAACCTGCCGCACGCGACTGTGGCGCCTAGGTAGGCAGCTCATTAGGTCACAATCCAAGGGTTTACATGACTAAACGTGACACATCTTTACTAAACTAAAAGAAACTCAATGCAGCTATTGTTACAAAATCGCAACACAGTAACAACCATAGACGTAGTGGGCTACTTTTCCAAAAAGTGAACCTTACCTTCAGCATTCAGAGTAAAAGAAACTCCCATAACGTGCAGATGAACGTCAGTCTCGTTCCTTTAAAATACAGTGAATGATCATATTCCACACAGAAAGACTGATGTTCTCAGGGCAGCTGGTCTCTTCAGCCTCCACTCACTCAAGCCAAATACTGGCGTTTGTTCGGATCACATGAAGCCGGTCTGTGGCTCCGCCCACCGCGGCAGATGATTGGTTGAGCTGTTGCCAGACTCCGCCCACACACTCGTTCACATGGAGGGAGGGCAGGAATATATAAATATACAGACTTTTCACCGAAGATATTTATGAAAACTTCATAGTTTTCACATCAGATAATTTAGGTTGAGATTGTTTGGTCTTTGGGTATTTAAGGTTGAAATATTCTTGGATGTCAATTGAAAAATAAATATGATCTGAACCTGGAGTAATAGTGGCCCCAACTGGAAGATCGAGGAAAACCTTTTTTACAGAAGGACATCAAAGAATTACTTTTTTCCTCTTAAATACAAATTAAGATTTTGAAATAAACCAAATTGAGTGTGCTTGAATTACGTATTTAAAACTATTTAGTTTAAGTTAATTATTGACAGTTTTTGTTTTGAGAAAATATTTAAACACCATTACGTTTACTACTTAATTCAATATATTTTATTTTCATCTTATATTAAAATAAAAAAAATAAAATAAATAAAACAATACTAGAATAAATGACGAAGCAATTAATTAAAATGTACTGCGGCTGACCAGTAAAAACACATTACAGTGGCCACTGGTACCTGCACAATACTTATTAATAATAATAATTAAAACATAAATAATAATATTATTGAGGTATTTATGAAAATATATATTCTGCTTGGATGTTATGTTATTTGGTTTTCTATTGTGCTGCTTTGTCAATTTGAATTTCCAAAGAGGGATTAATAATTCTTCTTTTTCTTTATTATTATTAATATTATTTATTATTTAACAACCACAGAACAACATTAGGAGAAATATTCCATTCATTAGCAACACGTTAACATGTGTACATGGTTAAAATTATGCAAATCATGCAATGAAGAAAATAACAATTTAAAATGTATCAGAATATAATAAAATAATAAAAACAGTTACACTTATCTATCAGTATTATACTTATTAATAAAATATACGCTTTATTAGAATTGTAATTTGAAACAAAACATTGACTACTACAGTATTGTTTAAAATCATTTATGAAAAGTACAAACTAATAAACTACATTTCCCAGAAACACTCGGCGTCCGTGACGTGTCAATCCTGAGACGGTGTCGTTGCTAGGCGATGCGACGCTCTCACGCACCCGCTTCCGAGTTCAGTTTCACCGCCATTGCGTTTAACATAATAACAATCTCTTCTTTAAAAAATGAGTGTTTATCTATGAAAGCGTCACGCCAAAGAACATGTCTTCAACGCAAGAAACTCTCTTCTCACTGGAACTGGTGATCGATTACGTCCGCTTTGACGGTTCACGTGGCAATGTTTTGGATCCTGTGGTGGCTGTTCGCTTCTTAGATTTCCCCACACTGCTGATATCCCAATCAAAACAAGAGGATCTTCCATCTAAATCAGGATACACTGATCTGTGCCTGTCACCTGAGGCTATATCTCAACCAGATGATCTCAAGTATTCCTTCCATAAAGGCAAATCGTGTCTTTTTAAAATCAATTTGCATTCGCTACACACTCATCTCATGAACACCCCTCTCTATGCAATGGTGTTGGATGTAAAAGACGAGATTCCTAAACTTATAGGAAGCTCGTTGATTTCGCTCGCTAAAGTGACGGAGAAAATCAAATCGGATGTTGAAAAACACGGGATTGGCAACCCATCCGCTTATGGAGAGAGACTGACCACCTCAATATGCAATCTAATGGGCAGAAGCATGGGTGTTATTTCTCTGGCTTATAAAGTTGTAAGTCTAGGAGCTCATTTAATTCCTCACATCCCCGAAAACAGAGTCTATGAAGTCGGTGTGACTCGTGGAAAAGGAGGACAAGACTCCTCGGTGCATGTGAGATGTCCTGAAAATGATGAGATGCCTCCAAAAGTACCTGAAGAGGACCATCATGGGAATGTGCTTTTACAACAAATAACCCTGGATGGCCAGTCTGCTGATATCGTGATATCAGAAGCACAGCAGCGAGGAGGTTCCAGCTTTTACTCAAACTGAACAGACAAAACCGAGAGTCTCGTGGTCTGAAGATGAACATGATTACACCACATTCTGCCCTCCACCTCTGCTTTACAGCTCCAGCGTGAAGAACCACCGGCAGGAGAGTAAAAGTAGGATGCTATAATGATCCACACGAGCAAAACGTTGATGAAAAACCTATTGCACGCAATGCCTTGTCATTTAGTTGATAGTTTATACTTGTTATATGCATTGATATCTACTACAAAAAATGCCTTGTCAATTTGCTTCATGTTTCATTGTCTTTTTGGTCAAATCTTTACTGATTTTTATAAAGTAAACATACAGAATAACTTGTACATTGTTAGTAATATTTCAAGATGAACATTTACTGAGCTAAAGCAACTTAGGTTTACTTGATTATCCAGACATTATATAAAAAAAATATATTCAAATGTGAATATCAGATATGATCATCAGGCTTTTGAGGAACATCTATTTGTTCATCTCTCAATCATCATTGTAGTGCATTGCATTATATATTTGGAATCATGTAAATATTATATTACTAAGACAATGTTGGAGATATTGAGTGAAGACTGATATTTATATCATTTTATGTAAAGTAGTCTGTTACACTGTTATAAAGATCTCATCTATTTACATTACAAGCTACAGAATTTCATATTTTAGGCTATATAAAAATATCAGCATCTTTGCCAAGTGTGTCATATTTTTGCTCAGTTTGAGTTTCTGAATAAAACGGAGCAGTTTTTTCCTCAATATTTTCACCATATACAATAAAGCCTGATATATTAAATACGATACTCAACAAAAACACATAAGCAAACTGTTTAATTAAAAAAATAACTATTATTTCCTGTTTCAGGGTGTATGGGTTTACTTGCAGCAATCGAGAGCCTTAATATCGAGGATCCAGAAGATGGAAATAATGAAGTAGTATCATCTGACATGCATGATTTTGCAGAGATGATGTCTGTAAAGGCAGGACAGATCGATTAAGTTAACTTCAACTCCAAGGTTGGAGCATAAAGAGACGGACTCAGGCTCCATTTGTGGATGTTATCAGACAGTTACCACTTCTGAACGCTTTACTAGTGGAACTCTCACAGCTGAACATCCAGACGGTGCAGCAGCAGCAGCCCTTATCGGTTCATCCTAACCTTGCGTGGCTGTACACATCAGCACAGGAACCGTCAGGAGCCAAACCCAAAGCTGAGGAGCAGAACACAAGTCCTAAACAGACACTTGATCAATGCAAGATGAAAGCATTAAAGAGTGCACCTGGTGCGAAGAGAAACAAAGAAAAGTTGCAACCTAAGAAGAAGCTTAAATACGGCTTGACAAACACTTTTCGTCTCAGACTCAAACTGCTTAAGCAAGGTACCAAACGACACGAATGCATGGAATACCCAAATGCAAAACGAGACCAGCCTTCATCATCTAAGCATAAACGTGTTCGTAAGGCAGTTAGCGGAGGTGTTCGTTTAGATGAAACTGTTGAAACATTAATTAGCAGTTCTTGATATGCACCCAACACCTATTCAAACTCCATCAACATCCCAAACAAGACCAAGTATTAGAAAGCATATCACAAACGCACCAAAAGAGGAAAGTCATTTGACTGAGAAAGACAAAAAAGCTCATTTTCCAAGTCTGGATTCCGACCGCAGCGACCAGCATTCAGCTTCA
Organism: Schizopygopsis malacanthus; assembly: GCA_027474115.1. Classification (NCBI taxonomy): domain Eukaryota; kingdom Metazoa; phylum Chordata; class Actinopteri; order Cypriniformes; family Cyprinidae; genus Schizopygopsis; species Schizopygopsis malacanthus. Next base: position 28,575,970 of record CM049882.1, on the reverse strand, counting down.
TCCATTCATGAGTCAAATCTTGGCTTCCAGAGAGGAGATAGTAGCAGGACAAGCTTGAGTAACGGCTCCTACGGACAAGAAGAGTATCAGGACGACTTCACAAGCCTAAACACAACCGAGGGATACTCACCCGACCCGCTCAGCAGTCCAGAACCAAGCAGACGTAAAAGAATCAGCAGGTTCGAGCTCGTCCAAGTTCCTCTCATCCAAGCAAAGGTCTACCGGTTCCTGTCAAAGCCGAGAACTCTCCACAACGTGCTCTCAAAAACACACACGTGATCCGACCACGTCTTCAGACCTCCGCTCTGAGTCTGTCTTCAGATGAGGAGGAGTTTGAGTCTGGACCGCAGAGCGCTGGACAAAAGACTCCATCTGTGCGCAGGACATTTGGAAACCCGGAGAGCTTTGACAGTGACCCTGGTGATAAGGCCATGACATTTAGCTGGGTGTCAGAGGACTCCGATTTAGCCGCTAATGACCCGGTGCTAAAGTCCATTTCATCAGAGCAGACGGACGCTGAAGAGGAACACGATGACCTGAAGAATCACCATCACATTTCAGAACTGGTGATCAGCAAACTTCCAGGATATACGCTGTGATTAAGCATTGATACACCAGAAACCAAATAACATCTGATTTATTAGTCATATGAATATGTTTTTATATACTAAATTGTTGCATAGAAATGCATTCATTATTTGTGTATTCATTCTGTTTTAACACATGCAGCTTGTGATATGTTGACAAGTATTTAAGAGATTTTATTATTAATTCGTCTATTTGAGAATTTGTGAAACAGCAAATAAAAAAATATTTGTTACAGCAATAAACAAACAATCACAGGCTTAAATCCATTGATAAATGATTAATGAACAAGTCATTTATAAGGGATTAAATGGGAATGTGGATTATTAATATTTGTTGTGAATAAAAACACCCTGTATAGACACTTAAATCTTTAAACATAACGGTAATGTTGTATAATATCAATTTGATAAACATACGTTATATAAACATAATACACACATATATAAAAAACATTAACTTACAAAAAGCAATGCATTTGTTACAGTATTTAACTTTTATAATAAACTGTTTATTGTTAGTTCAAGTTATACAATTATATTTTTTATTTATATGTTATTTTACTTCTTGGCACACCATCTCCACAATATTTATTTGATATTAAATTATTTCTTATATTCAAGTTAAACAATGTGTTTTTTTCAATACATTTTTTTTAACTAAAAACGCTGCAGATAATCAGAAACGACTCTACAGTAATGCAATTCTAAGCCCTATAGATATATAATTATTTGACAACATATAATTAACTATTCTGCTTTTCTGTTAGCCTACACCTCTTTGAGAATAAATCATTTGAGAGTAAAATAAATCGTGCATTCATTTAAAACAAAAACAGCAGATTAGTTAATATTCCTTGTGAGAAATGAATCCATCCTCGCGCAATTAACTAAACTTAAGCTGCACGTGACGCATGTTTCCTCATTTATAAACTTTTGAATCCTGTGGTGCACAGACGCGTTACTTCTTCTGCGCATGCGTCATATTATGCTGCCGGAAGTAATGTAGCAGTGTGTAACAAAAAACTAGAAGAAGACGAAAGTAGCAGTGTACATGTGTGGGACCCTGACCTGAACTAAAGCAGCAGGAATCCTCTGTAAATGATGAAGCACGTGTTCCTGACCGGCGTTCCCGGTAAAACCAAACATACATTTTCGACCTTCACCTCAACGTCACATTCAGTAGCGGTTCCCATAGAAACGTGTAGAAACGCGAGTAAACAAAGGGCGTAGAATTTGAACATGTCTCTACCAATATCCAGCGACTACTAAATTGTCCCTAGCAATAGTTTTGATCAAGCAATTTAATATAAGTGTATGTAACCACTGTTGAACATAAAGTAGCCGAAGTTACAGATCCCTTACAGTCAGTCAGTCATCATCACTAAACCCATTGAAGGTGAATGAGATGGCAGTGTTTCTGTCTGCTAGGTGTGGGGAAGAGCACTCTGGTGCAGAAGGTGTGTGATGCTGTGGTCTCGGCCGGGGGCTCTGTCAGCGGTTTCTACACGGAGGAGGTCCGAGAGCAGGGCAGGAGAGTGGGCTTTGATGTGGTCACACTCACAGGGGACCGAGGACGGCTGTCCAGGATCAGGTATCTGCTCGTCTCTCCATCAGTCATCCGCTGCTCTTGTGTATTTATACTAACACACTCTTCTGTGTTTGATCCAGCGCTCAATCCGCCGCAGGTGGACGTGAATGCAGGGTCGGACAGTACCTGGTTGATCTCCAGTCGTTTGAGACTCTCGCTCTCCCTCTTTTCAGAGACGTATGTATGGATGGATGACTTTAATGTCCTTTATTTCATTTCAGTTAACTTTTATTTTATTTTAAGTGACAGAGATGTTATTTTGTTTATTTATTGTCCGTATATTATTATTCATTTTATTTGTATTTATTTATTTTGCTTATGTTAGTACAGGTACATCTCCAAGAATTAGAATATGGTGAAAAAGTTCTTTTTTTCTTGCAACTTATTTCAAAAAGTGAAACTTTCAATAGATTTTAGATTCATTACATGTAAAGTAAAACAATTCAAATGTTTTTTTTGTTTTTATTTTGATGATTAGAGCTTACAGCAAATGAAAGTCAAAAATCAGTATCTCAAAATATTAGAATATTTACATTTTACCTTTTTCATGATATTCACATTTTTTGAGATGTACCTGTACATTCAGTTAAACTAGATGGATGATGTAAACAACAAAAACGTGTGCTATTGGGTTTATAATTTAGTGAAACAAAACTAAACTGTGGTACAAATACACTGAACCAAATGGTGGATTTACGATAAAATGGTTAGTATAATTAACTAAAATTAAAACAAATTATGTTAGTACATCAAAATAGATATTAAAACTAAAAATATTAAAGATTTTTTTATTTGAAATATTAAGTCAACTTTTATTTTAAGTAAGATGTTTTGTTTATTTTAAGTAAGATGTTTTGTCATTTTTATACGCTTTTGTCTTTTTTAAATGTCTATTTTTTATTCATTTTTATTTTAGTTTTAGTTATGTTAGTACATCAAGGTAAACTCATTTAAGTTCTGTCTTTTGTTTCAGTTAACTTTTATTTTAAATAAGATATGTTTTGTCATTTTTATTAGTTAGTGTATGTTTTTTCAGTTTTTGTTTTGTTTAGTACATGAAGTCAAGTTTTTTTTGTTTTCTTTAAAAAAAATTGTTACTTGAATAAAATAAACTAACTGAAATATAAAACATTCAACCTTTTTTTATTTCAACAACTAAATTAATTTAGTTTAGTTAAGCTTAATTTAATAACCAATCAGGATTTATGTTTTTCGTAGTTTCAGTTATCTTGTATTTTACTATTAGTGACAGATTTTGTCATCTTTTTGTTTTCTTATAAACTTTTTTTTACATTTTGTTTTAGTGGTACATCAAAATTAAAACTAAAACAATTTTGCTACTTGAAATAAAACAAACATTAGCTGGAATAAAATAAAGTATAAAAAGTGTAGCTGTAAGTTACCATGGTGACGAAACCCGCTCAAAACCAACCCATCTACTTGAGCCCCGAAAACTCAGAGTTTGCTGAAACTAAACGTGAACGTTCCTGAGTAAAAACTGAAACCGGCTTCGTGCTACAGGCCAATCGCATGTCAATGATGCCAAGCACCAGTTCGAGTCTGATGCATAGGTGCCAGACTTGAATATGCAGATCTATGAATCAGATTTGAGAGCTGTGAAGATCAAGGTTCAAGGTTTGTTTATTCGTCACATAATAAATTATACAGGGTATAATCAGAAGTGAAATGTAAATCAAATCAGGTCCGCTCAGTGGACAGTGCAAAAGAATAAAAATAAAAATATATAAAAGTAACACAACACAAGAGCATATATATGGTAAAAAAAGAGAAATAAAGAGTAAAATGTGCAATAGAATAAAAAGTGATAAGATGTGCAAAAACAGTATATTGGGACTTAATAAATAGTAATATGAACAAGAGGGATGTGCAAACGGGTTGTACCAGGTATGTACACATACCCGATTATCAGAGAACTACTTTTATGATCACATTAAATATTTTTGGTCATTTTTAGAGCACAGGTTGATGTTCAGTGAAAGAAAGAAAAATCACAGGGTTTGGAACAACATTTCCTTGAAGACGTGTTCCACATCATGTATCTTGCTGAGTTTTGAGTTTGATTATGGAACAGATGCGGGAGGGAAGCAAGAGGCTGTTTGTCATCGATGAGATCGGAAAGATGGAGCTGTTCAGCCAAGCGTTTATCCGCGCGGTGAGACAGACGCTGGACGCCTCCAGCTGCTCCATCCTGGGCACCATCCCTGTTCCTAAAGGAAAACCTCTCGCGCTGGTGGAGGAAGTGCGCAGCCGACAGGACGTCAAGATATTTATGGTAAAGCTTTTACATAGCTCAAGTTTTCCAAGCAAACTTCCGTCTCGCCTTTCATTTGCATGCAACACTTACGCATGTGGCAGAGAGATCATTCACTAGATGCTACAGAAATACTTGGTTCTTCAAAGAGTTTATATATGAACCTATGATACAGTCCAAAATAATGTAGGCCTAAATACATAAATCATGTATTTGAATTGCATATAAAAACGTCCGTGCATTTGGATTACACAGTTTTAAGATAAGCTAATAAACGTAATGTGGAGCATCAGTCCAATATCATTAAAACTATTATCTGTGATTATGAACGTGATATTGCGTAGCTTGTCAGTGATCTACGGCTCTGCTCCATCTGAAAACACATGATGGAGATTTACGGCTAATCACAGAACCGGCTGACGAGATGTGCTTGATAATCACATTCGATCTTTCCACAGCCCTAATTAAAACCGGTCAGAATTTCAGAATTGTTCATTAACTAAAGGAGCATTGCTTGTTCCACAGCTAGCCGTATCTTAACTATATTCATACTTTTGAACTGAATACATTGAATTGTTTCAGGTGTAGTTATAATTACACAGTTAATACAATCAGTCAAACCTGGAAATATTGAGGAATATTGAGTTGAATATTGAATATTGAAATAATATGATTATTTATTATGTGACAAATAAAGAAACCTTGAATATTGAAATTGTATTTTTTTTAATAAAAATTTCTAAATAAATGTAGTTGTTTTGACAAAGTGCTGATTCTAAACAATTTGAATAAATGCATTTAGAAAATGATTATTTAAATCAAATCAAATAGATACTAAACTGTCAAGATTTTTTTGGAGTACATAAATCTGACCCGTTTCATTTATGCATGACGACACATATACATCACTTAGGTTTATTAGTTTGTTAAAACTGCGCAATTCAGAATGGATGGACATTTACATGCAATTCAAATACATAATTCTTAAATTTAGACCTAAATATTTTTTTAAATCAAGGCTCATTTTCTTCACCAAAAGTGCATAGTTCCCCAAAAGATATCTGCTGCATGCTAGACTTCTACAGAGAGGAAAGTGGAAGTGTTCATCCGTGAGTCACACAGGACCTGTGTCTAGACCAGCATACGATGAATCCAGACATGGAAACATTCATCATATCAGCAGCACAAACAGCGAATGATAACACAGATTCCTGTGTTTGGTCTGTATGGAATCTGAGCCCACATCAACAGAAGCTGCACAGAAGGCAAACTCGCATTATTCACTCAATTCTGTGCATTCCAGCACGTAATCAGTGTTCTTGAGCGGCAAGAGATTCGACTTAAAACATGTAAACAATACCATTTTATAATGCTGTTACTGTAAGCTTCCCATATATAACAAGGAGCTCAGTTACATCTATTCTGCAAAATTACCCAGAAAATCAGAGCAGAAAACTTTAAGGGGCTATTTACACCGGGTCAGTGGTCACTTCATGCATTATTTCTGATCGGATAGCTGATCCTGAAAAGACCAGGCGTAAATAACCACCGAGACGGATATAAATCCGATCACTCAAACCACTTCAGGAGGTGTTCTGGGCCGCATTACAGACGAAACTGGACAAGTGTAAATGCATCTGGTTGTTGAAACCACTTATGCTAATTTTACTCCTCCCAAAATATGAAAATAATAGACGTTTTATAGGCTATATGGCATGTTATTGTCAGCGCTAATGCAACAAACATCACCGCGGATGAGTAGCGGAGTATCTCTTCAGCAAGCCGACGCACAAACAGCTGTGAATGAAGCTGAAAGTAAGTCACAGACGCTCAACACACAATCATCTTCATTAAAAGTAGTGAGACTAACCAATCTTTCCAGTGCTGATGCCGCACGCTCTCCTGTTACGGTCTCTGATATTGAAATGAGCTGATAATGAATAAAATGCAGCGCATATCTAGTGCTTTCATTGAAGTGAATTTGCATATAGCACAGGAATTGAAGAACGGAGTTATATCGGTTTTGCAAAGACACATTTATGTGGCCAAGTGTAAATGGAAACGTTTTAACAAACCAGACAGATGTCCAATCAGAGAAAACACATGAAGTGACCAGGTGTAAACAGCCCTATACGACACAGATTCCCTCTTCTGTGATTATATATGATCAAAACAACACTTTGAATTAGATCATCATTCAACTTCACTGTTGCCATGTTTCAGGTTTATGTTCAAGCAAATATAGTTTCTACAGTCGTGGAACACCTGGAAATATCAGGGAATGTTTAATGCCATTTAAAAAAAAAAAGTAAATGTTTTTTTTTTTTTTTTTATGTCATTTTTTTTAATGTCATTTTTACAAATTGTCATTAAAAAAACGTATTTATTTATTATTATTATTTTGTAATTGCTTTGGGAAATGTTTGTGCCAGTACAGTCTCTACAGTCATGGAAGAGCTGGAAATATTTGGAGTTTCGTAAAAAAAAAAAAAAAAAGTGATTTTTAATTTTCAATTTTTATATTCTTTAAATAATTTTTTCAAAACTATCCTTTTTTAATTGCCATTATATTTGTCTATTTATTGATTCAGAATATATCAAATGGTATTAAAAAGTCTTATCCGGTAATCACAAACATGGAAACTAATTGGTCAAAACTTAAGCTGAGAACTCTCTGAAATGGGTGTTTAATGAACAAATCGGCCTTTTTCCACTATTGCTCATCTTTTCTTTCCGAAAGTCAAATTCCAGTTATTCTGTCTGTCTGTCCTCCCACAGATCACGAAGGACAACAGAGACTTGATCTTTGATGACATCGTCTCAGCTGTACAAGAGTGCCTGAAGTAAACGAGGAGGAGGAGGATAATCATTTTGTATTTTTGTTTGCCAACACGCCCCTCAGGAGCTCCGTTCGTTCGTCCAGTGTCACATGAGTGTGATTCAGCATCTCTCTCTTCAGCACGTCTCGTAATGGACGCAGCTCTGCATTATTGATTGGGAGCGAGCGACTGAGATGAACAGAGGTGATGCCCTGCGAACACTCGTCAGCTCTTAAATGTTTTCAGTGGGACAGAGAGGCCACGGAGGCGCTGACCTTTCCTCCGGAGCTTCCTGTGTGAACGTTTCCCATTAAACAGAAAATAAATTCATATTTGAGAGAACAATTCCAGATGTTTTATTTCCACCATAAGTACGGAAACATGTTCCTGAATATGTTTAAAAATGATATACTATCTGTTTCACTTTTATAATACGTTTCTTAACAAAAAAAGTACAATAAATGTGTATTTATAAGTTATATATGTCATTATTCACTGAATATGCCAAATATTTATATTTAGCTCGAGAATTTAAAGTGGCAGACGAGTGTGCGCTTAGAAGAAACAGATGATATCGTCTGCTGGTGACTGTGGACGCTAATATCGTTATCGTTCTTGGAGTGAACAGGCCTTTAGGATGTTTTGGGTGGTTGCCAGGGTGTTGCTATGCAGTTACTAGAGTATTATGGGTGATGTCACTGCTAGAATGTTGCTATGCAATTGTTAAGGCAGTATGAGGGACTGTTATCATGTTTCTATGTGTTTGCTAGGTTTGGATGGTTGCCAGGGTGTTGCTATGGAGTGTCCGAAGATATTTTGATTGATAGATCATTGCGATGCATTTGCAAGGGTGTTCTGGGTGGATGTTAGATAGTTGCTAGGGTGCTTTAGTGTGTAAAACCATATTATTTCTTGTTACTGCTCATACAGCTTTCAACA
>CM049882.1:28340265-28562765 GCA_027474115.1 Schizopygopsis malacanthus | reverse complement strand
ACATCCTTACTGTCCTGGGACGCAAGATAGGATTCCAGCCTCCTCATATGAATCAGTGGGTACTGAGAGAGGTCGTGACCTCTGAGGAACTGGCCAGCAGCGACAAACTGACATAACAAGAGAGACGGTCAGAAACGGCCCTCAGGGACACATTTGGACAGAGAGTTTCCCATGACAGCGGGTCAAACCCTTCAGCTCGAGCTCACAGAAAAAAACATATTAAAGGGATCCTGTTATGTCTTTTCACTTCTTGAATTTTAGTCAGTGTGTATGTTTGGGCATAAAACTATCTACAAAGTTACAAATCTCAAAGTCCACTCCAAAGAGAGATATTTCATTTAAAAAAAGCCCTTTTCAAGAACTACAACGAACGGCTCGTTTGGATCACTAAGTTGTTTTCCTGTATTTGTGACATCACAAATTGTAAATCCCGCCTACGGACATTTGAATGGTTGGCGGCTGGGGAGAACGCTTTGAGCTCTGCACGTTTCAAAATTGAAACCCAGTCCGGGTGTTTTTATATCACATTTACATTTATTCATTTAGCAGACGCTTTTATCCAAAGCGACTTACAATTGAGGAATACAATAAGCGATACATTATACAAGCAGACACAGGAAGTACTTGTAATACAAATTTCTAGGCATTGTTCAGAGCAAATTCTAGCCAGACAGTGAGAGGTTAAGGGAAAGAGAGCAAAGTTTTTTTTTTTTTGATGAAGTCAAGTAGTGTTGAAAGAGATGAGTTTTCAGTTGTTGCTTGACAGGATTGACAGGGATCCAGCATTCCGGATGGGGGGGGGGGATCATTCCACCAGCCAGGAACGGTGAACGAGAATGTTCTGGAGAGTGATTTTGAGCCTCTCTGTGATGGTACCACGAGGCGTCGCTCACTAGCAGATCTCAGACTTCTGGAGGGGATGTAGATTCGTAATAGTGAGTGGAAGTAGGCGGGGCTTCTGGAGGGGATGTAGATTCGTGTGAGTGGAAGTAGGCGGTGAGGGGATGTAGATTCGTGTGAGTGGAAGTAGGTGGGGCTTCTGGAGGGGATGTAGATTTGTCATCAGTGGAATGTCCTTCTGGACGTCTGCCCTTCTGATCATTTGTTACTCCGTAATAGTGAGTGGAAGTAGGCTTCTGAGGGGATGTAGATTCTTAGTGACAGATGTAGATGTAATAGGAGTGGAAGTAGACTTCTGTGTTTCGTAATAGTGAGTGGAAGTAGGCAGGGGATGTAGATTCGTAATGTGCTCTTTGAAGTAGGCAGGGGATGTAGATTCGTAATAGTGAGTGGAAGTAGGCGGGGCTTCTGGAGGGGATGTAATTCGTAATAGTGAGTGGAAGTAGAGGGGATGTAGATTCGTAATAGTGAGTGGAAGTAGGCTTCTGGAGGGGATGTAGATTCGTAATAGTGAGTGGAAGTAGGCGGGGCTTCTGTAGGGGATGTAGAGTAATAGTGAAAGTAGTTCTGGAATGTAGAGCTTCTTGTAGAAATAGTGAGGGAAGTTAGGGACCCAGATGTAGATGTAATAGTGAGTGGAAGTAGGAAGCCCCTGAATGTAGATTTTTTGGAAGTTGCCCAGGGGATGCAGAACGGATTTAGGGCTTCTCACCACCAAGTTGCTCTGCAAGTGAAGTGGAAGTCCACCATTGCAAACTAGAAACTCATCACAGAAAATCCATCACAGAAACACTATTGTATATTTTGTAGTTATTCATTTATTTATTCTCTTATGCCCACACAGGCTGCATTTAATTGATAAAAAATCCAGTAAAATATCAATATTGTAAAGAATTATTACAATTTAAAATAGATGTTTTCTATTTAAACGTTAAAATATTATTTATTCCTGTGATCAAAGCAAGATTTTCAGCATCATTACTCCAGTCTTCAGTGTCACATGATCTTCAGAAATCATAATAATATACTGATTTGCTGCTCAAAAACATTTATGATTATTATCAATGTTGATATTTTTGTGGAATTTTTTAAAAACTATTCAGACTTTTGGGATCTGTAAGATTAAAAAAATAATTAAACTAATACTTTTATTAATCAAGGATCTATTAACTCGATCAAAAGTGATGGTAAAGACAAGTTATAAATATTTTTTTCTATTCATCAAAAAATCCTGCAAAAAATGTATCATAGTTTCCACAAAAATATGAAGCAGCTATTTTCAACAAAACACAACTATTTTCAACATTTTTAATATTAGATCATGTTTTGACTGTTATATGAAAATATCCTCCATAAATCCTTGATCAAATGAATTATTTCTTTGTTTCAGGCAAGGATACTGAGTTATTGAGAATGTGAGACTGTTAGTGCACATTGATTTTTTCTTGTTTTCTGTCCCATCGAGAGAGTTTGACCTGTGGCGTGATCGAATGTTGACAGCGGTGCAGGGTACAGGACCGGGTCGTGACCTCGGTGACACACGCCCCTCTGCCCCGTCATTGACCGGATAATCTCCAGTTCAGCCCTTCTGATGACCGGCAGAGAAAGACATCGATTGTTGAGCACCAGTCAATGGTCTTTTTAAACACGCTCCGCTCATTTATCAACATCATGGAGTAAAAGTGACAGCAGGATGTCAGATAGAGATGTTAACAACTAGTGATCCCAGACTTTTGGACCCCAGTATAATGATTTAAATATCAACTTTGTCTCATATATGGAGAATGAAAATCAATAGAGAGCTATGAGTGAGTATCACAGCTCAGATAAAGCAAAATTCTCCTTATTTTCGGTATTTAATCATTAAAAAGCTTTTAATGGCCACAGAAGAATGTCTTTTTTGAAAGTGTTTGAGAGTTTTTGATGCTTCATTGATTCATCATCAGCGTCAGGGATCAAACTGGGGTGAGACGAGGAAACAGCAGCGATGCTGAACTTCACTCTGACGACTGACTCGCTCAAATAATGAGTCATTGACAGAGAAGTGGATTTAATGAATGTCCTGTCTCGCTTATGTCAGGCATACAGCCATACACACACTTAATGAAAAACAGGAGCGACTATACACACACACACACACACACACACACACACACACACACACACACACACACACACACACACACTTAATGAAAAACAGGAGCGACTATACACACACACACACACACACACACACACACACACGTAATGAAAAACAGGAGCGACTATACACACACACACACACGTTCAAAAGTTTGGAGTAAATCTTTTATGTAACAATTAATATTTTACACAATAAATTGATAAAAAGTGACAGTACAGACATTTACAATATATTTAGATCTTTGTATTAATAAAAAAATTCAGATAATTTTTTAATCAGTTTCTGCAAACATATTAAGCAGCATGACTATTTTTAACTTTGCCTCTGCAATATTCTGGTCTCTTGTATATATAACACGATATTTAATATTCAAGTCGAGTATAGGGAAAGAAAAATCCAGTCACATTCCAACAAATGTAAACATTAAAAGTCATTTTAAAAACCACAAATCTTACAAATAGCCACATACTACAATTAAGAGAGAGAGATTAAGAGAGACCAAATATGGCAGAGACTTAAGGCCAATGAGCAGCTCATAGCCACATGCTAAAAATGCTTTTGGATGACTTTTAATGTGTCCTATGTTAAAGATTTGCCTTTGTTTGCTGCATCAGAAGCAATAGCTACATCTGATTGGGTTTTGTTTTCCATACTTTACAAGAATATTGATTCAATATTAAGTATGGATAATATTATTGAATCTCGTATTGCATACAGGGCCAGTGCTGAACAATGTTCTAGTGTTTTACACACCACACTGTTACGTCCCATTAAATAAACTCTGTCCCTTTGCACTTGGCACATTTCGAGTACTTAATGCACTCTAATCCGACATGGACCATGTGATGAAAACCATTGTTTGAGCACTTTTACCCCCCCGCTGTCTGTGGGTCCAGGACGCCTGGATTTACCGCCGATCCTCTTTTGTTTCGCATCCCGCTCGCTTCATTTCGAGTGCCGACTGTACCGTCTCTTATCATAATTTTAACATGAAATGCTCACCAATTATGTATGCGGAGACTGAACGCTTAAAGGGATTGGAGGGGCATCCAGCTTCCAGTCATAACAGCTTTTCATATGCAAACGCACGAGCTGTGCATCGACCTCTGAGGGTTTGGGGCCCGAGCCGGAAGGCTCAGATCTCCTCCGTGCTGTTTTAATGAGCACTGTGCAGTGTGCAGGCTTTCTTACTGTGTTTATCTGTAGTTGCCATATCAGCTCTTTTGAAATCCCTGTCTGAGGGAAAGACGAGGGTGTGTTGAATTGTGCCCGGTGGATCGTTAAAACAAGCAAACAGCTCATTTCTTCACTATGAGAGAAGCTGCGCTCATTGATTTTCGTTGCCTATACAAAACACATTTAGCTCTTTTTAGAAAGAATAGTATAAAAATGCACAATTTACTTTCAATATTGTCAATCAGATCTACACACACCACAAAACCTGGCAAACCTAATGTCTAATATCACGACTCATTTCAATTCATCACAGGCTAAATATATCACAGTTTTCCCTTTATTTCCAAAATGCATTTCTGAATTTTAGATATACACAACAACATTCTAGGAAGCTTAGTTTTTGGTTGCAAAATTAAACCAAAAGAGGATGTTTTTATTTGGTTCCCAAAAGCATTAGCAAATGGACCCTTTTCACATTTCCAGGTTTCTCAGCAGCGGAAGAAACTTCAAGAGCAGTGAATGGGAGAGGACCACAAATATGTTTTTTTGCATTCTCATTTGCTCAAATTGCAAAATACAAACTCAACGTTAGTGTTTTCATGACTTTCAAAAGGAGGGAAAAAATTGAGACGGATAACTCAATTCCAGAATACTGAATCCCTGACGATTTAAGAGACGCCTGAAAACTCATCTCTTCAGTCAACACTTGACTTCATCTTAAAAAAACCTATATATCTTTCCCTTAACCTCTCACTGTCTGGCTAGAATTTGCTCTGAACAATGCCTAGACGTTTGTATTACAAGCACTTCCTGTGTCTCTTTATAATGTATTCTTATTGTATTCCTCAATTGTAAGTCGCTTTGGATAAAAGCATCTGCTAAATTAATAAATGTAAATGTAAATAACGGCAGTCAGAAGAGAGAACGATGTCGAATTGATCATCCCTCCCATGTTTTTTATCTAAGGGTGTTTATAAAAATGACTTAAATGTCCTAATTGAACTATGGCCTAATCCTGGCTTAGTCTAAGCCCTGTCTGTGAAACTGGGCCATAGTGTTATAAATGTGCATACATAAAATATCAACATAAAAAACACCTTTAGAGGTTTTATGATGCCGATGACCGTTAAACGTGTCATTACAGTCTTGTGAACAGGGTCCATGGGAACATTGCGGTTGCCAGTCAAATGCTAAATTATATCTATTAATAATTCTGTTATGTTTCAGGTCCCATCATAGCACAGAAACTGCACATGCTGAAATCACAAATACTTACTCCTAGCACCAGACTGAATCTCAGTACTATTTTTATTTGATCTTAGTCTCGACACTATAGCTCATTACATACTCATAGTTCGATGAAACTATTCAGGGACAGGCGTTAGATAGATCCCACATGTCTGACCATTACCACTTGTTTATTTAAATGAGGAATAATCTCAGTTAAAACCAGTAAAGTGTGAAATACTGCAAGGATCCATCTTAGGCCCTTTGCTATTTACAATATACATGGTCATCCCTTGGTAATATTATTAGAAAATAAGGGTGCATGGTTTGAACTATCCTTTACTAAGCCATATGGACGTGACCTTGACATAGTCACCCCTGATGAACTACTCCTAAACGTAATGTAGAAGCTGTTTATGTGCATCGTAAAAAGTGCAATACAAATAAACATGACTTGAATTGAACTGAAATGCAGTTTTAGGTGGATGCATACAGACCAAAGTCCCTGCAATACTCTGGTCTCATCGGCCCCTGTATATGCAATGCAACTGGTCTCATCGGCCCCTGTATATGCAATGCAACTGGTCTCATCGGCCCCTGTATATGCAATGCAACTGGTCTCATCGGCCCCTGTATATGCAATGCAACACAATATTATAGTCAAGTATGGAAAAGAATCCAGTCCCATTATGTAGCCATTGATTTTGATACAGCAAACGAATGCAAATGCAATATACTGTAGGCCACACAAAGCACTAGAAGTTATTTTAAAAGGTACAAATAGCCATATCTAGAGACAGAGACCAAACGCAACCAACTGGGAATGCTGGGTAGAAATGCAATATGATGCGGTGTGCGTTTCAACTTTACTTATTCTGCAGTATTTAATAATCCAGTTTATTATTTTTGGACCCTCATAATTGGATGGTAGTTTATGAATGTATATGACTCAATAACATGATAACATAACCACCGCAGCGTTTCTGATTTGCCACGTCAAAAAAATGTAATAGCCATAAAGCGAATACTCATTCAAACTGCTGTAATGACCTTATTTTCTTACAATGCTTATGAAGACATTATTTTCAAGGCATTTTTTTATTTTACAATCTGAACATATTTCCCACTGTAAATATCTAAAATAATACCTTACATGTTTCAATTGTGTAAAAAGGGTCATAGACATTCATGCCACTAATCTCAAAAGATCGTGCAGGACCCAGAGAGAGTAAAAACATCTTCCTATTAAAACCATCCTGACACACTGCATGAGTTTAAATACAGAAAGCCACGCTAGAGTACACAAATCAAATGTTTAGTCTGGAAAAACACACGTTAAAGGGACAGCTGGCCAGAAATGTAAATCACGGTCAACATTTACTCTCCCTCAAGTAAATAAATAATGACAGAGCTTTCATCTTTGGTTGAACGAACCCTGTAAGACCACACAGAACTCAAACCAGCCGACAGAAAAACACGACAAGCGGACAGATAATATGTGCCAAAACCTCAGAGAAATTCAGATCCACGCCAGAAACAGAACATACATGAACTGAAAGCACCTCAAGAGGAATGTGGAGGGAACATTGAACACATCAAACGTCTCATCAGTAGATTCAGTACGGCAGGATTTTACGGCTGTCAGACTGCACTCATTTATACACATGAGAAACATCTAGATCATCAAATCTCAGCATGGGAAGATGTTGACTGAAGAGTTCATCCATAAGTGAAAGTTCACACCAATGATGACCGCTAGAACTCAAAGGTTTTGATATATAGTACTAATTATTAGTGTGAATAGATCATTACTCACCCTCGTGATGTTTTCTTGTGTTCTTCACTTTTTGAACTATATTCTCCTTTTCATGAGAGCCACTTTCACACAGAGTTTTGGTACAAGCCTAATTAAACACACCTGAACGAGTTAATTAAGGTGTTTAAAGTGGTTCAAGTTGTGATGGAGCTAAATTCTGCTACAAAAGGTGGCCCTCCAGAAGATTTGGATGCACATTTTATGTAATAAATGGGGTCAGTTGAGCTCCAAGATGACAAACAAGCACCAAAAGAAGATTTACAGAGAGCAGAGATGCCCAAACCTGACCAGAGATGACCTTTGATCGGGCCGCCATGCCATATCACAAGAGGATCTTTATTTATAATTCATATTTTTAATTATTAACAATTAATATGCTTATATTTAATATATATATATATATAAAAAAAAAATTATATTTAAATTTTTTAAATAATTTAATGCTTTTATTTTTTATTTCATGCATTATATTATAGTTGGATTGAGCCGCTTGTCTCGTGGGCATCGTTGTGCTTCGGGCGTCCCGAGTTCGAGTCCCAGCTTGGGGACCTTTCCCGCCCTTTCTCTCACTTCTCTTCCTGTCTAAATACTGTCCTATTCCAATAAAAAGGGGAAAAATGCCAAAAATAAAATCGTAAAAAAATATTTACTTGGATTTAATAGACCAGTGTATTACATAATATAATTGAATATACTAATATAATATAGTTGGATATAATGCACTTCATTTTGGCCCACAGTCCTCAATCAGGTTTGGTTTTTGGACCTTCGTATTAAAATGTTTGTGTAGAGAGTAACGACTTGAATTTGGGTCTGTTTCTCAAACAAAGCTGTTTTATGACTCGACGAGTCATATCATATGCATTATTGGTAATACTTTTGTGGTGTGTTTTTGTCTTTTTGCAGCTTGACAGACTTCATTGTTCTTTAAATAATTCAGCTTTTTCTTCTCTAGCTTGCTTCTAAATAGTCTAATAAACCTGCTGGTGTTGCAAATTATGAACATTGGCTTAGAGATATCATTTCTTTTGTTCCTCTTTGTAACGTGCTTTGGATAAAAGTGCAGCTAAATGCACGATGTTCCATGAAAGAAAGAGTCATATGGGTTTGGAACAACATGAGGGTGAGTAAATGATGACATGATTTTCATTTTTGACTACACCATCCATGAGCTGGATATCAAAACGACTGATGAAGTGAGACATCACACATCTTGCAGCAACACAATCATACAAGATCTCATTCAGAAAGTATACACAAATGGTTCTCCATCAGATCCATAAATAAATGTAAGAACAATGTTTCGAACTTGTGTCCTGCACATGTCAGTCAGGGAAACATGAGTCCTTCACTCCTTCTTCCCAAAGAACTTCCTGAAGACGGATTTGTTGGGGGGTCGTGGGAGGCTCATGTAGCTCCTCATGGGCAGACCGGAGGACTCCCGCCGGACGCTGTCTGACGAAGCGGTCGCTGTGACTGACGGTGTCTCACGATCTCCGATGAACAGAGTCACAGAGTAGCTGGAGCTGCTGTCCTGGCCTTTGCCTGAAGGTGGCGCTACAGGCTTGATCCTCTGATATGTGGCTGTAGAGACAGAGATACAATAACTAAGTATTAAAAACATTTTAAGAGATAATCACACAATTTGTCTACCATGTTTCAATTTTAATAGTAAACATGTTGCCAAAAAAATTACAAAATTGTTTAATTTTAGTCAGATTACATTTTTATTATATTGTTAATGTTTCATGCCTTCATTCGATTACCACAGTTTTGGATAATACATTTGTATTAAACCATACAGTTAACCATAAGTTATTAAAGGTTTATGAATTCAATTGATTAGTCATGCTTTTTGATTATTAAAACTTAAACTAATCAAATTGAATCCAGAAAAATGTTAACTAAAAACAGAGAATTTCAGAAAAACGAAATGTATTTTATACGGCCATCTTTTTGTTGTTGTTGTTTTTAAACTTAAATAAATTGTTGAATTGTATAAGTTTCATGATTTAAATTAATTACATGCTTTTTGATTACTAACATTTAATTTAACCATTAAAATTGAATCCAGAAAACTTTGATAAATAAAACATTCCATACGGCTCTAAAATGATTTTTTGTTGTTGTTAAACTTTTAATACATTTTTTTTCAATTGTACACGTTTCATGTAATTTATGAAACTTGAGTCAAATTGAAATAACCAGTAAAACAGCCCAGAAATATTAAAACAGAAAAAAAAAAAATTATTTGGAAAAAATTACAACCGGATTTTGAAACATAAAACTGATTTCATAGGGCCCTATATTAGTTTAAGTGCATCTGAATGTGGATCATGTGGCTCGGATGTACCTGAGGTAAAGGAGTGCGAGCGTCTCTTTTCGCTGCTCCAGTCCTGAATGGTGGACATAGAGGATGGTTTCGGTCTCAGAGACTCGCCATGTGAGTCGAACTCGTCCTCTACAGAGAGAAATCAATCATTCAACCTCTACAGTACAAGAGCAGACAGTATAAGTGAGTAACAAAGTACTCGAGGTGAGAAGTAATGTGACCAAGCTGGAAATGACAAGATCCAGAGAGCTGAATAGAAGTGCTTCTCCAGAAATAGAAATCCGCTGACAGCGAACAGATGTGACCATGCCTCATAATGTCTGCGGGACGCTCCGGAGCACCAGAGTCCTCTACTGCCCTCTTTTGGATGTCCAAAACATTCGTCTGGCATATTATTTATTGATTTATTACTTGCATTAGTTGGCGGTGTTGAGGAAGCTACTTTGTCAAACTGAAAGCTAAATTGATCTCAAGCATGCTTTCAAATACATTAAAGTAGCATACTTAAGATCAATTATATATTTAAAGATTTTATTTTTTACTGGACAAGACAAAATGCTGATAAGAAGAAAAATGTATAGCGCAATTTAAAGTAGTTTAACTATAGTCAAGCTACTAACAAAAGGAGTTAACTACATATTTATAGACATTTATTATTTCATAATATACTTTCAGGCACTAAAACAATGAGGTTGTATAAGATGCATCTAAAAACTATATATAATTTATATAAATGACCCTATTAAATAGTTATGAACAGCAGCATTTAACCAAATTTTACTATATATACACAGCATTATACGTACTATTTATTATTATACTATATACAACATTTCTGTATAAGGATATATATATATCCTATTAGATCAATTAAATTAACTTGTGCCCAACAAGGCTACATTTATTTGATCAAACAGTAATTAAATTATATTACAATTTAAAATAACTGCTTTGTATTGTAATATATTTCAAATTGTTATTTGTTGCTGTGATGGAAAAGCTGAATTTTCAGAAGCCTTTAATATATTTTTTCTCCAATCAGTTTGCTTATACAAATCAAAGCTAAAAATAAAAAAAAAGTAGCAGGCAAGTTTATGGCAAAAAGTAGCCGGTTACAGGAAAAAGTTCCCTTATTTTTTCTTAGCTCATTGAACTGTATTAGTCACAGTTTCTCACCACAATGACCCGCATCTGAGAACGAGGGGAGCAACAGATCCTGATGTCTTTGGTGGATCTGCAGAGCGTCTCTGGTGTGAACTATGATCTCTTTGGTTCGGCCTGAGGCGTGCTGACTCTGTGCTAATACGGTGGTGGTGACATAATTTCTCATGAAGCAGTGACATTTATCTCCACACTGACAGCCGCTGACAGCAGGAGACTGTCTAGGGAGCGTCGCTGAAGCTGAAGACCCATGACATGTTGATCTATTCACTACAGAATCACGAGACGCTGTAGAGATAAAGAGGATTTCGTGTGAATATTGAATGTGGTCATATAATGCAGCACTGAAAACTTGTTAACAACAGACAGACAGATAGTTAATGGTGTAATACCAGTGTGTGCTTGTATTCTGAGGATCCATTTCTTCATCATAAATCGGGACGATGCACTGAAGAGATACTCAGATCCGTCCCGCAATCTGAGAGAAAAGGGAAGATGTTCAACTGAAAATGATCTAAACAACTACTTCCATCTCTAACTAAGACAACCATGAGACACCCTTTAGTTGTTCATCGTTTACCTCAAGCAGAAGCAGTTGGGTTTTTTGGTGTACTCTGGCGATGCTTCACACACCGCTCCAATTAGATTCAGAGGAAGGCTGGTCACACAGCTCTATGTGGTACAAATATAGAGTCATTTTGGCTAAACTCATATCCTTAGATGCTTTACAGCTGCCATTAAACGTAATTCAATCACAGTTCAACCTTGCAATGTAACTAATGATGTCTGTTTGCAATAAAGTAACAACGTTTTCTACTTGGTTGCAAAGCCAGAACATGAAGTCTTCAAGCTTACCTTGAGTGTATCTTTCTTGTCCTGATAGAAACATATTGTTTGTTTGTAAAGCACAGCATGATAAGAGTTCCACGCCCTGCATGGTGCCTGAAATAGTACATTTATTTTATTAGTTACATAAAGACCAACCAAAATGCAACCTAATTTGACATCTACCACAGTAGCCTGCAGGTAAAAGCATGAGGCATGAGACACTTAAATGCTTATTTGTTGTGGTTGGTGTCAAGAAAATATCTGTAATTGTGATATTTACCTTCTTTCCACCCAGTTGTAGTTTATGTTTCCTCTCCAGTGTACCTTCCATAGATGGCAGATCCAGTTCATGTCTTCCACTCTGAAAAACAACGGTTAGAAAGAGTTATTCACAATATCGAGAAATAATTATTAAGCATATACTCTGTTCTTGTATGGTCTGCAGTTATACTTTGGGTACCTGGATATCATCGTCATTGGTCCCATCCAATCCCATATGAACAGAAAGGAGGCTCGTGGATTGGTCCTGTGGAGAGAGAACACATCAATGCATTTAATATCATGACAAAAACAGATTACATGTGCACTAATCAGAACTAAAATAATGGGCAAAATGATGTGAGATGTGCTGGCCACAACTTAATTTGTGGGCAAATATTTCCAAATACAACCCTCGATCGTCCTCAGAAGTTTCTAATTCAGCCGTTTAATACAAATGCATCAGTGAAAAGCATTTTTGCTCCCACAGAGAACGATGGTAAATGTAAGGTATCCACCATGATTTTGTCCTTGACAAGCTTCCAAATCAGAAAGTCAAGGCTTTCCAATCCTCCTACTGCTAAATACAACACTGTGGTGGCGCTCATGAGCAATCATCTCATAAATATCATTCTGACATGTTCAAGGCAGCACAAGTCAACTACCTTAACCAGGGGTCTCCAATCCTGGTCCTGGAGGGCCAAAGACTTGAGTTTAGCTCCAACTTGACCCAACACACATCCCTGGAAGTTTCTAATACACCTAGTAAAACCTTGATTTGCTAGTTCAGGTGTGTTCAATTGGGGCAGGAGCTAAACTCTACAGGACAGTTGCCCTCTAGGAGTAGGACTTAAACCACAAGGCCACCGTCCTGCAGACTTTAGCTTTGACTTGCCACAACACACCTGCCTGGAAGTTTCTGGTATGCCTAATACAGGCATGTGATCAGCTAGAGATGAAATAGAAGGAAAATCTGACCACGCCCCAAGCCACACCCCCAGCACCTATTAAAAATATATATTTTATTTTTAGCGCCACTTCTTCTGCCCATTATTTGCTGCTGTTTTTCCACGGAGCGATTTTTTTTTACTCAGTGTCAACGAATGTGTTTTAAAATGTAGCGAAGTGGCTACAATGCGGGACCGGATGCTTGCTGGGCCGGAAAAGTATGTCGTGTGTCTATTATGTGCAGGTACAAAAAAGTACTCCCTAAGTACACAAAAAAGTCTGGGGGTTACTCAATTACAGTAACGCGAGTATGTAATTCGTTAACCTCTGCTCCTACTGCAAATACAACACTGTGGTGGCGCTCATGAGCATTCTCATAAATAATTCTGACATTGAAGGCAGCACAAGTCAAAATATATATATTATACTACCTAATAATCCTGGTCCTGGATTAGTTTAAACTGCAGCATGAATCCCCGGGGTGGGGAAGTCATGGTATAATGGTTAGAGAGTCGGACTCGTAATTGGAAGGTTGCAGGTTCGAGTCTCAGGCCCCTCCCCCGACCACTCGCAGGAATCTGTTAGTGGCTGCGAGACCGGATGGCTGCTTGCTGGGCCGGATTCACTTCCCCTGTGGCTATGTCGTGTGTCTATGGTGTATGTGCTTTTGTTCTCTCCACCCTCAATTCATAGCTTTCAGTCACGTGACCGGCTCGAAGACTTGGAGGGCAAAACATCCATAGAACTGCAGCACGAGCGTGTCAATTTTTATCTGTTTCCAAGCCGCAAATATTTATATCACCTCTCAAAATGCAAAAATCTGAACAAAATGCAAGTTTTGGAAATCCCTATCTATACTGAAAAATCCCATCTCTGCAAATAAGACCTTGATTTGCTAGTTCAGGTGTGTTTAACTAGTGGTGGAGCTAATCTCTACAGGACAGTGGCCCTCCAGGAGAAGGGTTGGACACCCCTGACTAAAACAGTCCTAAACAACATCTAACAGGGTTTGACTGCCAACTTATAGACCTCACCTTCAGAATAAATGTTTCTTCCTCCTCCTCCTCCTCCTCTCTATAATGGTAGATATACTTTTGCTGGTCCTCTATTTCAGGTAGTCTCACCATATCTGAAGCGGTTTCATTAACAGCCACTTGTTTGTAAACCTGTTTCTGTTGAGTGAACGCAGCCCAAGACCTTCTTTCCCCTTTATCCAGAATTTGCCTTTCTTTTCTTGGGTTGTGCTGCTTCCCGGAACCCACCATAGTCTGGACAGATGGTGGCAGTCTGAACTCCGCCACAAGAAGGTTGGGTGCAGAGGCGGTGACCAACTTCCTGAAGAGCAGTGCTTGATCTTTGGGTGAGGGATCCCTGTGTTGGTCTGGAGAAGCCTGGTAGCCATTATAAATTATGTCAGAGTTTAGACTCTCTCTGTAATTGTTGGTGTGGTTCCAGATGTCCTCCAGCTCCTCCTCTTCCTGCTCAAACTGTTGATGGTCAGGATGAACTGGATCATCAATGTCGATAGATAAGGTAATGCTCTTGTCCTTGGAGAACTTGAAGTTCTTGTTGGACACTCCTGCATCCAGGGATTGTACCTTCCCAATGGTCCTCTTGGGCACTGGACAGTCTGAGGAGTCTATGTACGGACCCTCAGCACACAACTTGAAGCTTCCAGAGCTGGAGTGACCAGAGTCCACTGAGTCCTCTCTTCCATTGGCTCTGAAGTTCAACACCACATGAGATGCATGGCTGGGACTTAACTGTTGAGTGCTGGAGGTCTTCGCTGGCCTATGGAACATGTGTCCATTAAGATTGTGAACCAAGGTATGGACACTAGGACATACATGAATCTCTGCTGTAGCTGAGTTGTGGGTAGCAATCCCTTGGATTGCATCTTCTGGAGGACTTATATAGTGGTTCTCCCTGTTCTCGGGTTGAGTCACATTTGCGTTACAACTAACCACCTCTTCTTTGGAAACTATACTGATCCCAGATAGATGTTTCTGTTGGACATTAGTTAGATCACCGAGTGATAAAGAATGATTCTCCTCAAATGAGATGTCTTCAACAACTGGAGAAGGTGGAAGAGGAAATTCATCTTCAGTAAATGAAACCGTGTCAATGCTGATCTTTTTAGAGTCTTTACAATCAATCTTGAGGGTTACTTCACCTGGGTAAATTAGTTTGGGCTCTTCTTTTTGCGTTGGAGGTGAGCGGATTGTTTTAAAGGTGCTCAGAGCTGCCAGACGATCAACCTGAGAGTCCTGGTGATGAGAAGTCTGTCTTCTTTTGCTCAGGATGGCCAATTGTGATGACATCTTGAATGCTAGGGATAAGGCTCATATCCTTGGGCAGGTCGAAGCTTAACACAGAGCCCAAGGACAGAAATCTGCAGTGGTTCTTCACATGTCCTTGCGTGGCAACCTCTGTGATGTGAACAGGAGATCCAACCTCTCCAGAGCCTTCTGCATCTATGTCTTTCACTAAAGGGTTCTTTATGTAGTCCAAGACCTGAGTCCCATCGCTGTTTGGTTTCCTTGCATTTTTCCGCTTCTTCCTTTCCTTCAGTGGCCAAGTATGTGTATCATACGTCACCGCTTCACGTACAGGTGGAAAATCAGCCTCTTCTGACAGATCCTCTCCCATGATCTTCTGAATGGTGTGTCTACGGTCATCTTTCTTCTTTTTCACCTTCTTGCTCTTCCTTTTCAGGCTGCTAAAGATTGAGATGTTGCCATTCTTTGGCAGGAGGCTGTTGGCCTGCTGAAGGGTGTCTTCGATGGAGGACGAGGAGTATGGGGAGGTGCAAGGGGAGGAGAGAGCATAAAGGGAGGTCTTGGGAGAGCAGGAGGAGGGCCTTGGAGCATTGTCTTGGGGGAGCTCCATACTCTCATACACTGCCGTGTTGTTTTCCATAACATGCAAGTAAGTACTTACCTAAAACACAAGGAAACGATTGTATCAGAGGGTTATCACCTTTTTTCTTCCATGCATAAAGTGGGAAGCATGCATAAGTATCACACTTCAACACAAAGGTCACCCTTCATCATGCTAATTATCTGATGTGCAGTGCTCCTAAAAAGCATTTGGGCGTTAGGTCGCACATAAAAGTGAATTAATGTCATTGCATTGCAAAACAAAATATCAAATGAAGTTGCATCCGCAAACAACTGTTACTGTAATTTTTAATGCATGTATGAAGTCAGTTTTCTCAAAAACCCACAGGTGTAGTTCATCACATTAACTAATCAACATGTTTTTATATCAACAGAGTTTATATCTTTATAACAAATGTGACTTGGTTTGGTATTTTGTTATCTTATGCAATGACATTCATATTTAAGTGTGGATTAAGTGTCCAAATACTTTTTATGGCCAGCGTAATTCACAATTCAAAAACTGAAAAATTATTATTTGTATAACCATTTATGAAAATAAGTGTTTTAGTATCTGAACACAACACTTCTGTGAGTGTCTGGCTCAAGCAAAGCATTCCTAGGCAAAAACACAGACCATGTTGCTTCACATTTGTTACAGATGAATGATGACATCGCTCCGTAATGATAAAAACATTTAAAATGCTGAAACACCTTTTCCTTCACTGCTTATGTTAAGCAGCTGGAATTCACATTTGTTATGGGAAAAAGTAAACAATTATTACATTCTGTGTAGAAAAATTATGCAAAACTTGCCAATACACGGCCAGTATGTTGTGAATGTTTTTCCAGTGCGATGCTATCGTCGTCGCTACATCGTTGCTACATACTACGACGTTAGCTACATGTTATAAGTGGTTTTTAGTGTGTTGCTATGCTTTTTCTAAGGTGTTCTGGATCGTTGCCAGAGCATGACTATGCAGTTTCTAAGGTGTTTAAGTGTTTTTGTGTATTGATATGCTGTTGCTGAGATGTTCTGGGGAGTTGCTAGAGCATTGCTATGCTATTGCTAAGGTGTTGTTGACAGTATTGGTTTTTACTGTGTTGCTATGTGAATGCTAAGGTGTTCTAGATGATTGCCAGGGAATTACTATGCTGTTACATTTACATTTATGCATTTAGCAGACGCTTTTATCCAAAGCGACCTCATTCAGGCTATACATTTTGTCAGTATGTGTGTTCCCTGGGAATTGAACCCACAACTTTTGCGCTGCTAACGCAATGCTCTAACCACTGAGCCACAGGCACGATTTTACGATCATGTTCTGAATAGTTGTAAGGGTGTTACTATGGCTATATGATTGATGTGCTGAGTGGTTGCTTACATCAAAAAGTCACACCAAACCTTAGCAAACACCACTAATAATGCCAAAAACCTTAGGTTCACATGAGAACAACATGAACACTAGCATGACTACACAAGCACACTTGATTTTTTTTTTCAACTCTGGGCTTAATAAGAATCATCTGCTCTTAAACATGTCGTCATACACAGCTGTAATGGCTTGACCTTTCACCCCTTGACTAATCTTGTGCTGCTCTGGCAGCCCCAGACCATAAATCACACAGGGCAGCCCGGAGGGCCTTCTAGAAAGTTCACAGCAAATTCTCCAGCGCTCCTGCTGGGAGCCATGTCAAATCTCAGCGATCATGGGAAGCGAAGGATGAGGTCACATCTCAGCACCACACTGCTGTCATGATCGACTTTACATCAGCCTTAAAGAGAGCTTACGTAAGAGCGAAAAACCCCACTGCATGCATCTTATCATCTCTCTTATCATCTGCTTCCTTTGTCATTGTCTTTCTCGGTCCATGCATATCTGATTAAAACAACCGATTTGCAGCAAATCTTTAGATCTGATAAAAACCTCTGGCGGTTTCTGACTCATTTGTCATGGAGGAGCAAGAGTTTAAAGAGGAAAAAGTATTTTTTCTCCATTTGACTCTTAATTAAACTAAACAAATGCATTTAAGCCATTAGTCAACTAATCATGTTTATATCAATTTAATTAGTTAAATAATAGGCTTTAATATATAGCCTATTCCATGCTCGTGCACACAAAAAGCTCATCGCAGAGCAAAATGTATATTGACTATGAATGTGTCACTAGTAAAAAGACTCAAAGTTTGCTTTGTTCCTCATGCAAAGCTATTGTATGGGTGCAGAAGACTCAATGCATACGTAAACAGATTTTAATTTAGGCATTTATTCACGTTGATCGAATTACATACAGCACATAATAGCTCAAACGTGAGTGCGTCACACTTGAGAACGCATTTATATTCTATAATATTTAATTCCTGTATTTTCCTACCTGGAAATGACTTGAAAAACACATAAACCATATATTGTCTCAATCATGTGTTTATTATGCTTTTTATTCAGCTTAGCTGCAGTGATCGCTGCTGTATAACATCGTAAGATTGGACTTTCAGCGCGACTCCGGCTTCGAGTAGGAATTAAATATACACTGCATATGAGTGTTTAGCGCTTCATAATGTTCACATCGCCTCGTTTTGGATACGAATAAAACAACTATCTTGTCTCTTTGCATTTAAATATAGATTTATTCACGTTAGTCCCTGAAACCCTTTACATGGACATACATTATGTTGTCCAAAGATGAATTAAAGTCTTAGTTTGGAATGATATGAGGGTGAGTAAATGACAGAATTTTTTATTTTGAGTGAATTAAGTTATGAACTTGAGTTTCCGTCTCGTATGGTTATTCTCTTTCATTCCCCCCCCCCCCCCCTTATCCATGTTCTGTGAAAACATACACGGCTATTAACAAATAATGTGTCCATGGCAACAGTAGATTTAAAAAACGTCAAAACCTGGGTTGCTGTCGTGAAATAATTAACGGTTTCCCTTAATTAAAGGAATGGTTTAAGGGATTGTATGCAACAGCCTTAAATCATTCCCTTAAGAAGGGGGAAGTTACACCTTAAGTCTCATAATTAACACTTAGGTGCTTTATGCAACCGGGCCCTGGTTTTTGTTATCAGTGGCTTTATGTGTGCTGAAAGCTGCGAAGGCACAAAATTTAAATCCTAGTGACAGATGTAAAAATGCATTTTAAATGAAATGAAATGAAAGCAGCTAGACTCTTCCCACAAGCCCTAATCCTTCCTGATGTTTTCAAAAAAATATACTGGATTACACGAGAGCTGCAAACCTACAACAATGGGCAGAATTTCCAAAATAACTTCTAATACTGACCGAAGTTTTCATTTCACAGACCCTAAAGGCATAATACAAGTCCCAAGGATATTGCAAAACCATTTAAGGCTACTATATGCTACTCTATTTCAAGTCCCTGTAACCGTTCCAAGCAAAAACACACTTTTTATTTTTGCTGCAATTACTTTCAAAATGTTCCCAAAGACAGTTTTGTAAACAACCCGAATGCTTGAAATGAGGCTTTATATGAGTCTTGGAAGAGTTTCCCGTCCTCGTCTCTAATACTTCCCATATACTGGCAGCTCAAATGAGAACATTTGAAGTGGATATTTCCTCCCTCGTTTTTTCATTACCTGCTTCTACCTGTTTCTGTTACCAATCTCCTCTAAACAGTAGTGACCTCTCTTCCGTAATCAGTCTCTTTGGCTTTGTGGCCTTTCCAACCACAGCACAAATAAATGATCAGCAATATTTCAGAATAGCATATTATACTATTTCTGAGAATTCTTCGGTAATCAAAAAAATATGATGAGATGTTTCGAGATCATGATGTTAGTCCGTCCATAACACTACAGTCCTCATGCACACACACACACACACACACACACACACACACACACACACGAGCAGAGCTGGGTAGATTACTTACAAATTGTAGTTGTTACGGACGCCAAATCACATGACAAAAATTGTATTTATTAATGTAATCCATTACATTACACATTTTAGGTAATATAATCAGACTACTTTTTGATTACTTTAGCAGGGAAGCCCATTTCCGGCACAAAAAAAAAAAAAAAAAAATGCAATTGTGACTTTTAATCTCACAATTATGACATTTTTCTTGCAATTGCGGGATATAAACTCACAATTCAGATTTTTTTGTGACACAATTGTAAGATATAAAGTCAGAATTGTGGGATATAAACTCTACAAAAAATGTAATATCCCGCTATTCTGACAATATTTTATCTCACAATTCTGAATTTATAACTTGCAATTAAAATTTTAAATCACGCACTTGAGAAAAAAAGCCAGAATTGGCAGTTTATATCTCACAATTGTGACTTTATAATGCACATTTGTGGGTTATTATCACCGTTCTGAGAAACAAAAACAAAATTGCGAGAGAAAAAAAAATAGAATTGTGAGATAAAAACTGGTAATTATCTTTTTTCTTTTTTTTACTCAGTGGCAGAAACGGGCTTCCATACTTTTGACCTAACTTGTTTATCACATTGATATAAATAGGATTATCTTGTAATATAATGATATAAAAACACAAAGAGAAAGAAAATATATTCCACTCATTGTTATTAACAACATAAAGTGCAGTGAACATTACATTGCGTCAAGGTTTCCCAAAATGGGGTTCATGAAGGAATTGATAATAATTAGAAAAGCTAATAATTATATTCTAAAAATGTAAAATTTAAATAAATAATTTAAAAATAATTGCGTTTGAAAGACAAAAGCCTTCCAAAGATATAGTAATACATGGTTAAATAACTCAATTAGTGATAATAAAAAAAAAAAGTTCAACCAGTAGTTGATGCAATGTTGGGATGTTGAGAAAAAAACTTCCTAAACTTTTTTTGTAAATCCAAAATATAAAAAAATCCAGTTGTTAAATGTGTTGTCTGTGCAATTATAGCCAGCGGACTAATTACTGGTCTTTTTATGAATGTCCACAATACTAACTTCTAGTGGCAGGCAATTTCAGTAAGGAAAATTAATTTTTGAATGAATAATGTATTCCTATTGTGTAAATTATATGTAATCATGTAACCAATACTGCATTTTTGTAATCTGATTACGTAATCCAGGTTACATGTAATCAGCTACTACCCAGCACTGCACACAATTACCATGTTTCGGTGTTTACTCGTGCAGGGCCACCGACCAACAATATTTACCTCTTCTGCACTGTGTCGATAAATCTTTTTCTTTCGCTTTAAATTACCAAAAAGCCCCTGGCAGCGCTTCCAAAAGCTTTTACAGGCAGAAGAGTGAGTCTCAGCAGGCTGAAGGGGAACGTAGAACAAAATAAAACAGAGAAGGGTGTTTTTGAGGAAAGAGAAGGAAATGTGAGGAGACTGAGAGGGATATCAAACACAGAGTAGCATGTAACGTGGAACAGGGTTTGACTGTGTGTGATTGTGATGTTTAATCATTCTCACCCTGTGCACAGGTTCGGGCACCGGCACACCACCTTCCCTGCCAGGCGTCTGTACCTGGACTTGTGTGTCTCCGGAGTTACTGAAGCTGAGGATGAGGTTGACGGTGCCTCCTAAAGCTGAGGGACTGGGGTCCTTTAGCACCAGGTACGGTGAATCCGGCCTCTCTAAATGACCGCTGGCATCGCTTCCTTTAGGACTGACACATTGCATCACCTCATATCCATAATTGTGCCGCAGACCATCCTCCATGACACCAGGGGGAGCACTTGTGGGGCTTTCGGTCTCTTCTGAGAGACCTCGGGTGAGGTTTCCAGCTGAAAAATGGCAGAATTAGAAGCCTTATCTTTGGATCGAAGTCACATTGCGCAAACAAAACATACATTTTATTTCTTATTTTGCATAACAAAGGACTTTGTCTAAAATTGTCCGTACTGTGACATTATTTGACGATTAACCACATTTCCTGCTTTCAACTTCCCATTACTATAAATACAAAACAGGCTTTTGCATCTGAACTCTTCATATACTGTATATATTTTACTCTATATTCTAGAAAATAGTAAAGCTTGTTTGCATTATGATTGTTTCTACATTTAGTAGCATTTGCTACTTTCAATATATGCTGATTTAAATAAAAAACGCAATATAAAAAAATATTTCTAATACAAATCATCACTGAGAATAAGTAGAATTATTTAAAAAATCTTAAAGATTAGGTTTTGAAAATGTATGAAATGTATACATTTTGTATATATTTATTTGGGGGGGTTGATCTCATGAAAACTGTCAAGGATTTCAGGACCATTAAGACTGTTTGCATTGTGACATTTAATGCAAAACTTCTATATTATTAAATAGTGAAGTATTTCTACGTTTAGTAGCGTTTGATACATTTGGTATAAGCTGATGCAAAAAAGTCTATATTAATAAAGTGAAATACTTCTACATTTAGTAGCATTTGCTACTAAATTGAATTGCTAAATTGTATTTATTATTAAAAAAAAATTATATATTCTGATGTAAATTGATCAATCATTGCTAATATTGATTAATTGATACTGATATTATTTAAGACAAATAAGCACATTTCCCATCTTCAAATTAGCTGTAACGGAAAAAAACTATATTAATAAAATAATAAAAAATATATAGCATTTGAGAATTTGAATCATTGCATTACAGTATTTTACAGTAAATAATCATTAAGAATAATTTGAATTATTGTAATTGATATTGATATAAATTACTTATTATCTATTTATTACACACACACACACTTTTGATAGACAATCTTCATTTATCCCCAGAAGGGAAATTCACAAATAAATGGTTCTACCGGTGGGCTGCAGACCGTAGCCTCGGAGTAAATAGCGTCGGTCTGAGCTTCTTCAGCCTTCGGTCTGCTCAACAGCTGATCCTTCTGAGCCCTCCAGTGGACCAGGATCCATCCCAGCATGCTCCTTAGCTCCTCCATCCTCTCTCTGATCTGCACAAGAGCAATACACCGAACCATTTTAACTATACGTCATCCAGAGGAAACGTGAGGTTGTTCTTTCATACGAGACTTGGAGAGAGTGTAGAGTTACACAATCTATCTGTATATCAGTTGAGCAATGCAACTGAAGCAGATATTAAAGAAAGCTTATATACCATTTTGTTGAGATGATGCTCGTCATTAAAGAGTTTTTTTCCAGCCACGGTGAGCCGATCAAACTCCTCGAACTTCTGCTCTATCTGCCGATCCAGAACCTCAACCAGAGGCTCCTGGTTCTCTCGGCTTTGACGCAGAGCGCTTTCGGAGAAAATGCAGGAGCGGGTGTCTTCTGTCCAAGAGCTGTGGGAGTGAAGATGAACAGCAGAGAGGTGAAGACAGGCGCTTCAGGCCAACACACACAGCTCAAGATGATGCTCACCAGACCTTTCTCCAAACTCATCTCCCATCAATAAATCAAACATTAGCTCAGCAAATTATATTCATAGAGCATTCCTGGTGAATCACACCAAAACATGTCCAGGTCACATTTCACCCTCAAATCAAATAAAAGGAGGACCATTATGAGTTTTAGCAAATTTGAATTGCTGTAATGCGTCCATACATTTAAATTAGTTTTTGTTCAGTATTTTTATCAATTAATTATTTGTATAATAATTACAATTATTTTTTGTTTAGCATTATTTTAGTATTGAGTTTTTTTGTTTTATTTTCCTTAAATTCGTACTACTAAACTACAGTATTTTTTTTTTATTCTAAACAATATTTTTATTATAACATACTTACATTAAAAAAATATTAAGTATATATTAAGTATTTAGTATTTATGGTAGCATTTATTATAGTTTTAATTTATGTTGATTTAAAAAAATATTACATTACAATAATACCAATTTTGGAGGAAACTTGCTTAATTGTGATGAGTATAATGAAAATAAAATAATATTGATAAATTACTATTTTTAATAAAAATTGCAATCGAAAATGACTATAGTTTATCATATATATCATGAAAAATATAATGCCAAAAAGTCTGATAGTCCAAAAAAAACGATATTTTTTATTTAAACTATGCATATTAATGATCATTCCTTTCATTTGGTTTTGGGGTGAATTATGACCAGTACATGTTCTTGTTACGTCAATCTTGAACAAAATGTGAAATAAAACAAGGTCTCATCGAATCGTTTTATCATTGACTTGCATCATTGCCAAGTAGTTCCTAAAGAACTGGCGCAGGTGTCCAAACTGCAGGAGTCTCTTCTTGTTTTCAGCCACACTTTTGCCGAGCTCGTCCCAGGCGTTCAGGCTGGTCTGAATCTCAGTCCCTACAGCGTTCATCCTCTCCGGACACACGTCTGACAAACGGCTCGCCAGCCTCGCCATGGCCTCCACCTCCTCCTTCAAGAGCCCGTATTCATCCTGGAGGAAGAAAACACGTCTAGGTTTGAGTTCACAATCACATACTACCAGGCACGTGCAGAGGGGGGGTGGAGGGTGCTTGAGCACCTGCCCCTTTGGCCAAAGTGCTCTTTTGTCAAGGCAATTCTTTTTTTTTTTTTTTTTACACTCTTCTGTGAAGGCCTGCCCAATCTAACTATTAGTACAATTAATGATTAATAGTTTATCCGTAAATAAAATCACCCACATGATAACCTTTCACCTGACGACCTCATCCGAACGATCCCTCGCGCTCAGGCACCACTTCAATATCGTCCGCGCTACGGCTGCAGCTTAAGTAAGTGGGGTTCTCAGCGGAGTGGTATGCTTGTTTACTTAGCATTATTATTATTTTACAAGAACAACGTGAAGAGAACATGCATTGCACAGCTTTTGTTTAAATCGCTGTGTTTAGCCTGCAGCAAACGCCACTTCTAACGTTATACACAGCAGCAGCACCATAAACAATGGTGCATGTGTTCACTTCGTTAGTGCTATTTGAGGGAGAAAAGTTTCATGGGGGGTGGAAGGGTCTGGTATTTTAATGTCATTTGACTAAAATCTATTCATACTTTTACTTTTATTGTTACAGTATTTACAGCATCCGCATCAATACGTGTATCAGCAAGGAATGCGTCACTATACATTGCTGTTATGATATTTTGTGCACAGCCCTATTTAAAGCCTTGTTTCACGTGCCCCTTTTATATTTTGAGCACCTGCCCCTCCAAAGGTCTCTGCACGGCCCTGCATACTACCATCCTATAAGTGCTATTTTTGCAGCGTAAAACACCAGTTGTGCAAACTCTTACGGCTTCACACTTTCAGTATGAAAGTATATGCTTCACCATATGCTTCACATCGCTGACAGAGTTTCTGAAGCTAATTAAAAGCGTTAATAAGAATCAAGCCGCTGTGTTTCAGATCTGCGGCTGCAAAACAGAGATTGTCAGATGATTTGTGCATGACTAAACTATTTTAGTATGAGCCATTAGGTCATTTCTTGTGCTTTCCAGACAGATGTGTTCACGTTTTGCACGCCATCGAGGTATTTTTGAATCGCAACACACCCCCACAATGCTCCAGTCTCAAATGAATCAACCGACACATACAAATACACATCATAAACGCCAAAAACTCGCACACAATAGAGTCCTGTGAGGATAATAAAGGCATGTGTGGGCTCACTTCATTAATATCTATTGAACAAAACAAGGGTCTGGCTGAGCCTCCGTGGATGTCCAGCTTCAACCACAACAGGAAACAGATTCTAGAAACAATGTGCTAAAACAAATTCATCACAAGAGGTGGAAGAAAGACATTTCCATTAGCTCAACACCGGACGGTCACCGAGTCCCGGCAAACAAGATGCTTCCTGTTCTCAGCGCACGGGCGTTCGCTGGTGAATGCTCCGGACATGTTATTGTGTTGCGAAACACTTGGTTGCTGTCTGGATTTACTTAGGGATGCTGCGAGATCAAAATTCTTGGCCGAAGCCGAACAAAATGAAACTGGCTTAACACGGGTTTTCGTGTTTTTTCCCCATTTTTTCCACCATTGCATTAATTAAATACCCAAATTGAGCTTTTTACTGTTTTGTCTTGCTTTTCAAAGGACAAAATCCATTACAAAACAATTTACAATATTTACTGAATTTTTTTTACATTCTAGCAGACATACCAACAAAACACAATTTAACTTAAAATTAATAAATAAGTAATTTATTTATTTATAAAAAAAATTGAGACCCCCTACTTTAATTAGGCATTTATTTTTACTGTACAAATAAATGCAGCCTTGCTGAGCAGAAGATAATTATTTTAAAACATTAGAAAATATTTCAGATCCCAGACATACAAGTCTATTACATATTTGATGACTATGTGTGAATGTTATAATAAATGTATTAATATAGCTGTTGTGATTATTATTATCATCGTCTTACATTTTTATTTTATTTTATAGAACAATACTATTACAATACTAACATTTATTAATGTTGACGGAGCTTTTATAGGCAGAAACCCGCAGGAAGACCTCAGTGCTGATTTTTGTTGACAACAGCATATTTATAAATTATTCTCATTAAGAATTTGGGAAGATATGTCATAAAAACATATCTTTTCACAGAGTGTTCCTGTGGCTCAGTGGTTAGAGCATTGCGTTAGCAGCGCAAAGGTTGTGGGTTCGATTCCCAGGGAACACATGTACTGACCAAAAAAATTATAACCTGAATCGTTTTGGATAAAAGCGTCTTCTAAATGCATAAATGTAAAAACAAGGTAGTACTGCAAAATATTTGAGTTAAAAATAAGGTAAACCGTGAGCCAGGTTTTGTAAGATTTTTTTCAGGTAGTCCTGCAGTAACGTTCAGCGCACCCGTACCTCCAGCTGGTCCTGGTACTCCTGCAGGTCATCCAGACCACAGCGATCTGGCTCACATCTCACAGCCATCTCACTCTCCATCTCCAGCACGTCTACGGCGAGTTCGGCACAGCGCTGCAGACACTGCTCCACGCGCGCTGACACCATGGCATGCTGGGAAACGAGGACAGGACGAACAGTACAGAGAATAGTGAACACTTACATATCAAATCTTTCTTGCCAGGTCTGCCTCAACACAAACAAAAGCACATTTCTGACTCTACACACCCTGGTGAGCAGCTCCTGGATGCTCTGGTCATGTGACTGCGTGCGACCCCTCTCCCGTGCCGTGTCATTGAGCATCTCCACTGCTTCTCTGAGCTCCTTCACAGGGTTCCCAATGGCTTCCATTAGAGGCTCATCATGTCTGCTCACCGGCAAGCCCAGAAGAGACGGTCCAGAGTCAAGCTCGCTGCACAGCGGCTGGAGGAACACAGTACAATAACGAATAAACCAGGCAAAGACTAGACTACTATAAGTATGACAACGCAGCTCTCTGGAATACTCGATTCTGATTGGTCGATCCGGCCATTCTAACAAATATTTGTGTATATAATTAGCAGTTATTTTCCATCACAGCTGTGCTAGTTTGATGCCTTATATCACTCCGTAATCTCTTCCGTCTCACATAATAAAATCATTTAAACTTAAATCAATATTTCCTGTCCACGTATTCATTTGTTCGGAGTTGTGGCAAGTTCATTGCACCTCTTCACTTATTTTAAATGTCATTCTAAAGGCTAAATCTGAATTGTTCAGGCTATAAATTAAAAAAAGTGCTAATCTATCAACATGCTACTCTAATAATTATAACAATACACAGCACACACAAACAGATATACACACTCACTTTAACCATATTTATTGATTTTATTTAGATTTATTCTAAACTTCAGTTTTAAACTTTTATCACTTTTTTACATTTTTATAATAAAATAAAATGTAACTTAATTATTAATGATTACAGATTATATTATTAAATTAATATTTGTTTTTAATAATTAGATTTATTAGTATCATATAATATAAACAGTTTCTAATAGTTTTATAAATATAAATTGTATAATATTAAATTTATTACATTATAATTAAATTACATAATATTAATTAATGAAAAATTATTTGATATACAAACTGTATATACATTGATATAAGTATGACTGATGCAAATCCAATTGATATTTGTTTATTAAATAATATTGAAAATTTTAGTTTTATTTATAATAATAATTTATAAATAAAATATTTATTATTTATATTTATTATATAATTGTTTACAATCATTAACAAATGGATGGAGTGTTTCTGTGGCTCAGTGGTTGAGCATTGCGTTAGCAGCGCAAAAGGTTGTGGGTTCAATTCCCAGAAACACACATACAAAACATGTATAACCTGAATTATGGTTCATAATTCAGCGTCTGCTAAATGCATAAATGTAAATGGATGGAACCAGAGATGATGCTATGACAATAATATTTTTTTTTTTAAACATTGTTGTTCAACACTGGATTCGAACCTGCAACCTTTCTAATTAACACTAAACCACACCATCTTTCTATGGCACACTTTATCTCCAACTTAATAGCATGCAGCCATTATCAATGCTAGAAATGAGTTGAGCATTCCTGTAGTTCAAATGCATTGTCAAGGTCATGGGTTCGATTCCCAGCGAATGCATGAACCTTCAAAGCACTGTAAATCGCTTTGGATAAATGCATCTGGCAAATGCATGAATGTGAATGAACCATAAAAGCACAACCCGTAGCTAACCTGTCCCAGGGTGCTGTAGTGACTTTCCTCGAGCTCCACCTTCTCCAGGAACTCCGTGAGCATCCGCGTGTCCTTCAGCTCTGAGCTCTGCTGGGTCAGTGCCATCTGCACACTGCTGAACCTGAAAGAAACACCAACGCTCATGCATCCGAACACCGCAGTCTAAACAACGTCTATCCGTATCGAAGCGGAGACACATACTTCATCTCCACGTCGTTCAGGCGTGCAGGAAGCAGCTGAGTGTGAAGATGTCTTTGACTGCTCAGATGATCCACTTCCTGTCTGAGGTTCTGCAGCTCCAGACGTCTGGCCTCCAGCTCCTGCTCCAGCTGGCAGCTCTCTTGCTCCGCCACGCTCACAGACTCGGGGTCTCCAGCCAGAGACGCCTGCCTGATGGACAGCTCCACCGCCTCCAACCACGCCTCCAGACTGGCCAGAGACTGCAGCATCCGCACCACCTGCCAATGTCAAACAGCTCAGTTATCAATTAAACACAGCTGCTGTGGACTGTCTGTCACAGCTGATATTCTCTGAGATGCACAAATGTGACCCTGGACCATAAAACCAGTCTTAAGTCGCTGGGGTATATCTGTAGCAACAGCCAAAAATACATAGTATGGCTCAAAATAATAGATTTTTCTTTTATGCCCAAAATCATTAGGATATTAAGTAAAGATCATGTTCTATGAAGATATTTTGTAAATGTCCTACCGTAAATATATCGAAACTTAATTTTTGATTAGTAATATGCATTGCTAAGAACTTTATTTGGACAACTTTAAAGGGGATTTTCTCAATATTTAGATTTTTTTGAACCTTCAGATTCCAGATTTTCTAAAATTTGTATATTGGCCAAATATTGTCCTATCCTAACAAACCATACATCAAAGGCATATTTATTCAGCTTTCATTTTATGTATAAATCTCAATTTCCAAAAATTGACCCTTATGACTGGTTTTGTGGTGCAAGGTCACAAATCATAAATACATATGACAGATGTAGTCACGTGGGCATTTCTTGGCATAATAAATAATGGCATATTTCGCTCAGTATACATACTGCTTACTATTTTCTTTAAACAACAGAAGGCAGTATGCCCTTCCAAACGTTCAGGGAAACACGAGATGCATGTACCTTATAGTTGAGCTCCTCGGAGACCTTCAGGACCAGACCGTTCCTCTCGTGTCTTCTCTTCAGCTCTTCCCACAGATCCTCCAGCTGACTCAGAAACTCCTGGATCTTCATGCTGCCCGGATGCTGAGCCCTCACCAGACCGTACCCCTCCTGGATGGAAACAAGAGGTTTCAACTAACATCTGTACAGTTTAAATCATTCATGCACATATCATTTACATTCGTTAATTAAATATTCAAAGTCTGATTTCTAATTAATATTAAACTAAGTATAATTTTTGTAATTGTCATTATGGTGAAGGGCAAATATTATTTTTTATTAAATATGATCATATGTAATATTGATAATTATATCAGTATATATATATATATACTTACTTTTTAGTCATTTAGCATTTAGCTTTTATCCAAAGCGACTTACAAATAAGAAAAAGTAACTAAAACTATAAGTTAAAAGTCTATAAATACTATATATACACACATTTAAGAAAATTGAGAAATTAAATAAAATTACAAATATATATATATATATATATGAAAAGTTAATTAGCAAAAACTGATAACTCCGTTTTATTATTTTCAAAAATCATGTTTTTTTATTATGTTATCATGTTTTTATGGTGTTTAATTGTGTTAGTTAGCTGTATTGTTTAGTTATTTTTTAACCTAATAAAAAAACAACTGCAGTTTGATTGAGATTAATTAAAATGCATAATGAAAAAACATGATTTTCTGTTTTCAGAGTTATCAGTTTTTGCAAATTAACTCTTCATATATATATATATATATATATATATATGTAAGTATAATTAATATAAATATAATTAAAGCTAATTCAACTAATTAGAAAAATGATTAACATATAACAAAGTTTAATTTAAATAAGTTATTATTATTATTATTAATGACAAAAGACAAGCAAGCACATCAACTAAAAACAAGTAGAAACATCTTTTAAATGTAAAGTCGGCAACACCAAAGCTCCAAAAGCATCACAAATTAATTAAAAAACGTTTGCATAGTGTGATGTTTCGAGCGCGCAGGTGTACATTTCTGATGCTTTTGGAGCTTTGGTGTTGCCGACTATACATTTAAAAGATATTATTATTCATGAGCATTCATAATTATTATACAATTTGATAATTATAGTAATTTTATATAATTTATTAGTAGCGGGATTTAATATATACAAAAACCGTTTTGAATTAAGGCAACAGCATCAATCCTGAAGACATAGATTAAGACAAAATACAACCACAAAACAAGGCTAAAACCACAAAAAAAGACACTAAAAACACAATATTTTATATAATTAAATCAAAAACGAATTAAATAACTCCATGAATCACTTTTTTTAATCAGCTCACTGAAATGAACCATTCAAAATAATTAATTTGCTATAATGCATCACAACATTTCATTGATAAGCGGAAAGAAAAATCATAATCGTACACATTTTTATTGCTTCAATTTAATTACGATTTAAACTAGAACATTTTTATTTTGATTTATTCTCTCAATAAAATGTGTCATGCAGTAAAGAATCATTGCGATACATTTCTACTTACATTTACATTTATGCATTTAGCAGACGCTTTTATCCAAAGCGACTTACAGTGCATTCAGGTTATACATTTTCATTAGTACATGTGTTCCCTGGGAATCGAACCCACAACCTTTTGCGCAACTGACGCAATGCTCTACCACTGAGCCACACAGGAACACTTGTTGGAAAAAGTATTTTTACACAATAACAACTTAAGTCAAGTCTAATTTCCAAAAAGTGCATTCCCAATAGACAAAAGTTAGTGTACGATGAGGTATCTATGCAGACTTGTTGTGTACAGCGAGCGAACATCCCAGCGCTAACACACTCAGACAGCAGCGCTCACCTTCTTGACCAGCTCGATCCTGGCTCTGTTGGACAGGATATCCTGTTCCAGTGAGGCCTGACGCTTCTTGGCTGCTTGAAAACCGTTCGGCCCGGCCAAACTGCAGATCTGTGTGGCCCTCGCAACGCTGTCTTTGAGCCAGGAGAGAGTCTGCGGAGAATACAACGAGAACATGAACACAGCGGCTCTGTTCAAAACACCAAGAGACTCCCTACATAGACAGCAGTTCCTCCACATGAGATGCACCTTTGACTCGTTCCTGTAGTTAGACATTAGCATGTTATTCAGCTAACATCACAACACTATAATCATCATAATACACAAACATGAAATATGAAAATAAGCTACTTTTCACTACAACTATTTTTAATGATACTTAAGTTATTGAATGAATTCTAAAAATATGAATTTTAAACTAAGTTTATTATTTAAAATGTTAGTATATAATTATAATAATATTGAACTAAGAATCATTTTATTATAATATAACAATAATAATAAAAGTAAAATTTTAATAAAAAGTAATGTTACTTCTTAATATTATCAAATTTGATAATGATATTTATTTTAATAACATTTATCGGTATAATAACATTTTATAATATTGCTATTTCAAATTATAATTAAATAATGTATAAATACATATTAGTTAATATACATAATTTCTGAAAATAAAATTGATGGAAATACATTTTATATTTATTCATTACATAATATTCATATTGTTGTATAGTATTCATATAGATTTTTTTTATTCATATTAATACATTTAAACAAAGTATAATTTTAATAACAGCAATTCTCATTACAGTTCATGTAACTATTGAATTTGATAAATGGTATTCATTTTTATATTTGTATAATATAAAATAGTATAATACACAATTACACATGTATAATATTGCTATTTCAAATTAATTAAGGATATATATTAGTTAATATAAACAATGTATTTAAAAATTAAACTAATACAAATTAAATGTAAATAATATTTAATTCTGATTTCTAATTAATAATAAACAAATGATAAACTAATTTATCATATTTATAATTATTATACAATTTGATAATTACAGTAATTTTTTAACATTGATTATTATAACAAATGTAGTTATATATATGTACATTCTATTTTTATATAAAAAAAAAAATATATATTGCATCGAACGAATTCTGATTTAATGTTTAGGCTTTCGGCGCTTATAGCGGTTATGCATCTTGCAGTACATTTTAAACAAGGAAATATAGCGATTTGGCATGAAACATTGATGGAGCAGTGAATAGGTTCAGTACACAGCAAAATGGCATGACAAATTTGGCGTTTATCGCGTTTTGGAATTGTATATATAAATTTAATAATCATTATCATTATTATTATTATTTTAAAAGTCTGATTAATAACTAATTGTATTAATTGTCACAAGTGGACCTATACTATGGGTATTCTGCCTAAATGCCATCTATACAGCTCACTAGGGTTTGAACAGAAACGAGGCGTCACATTCAATGAAAACACAGGAAGACATTTGTAACCGAAAGAGATGAGAGGTCCGTATTTAGACCGCTGCTGGGTTCAGAAGCCGCCGGCAGCGTTTTCAAGCCAGAACAATTCCTGGAAGTCACATACACTGGAGGATCCTCAAGCAATTAGCAAAGACCCATCGATCAACCTCTCATGAGTGTATTCCAGAAGAACTCTCCGCTGAACCGCAGTGAAGAGCTTCTCTGTTCGGTTCTGACTGGACTCAGTGGGTCTTTTTGCAGCATAAGTGAGTGTGTAACTCTTGTGTAAAGGAGAAGTAATAAATGATTTATTTAGTCATTTAGCAGACGCTTTTATCCAAAGCGACTTACAAATGAGGACAATATAGAAGCAATCAAAAGTGCAAGTGCTATTTCCTGGTTAACCTATACACGTAGGAAGGATAGAAAACTAGTATGTAAAATATAGAAAAATTAAACTTAGTGTTAGTTTTACAAGAAAGGCTAGCAGTTAGAGAATAAATATGCAATTGATAGAGGGTCAAATGTTTGTGTTTTTTAAATAAAAAGAAGACAGATTAGATCAAATATTATTGAATAGAGAGTGCTAGAGTCAGTCATATAAAGATGGAAGAGATGTGTTTTTAGCCGTTTCTTGAAGATGGTAAGGATTCAGCTGCTCGGACTGAGTTGGGCAGGTCACCGGATGGGAACAGTTAATGAAAAAGTCTGTGAAAGTGATTTTGTGTCTCTTTGGGATGGTACAGTAATGCGTCGTTCACTTGCAGAACGCAAGCTTCTAGAGGACATATAGGTCTGAAGTACTGAATTTAGGTAAAGGGGTGCAGAGCCAGAGCTGGTTCTGTAGGCAAACATTAATGCCTTGAATTTAATGCATTGAGCAGCTATTGGTAGCCAGTGCAAATTGATGAACAGAGGTGTGACGTGCGTTCTTTTCTGCTCATTAAAGATTAATCTTGCAGCAGCGTTTTGGATTAATTGTAAAGGTTTGAAGGAATTGGCTGGAAGACCTGCCAAAAGAGCATTGCAATAGTTAAGTCTGGACAGAGCAAGGAGTTGTGTTGCATGTTCAGAGAGAAAGGGCCTGATAAATAGGTACCTTGTCTGCAGAAACGGTGAACTTCTGGAGTTGCGTGTGGAGCGGTGTGTGACCGCTGGACTCGGGCCTCGGCGCGTTCCCTCTGTAAAGCCAAACACAAGACCTCTATTTAGCATGCATCTAAAATCTTCATGTATGCAAAAAAAAATTCTGAAGGGAAAATGTCACCTTTCAGCGGCCGTGTGGAGTTTGAGGGAGGCTCGCGCGGCCATGTCTCCTGCATCCCGGCTGTCTGAGGGCTTCCCGTAGCGCTCGGCGTCTCTCCCGGCCTGCGGAGGGAAACACAAGCTGCGTGTTCATCCAGCAGACACTGATGTGTTTAAACGCCTACAACGGACCCTTGTGTGCTGGTTTAAAACACGGTG
Organism: Schizopygopsis malacanthus; assembly: GCA_027474115.1. Taxonomy (NCBI): domain Eukaryota; kingdom Metazoa; phylum Chordata; class Actinopteri; order Cypriniformes; family Cyprinidae; genus Schizopygopsis; species Schizopygopsis malacanthus. The sequence goes on along the minus strand of CM049882.1, from coordinate 28,528,554 downwards.
GTCCTGACGAGCTTGGCTGGTAAGACGGGTCTGAATATCAGCGTGCGGTTGGAGGTGTGGACGGTGTGGAATATGGATATAATCCCAGAAAGAAAGCCAATCACTTTTTCTGGAAAGTTACAGTGAGCAGTGCTGTTAAAACAGGCTCCAGCGTCACACGAGGAAGCCAACATGAGAAAATAATTATTCTGTATAATCGCCGTCATGTCTCGAGTAGAAGGTCACTGCTTTTCATGTGCATTACATCAGATATGAACAACATGATACTCTAATAATCAGAACACTACACAAGTATTGGAGAGAATAACCAAAACATGTTAGTAGAATAACTATTTTTATTGATGCTAGTTTATTAAATAAATAACATTTATATGTGTGTGTGCGCATGTATAATTCACAAATGTATACAAATATAATTAATATAAGATTTCTAATTAATATTAATAATGTAAAAAAAAAAATCATAATATAATTTATTAATATTAAATATGAATGATTTTTGATGGTATTTGTTTCCACAAAAATATGAAGTGGCTCAACTGTTTTCAACATTGATAATAATCTGAAATATGTCTTGAGCTGCTAATCTGCATATTATAATGATTTCTGAAGATCATGTGACACTAACGACTGGAGTAATGATGCTGAAAATACAGCTTTGATCAAATAAATAAATAACATTTTAACATTCAAATAATAAAAAACAGCTATTTGATCTTGCGATAATATTTCACACAACATTACAGTTTTTATAGTATTTTTGATCAAATAAATGCAGCCTTGCTGAGCATTAGAGATTTTTAAAAGCATTAAAAAAAGCTTATTTTAAGCAAAGTTTAATCTAAAACTGATAATTATGCTTTCCTTTCATTCCAAAACAAATTTGACAATGAAACTGAATGAGGGAAGAAGACAAAAAGCACAATTAAAGATCTCAAAGATTTCCACAAATTATAATTTGGCAACTAACAATGAATTATAATATATATATATATATATATATGCAAGAACCAACTGAAAATGTTGCAAAACTTCCACAGTGATTTCTTTCACACAGACACAGTCTGCTCATTTCTGCTTTATGGCGGCTTATGAATCTGAGCTGTGCATTCTCTGATTATGAGCTCAGGATGAATGAGTCAGAGTTTGGGAGAAAGAAACGCGTGATGCCTGAGAGAAAGAAAGAAACAGTCGCCTGAGAAACTGCCATTTGGAGAGCGCAGCAAACTTACAAGACCTAATAGCATTTATAAACACGCCACTCAAAGAGCACAAGCCTCGAGTTTAATCACACAGCGGCACGTTATCGGGCTATTCGCGAGAGTGAAGCGTTCGAGTAACAAGCGTGGCGTAATTACACGCTCTGACGTCTCTTCTCCACACGCCAGCTTCAGATCAGACCACAAACTCCAGTCTTTCCTGCATGATGAAGACTAAGGGACAGTGAATCATGTCACCGAAGGGCTTCCTCTGCTCGCTCCCAGCGCTGATAGTAATTAGTGCAGTACTTCATCAGCTCTTCTCAGAGTCTTTCAGTAAAGTTGTGGAGCGATGTCAGCACATATGAAGAGTGTGGCGGCTGCATCTGGGAGCCATTAGAGAGAAATACAGACCTCTTCGTCATGTTTACCTCACGTCACTAAACAAGAAGTCTGGTTACATTACACACAAATAACACACGCTCGCCAACGGATGGATGCGGTGCCTCATAATGTGTGAAAATACACTGGTTTAGACATGAAACAAACAGCTTAAACTAATCCAGGTTAGTCAGTCGTCAGGCTTTGGGAACTTTAACCAACTTGACCAGTTTGAGAGACTAACTTAACTCTGTAAAGCCTGATATGATCAGAAAAAACAATACACACACACATTATATATATTTGATACATTTGGTTTTGGGCACTTTATTTAACCAGTTAAACACCAGCCTGACCAGATTAAGCGACTAACTTCACCCATTATTTCATGTCAGGCTTTACAGGGTTAAGTTAGTCTCTCAATCTGGTCAAGTTGGTGGTTAGCTGGTTAAATAAAGTGCCCAAAAATCTAATGTATCAAATATGATATTTAACATTTTTATATTTGTATATTATTAATATATTTATAACACAGGAAGTTTATTTGCAAAAACAATTTTTTTTTTAATCATGTTTTTTTATTATGTTATCATGTTTTATTGTGTTAATTAGCTGTTGTTTTAGTTCGTTTTTAACCTAGTCAAAATAACCCAACTGCAGTTTGATTGAGATTAATTGGAGTGCATGAAACGTGATTTCTGTTTAAAATGGAGTTATCTGTTTTTGCAAATAAACTTTATATATAATATATTTACACAGAAACAGAAGTTTAATGAAACGTTAGACAAAATACTTTAAAAATGGTAAAAACTGTTTTTTTTTGTTGAGTATCATATTTGATACATAAGGCTTTATGGCTCATATAATATGATATTAGTGCGAATATAAAGAGTGAGGCCCAAACTGAATTAGAGATGCAATGAGAGATGTGATATATAGGCTAAATCAATGATAAATTGTATTGTAGGCTAAATCAATGATTACATAAAATAATATAAATATCAGCCGTCACTCTGTCTCTCCCAATAATATTTCTTAGTAAAGATGAGATTTAAATGCTTAGTTTGATGATCAACACATAACACAATGCAATACAATGAGGTCAGGATTGAGATATAAACAAATAAATGTTCCTCAAAAGCCTCATATTTTAGACTGACATTTGAACATGATTTTTCTAATAAATGATGTCTAGAAAATCAATTAAACCTGAGTTGCTTCAGTCCAGTAAGTGTTCATCATCAAATATTACAATATCCAAGGTATTCTTATGTTTACTTTATAAAAATCATTAAAGATTCAACGGCAAAAAGACACGTGAAGCATGAGCTCAAAGTTTATGTTTGCACAAATACACTAAAATAACTTTTACTTGATAAAAAAAATCTAAACTATTAATCAGACGACAGAAGTCATGTAGTAGATTGTGTGTGACAAGATTTCAGCAAACATGTTGATAATTTAGCGGCCTTAGAAATCAATTTATTAAATATAATAGAGTAGGCTAAAGCAGCTAAAGCCAGTAAACAAACATAGGCTCCATCAATGAAGATGTTTCTAAGACTAAAATCACTACGCTAGAGGTGCTATGGTGAGTATTTGCACAAACGGTCTCATTTTCTCTTTCAATCGACTGAAACAACGGTCTGAAGAGAACTAGAGTTAGATGATGGTGAGCTTTTGGACCGGTGCTGCCGTCTGGCATCATGTCCGTCCTGGGGATTCGTGTCTTCCAGTAAAAGTCTCCATAAAGCATAACGAGCACGGCTCTCATACACGATACACCCAGGTGACCTCTGCTACAGCACTGACACAAGCGGCCATTGTTACAAACCTGCTTCAGACCATCGCCAGCACCGTGCCAATCAAAACCAAGCCAGAAAACCTCCAAACCTGTTTGGATCGAACAATTAAACCTAGACAAAAAAGTTAAATACTGGACGAGACAGTCCATGTTTTACTGGAAATTACTCTTGACTTTTGGCAGCAATGGTTTATGTATGAAATACTGCATGTCCAGAAATACAACCAAAAATACTTTTATACTCACCAAAGCGGCATTTTAATAAAAATACAGCAAAAACAGTCAAATTGTGAAATATTATTGCAATCTAAAATAACTTTTCTATGTGAATATATTGTAAAATAGAATATATTTCTGTGATCAGCATCTTCAGTGTCACATGATCTTCAGAAATCATTATAATATTATGATTTGCTGCTCAAGACACATTTATTATAACAATTGTATTATTATGATGTTGAAATCATTTGTGCCATTTCATATTTTTGTGGAAACTGTGATACTTTTTTCAGAATGATGCATTAATATTAAATTAGAAATCAGTGCTAAAATAATATTAGTATTATTTTTTATTTACTTTGCATTAATTATGTTATTTAAAACATTGTATTTATTTAAATTGTTTATATTAACTAACACTTATCATTTATATTTATAATATATCATACTGACAAATGCTATAAAATTAATATAATCAATAATAATTTATATTTAATATGAATAATTTCAATTAGTCATGTGCTACTGCATATTTTTTTTGGAAACTGCGAAACATTGTTTTTCATGATTATTTCATGAATAGAAAGTTCAAAAGAACAGCATTTATTTGAAATGGAAATCTGTTGTAACATCATACATGTCTTAACTGTCACTTTTGATCAATTTAATGTGTCTTTACTGAATAAAAGTATTAATTTCCCTGAGAAAGGGAGTACTGGCATAATAACATCCAGAAATACATCCATCCAAGATAATTATAATACACACAATGAAGCTCTTCTTCAGCGCTTATGGCCTGTAACATATCAAATGGTTTATGCTGCTACTTCTTTAATCCAATGAGTGTTTTCCTCCATTTTCTGCCGGTACGTCAGTAAGATGTTATTACAGCCATAATGTCAGAGAGGATATGAAAATGTCTAGATTTGGGAGTTTTGAGAGAATGCTGTTTGTCCTGGCGGCCTGTTTTTGCCCTCGCAGCACAATCGAAGCGTGTCATACCGAATGGAAACGTCTAGATCTGTCCCGCCAGAGTCAATAACACCTCCGAAGGCTTTCGTGTCTCACAGACAACGAGGCTTTGTTAGATAGAGAGGATGACAGAAACTGACTCATCTACATCCCATCCGAACCAACACACAGAGAAAGAGCAACCTCACGTTTATCCCTCCTAACTAACTAGAGACTCAGTCAAATTAAAGCAGCAAACTGCCCCATCATCCACGGAGAGCAGCGACTGTGTGTGACTTGTGTGGCCTAAAGTGAGCCAGACTCAACGCGTCAGGTCATGTACAGCAGCTGTTATGTAATTATGGCAAGTGCTGATCTGTTCAGCATTAAGCGTTCACATGACTTACATCAAGTGCTGTTATTGTTAGCTAAAAATAAAACTATTACAAAAAATGTGTTAATTGAAGTAATGTTGACATAAAATGCAAATATTAGAGAAACTTTGAAAAAATGAAAATATACAAAAATCGAAAAAATATTATAATAAATACTTATAGTAAACAGTACAAAAATAACACTGCTAAAATACTTCTCAGCTACCAACATAATGCTAATACCACTAATAAGCAATAAATAATGAAAAACATTATTATATATAAAAAATATAAAGTAATAAAATATGTTTCTATAAATACATTATTTAAAATATTTATTTATTTAAAGTACATACAATATATAATAATATATATATTATAAAATATATAAAAAACTAAAATCAATAAAAAAATGACAAAAACGAATGACTAAAACCTAAAATAAATTAAAATGTGAATATATAATATAAAATATGAAATTAAAAACTGAAAATATAAAACCAAAAGCTATTTCCAAATATTAATAAATACTATCACACAGTGTAATTAATACTAAAATACCACTGCTAAAGACACCTCTCAAAACAAGCAGCATCAATGGCTTTAACTACCATTGATTAAAACTTGAAAGCTATTGCCGTAAAACAACGACGCAGACAGCTTCTTTACATCCGAGTGCAATCAATACATGTGCATAACATCAGCTTGATGCATCAATTCACAGAATTGAATACTTTGGGAAACATGTGAAAAGGCCACTGGTGTCATTTAAACATTTCTGTTCAGCATGAAATAAAAACAAATGGTGTGAGAGAGAGAGAGAGAGAGAGAGAGAGAGAGAGAATATACTTATAGAATTATAATAGAATGAAAGCTGCATACCGTAACCCCCTTCAGACGATTGTGTTCCTCTTTAACCTCCTTTCCCATAATCCTGTGTGGGTCTGTTCCCACGCTGCCGGGCGGCTCTTGGCTCGGGGTTTCAGGGTCACTGCCGTCCCTGGTTAACGAGGGGGTGGAGGGGAGCGGAGCTGCCTTTTCGTTCCTACAAACACAAACAGTCAGCCATCAAATCAACCTGCCAGCAGGACCCGAGACCCAGCCAAGAACACAGAAGCTGCAGCGCTGTCTCTAATTACGTCGACGCTGGATTCACTTTTGTTGTCACTCTACGGTCATTTAATACAGCGGCTGTGAGCGACCGATGATAGCGATTACACATCTGGTATCTGAAACCTCCCGAATTAAGCAATGTTTCCAAACAAAGCCACTCAACACACTACATCACGTCTTCAAATAAACATGCACACGGGAATAAGCAGATTCCTCAGCTTTAAAGCTTGAAATGCCCAACATTTGGAGGATAACATTCATATATACACAAATTGTATGATATTATATCATATCATATTCACACACTAGTTTTAATGCATTTACATTTCCTTAAGAAATGATGTAAAGTGTTAAGAAATAATAAAGCATAAAGAAGTGATAAAGAAATGATGTGAAGAAATTAAAACACCTAAAATAAGGAATAAAGAGAATCATTATTTTATATTAAATAATAATAATAATATTATATTTATAAATACAATTTAATAATTAATGCAATTTTGTATTATATATTGTACACACACAAGTTTACACTTTAAAAAAAATAAAGTTATATTAATTACATTTTAATTATATTTTAGTTTATATATGTAATATGATAATAAATAAATAAATAAATAAATACATATAAATATGTATATGTATATACATAAATACACTTATAAGGCTTTATCTGTTATAATTTTATATTTTAATTTTATCTATATTTTATTGTGCGCGCATTATTGTGTTATAATTTCCATTTTAATATTATTTATTTAATAAATTAAATATATTAAATGTATATTAAACATAAATGTATATTCAAAATTACAAAAATTACATAAAACAGGATTTATATTCTCTATGCTATGCACAATAGTTTATGTAGTCTAAAATTCATGTCTACATTGCCTTAAGAAAATGTTAATGGTGTTTGGCTTTGCAAAGTTTGCCACCATGATGCTAATGCTACTAATAAGCAATGAAGGATAAGAAAAAGCATTAATTATACATTAAAAAAGTTTATGAAAAAACATCAATAAAATGAAAAAATTTATTTAATATTATATATTAAATAAATAAAAATTTATATTCATAAATATAAAATGCATCATAACAATGCAATCTCAAATCCAATGGCTAAATCCAGGCTCAGGCGTATGTTTGTATATTCTGGAACACATGCACTGAGACCTGTGTCTTAGTGATGCATGAGAAGTTCATCTCGTTTCTAAAAGTAACATTAATAGTGCAGACTAAGAGTGAGTGGATGTTAACAACAACACCATACAGTGTCCGGCCTGACTTTATCCCGTTCATAAATCCAGTCATACATAATTCATAAATGCACAGGTGTTAAAGAAAAGCAGAACCAGCGTTTGACAGACGAACTTTAACTGCTCCAAATTCAAGACATACACAACATACAATACAGAATTACATCCGGGACTGTCACAAATGGCTTAAAAATCCACATTTCATGACTTGTATATAGAGAAACTCTTTATTAATTTCCCCCAGAAACGTGAACTTCTTTGCATTCACAGAACAGAACGAGCTGCTCGTGCATTACTTTACCATTAGTAACTTTTGCCATGAATTCATCTTGATTAAACATCTGCTTTGCCCAAATAAACGATTATGCATTTAATATAAGGAATAAATTCCTCTAATTACAGGCATAAACTTACGAGATGGCAAGCTTTCTGCAGTAAGCACACTATTTATTATGACTAACTTGGCTCAGGAATCGCAGACTTTTAAATCTCGAAAGGACATGAAATCAATACAGACGTCTTAGATGATGGTGCAATAAAGTACAAAAATAAGCTCACACTTAGATTTGGTTACCACATTACAACATACAAACAAACAAATGAGTTTCCAACAACATTTAATATTAAATGGCTTGTTCTGGCATTTAGTGTTTGAATGTGTCAATGTGCTGATCAGGAGAAAAAATTCAGATCGTTTATTGGTGTGTATGATATCTGATTATTTATAGATGTATTTAATAATTTATATAATACTTAAAATAATTACAATTTCTTACTATAAAGTATAATACATATATAGTGCAATAATAATATTTATATTACATAAACGATATTTTTTATTTTAAATTAATCATATAAATACAATTATATTATTAATTATTTGACTAATGATATATGCATTTATGTAATAAATATTTAATAAAATTATAATAAAAATTATTTATTACTACATAAAGTTTAAAACGGTTTTATAAAATGATCAATTTCACCCTTTAAACCCTTTTTTAAGAAAAGGGATGAATCAAAAGCATTAATTATTATAATAACTTAATGGGCTTCTTGAAAATGCAACTTCATTCTCTGCCAGCAGGTGGCGCTTTTGGAGCGGCAGAAATATAGCCGTTTCCCCGGTAACAGCTGTAAACAAAGCAGTGCTGTGTTTATAAACCAGTGTTGCCAAGTCTGTGGTTGTACTACTTTTAAACCGTTGCCGGGGTTGTTTTTAACTACGTGGGTGAACGCGATTTCCCCGGAAGGCGATGTTGATGAAGGGGGATGAATCATGTAGAAAAACACGACTGGGCTTGTTTTAGGCTAGTTTTGCTAAACATTTGTGCTGGTTTGGTTTTGCAGACCTGGCAACCCTGTCATAAACGCTACTTTATCAGGCATTACAGGTAAGATGAATAGAAAATGCCATCCAAACCTTTCTGAAAACAGTTCATATAACACACCACATTTTGACTTTGAAACATGCAGCTCATATTTATTCAAATGAAATCATAGCTTTTTGAAGTAAAATCATCAGATTAAGATGTATCGCGATTCTTGTCTTTCCATCCTCAAATTCAAGACGTCTTGAAATTATAATTAAGACTTATCTTGTACCATTTAAGATTTGTTGTGGCCTTAAATTTTATACAACTAAATTTATGACGTTTTAAGGCTTTTTAAGGACCCTGTATGACTAACTGGGCGCAGGAACAGGAATCGCAGATGTTTAAACCTCAAACGACAATGAAATCAATATGGACGCCCGATGATGGTGCAATAAAATGGCCAAATTGCAACAAACAAACAAACAAGAGAGTTTAAGTATCGTTTCCAGATCAATTTCATATCAAACAGCTTGCTTTGGTGTTTAGCTTTTCAAAACATCAGGAGGAAAAAATTCAGATTGGTAATTGGTGGCATTGTGAAAATAAGCACACATCTTTTATATGCATCTGATTATCATTTGGAAGCAGTTTTCTGGCCGTGTCCCATGCGGTTGGTGGCGAGGATTACTAATGCAGCAAAAGCGGGTTTGTGGAAAGCGCCTTCGGCTCTGTGGAAAGCCCATTAAGGAGGGAAATGGCTCTTGTCCCTGAGAGGTAGGGGTGTCCCCGAATAAGGATTTTCATAGTTGTCGAATCTCGCTGATAGTCGAATCATATGTTTGGGGGCAGGCGGGGGGGATACATTACCAAGTAGTCAGACATTCAACAGTCATAAATACTGACGTTAACACACAGGGGAAATGTGTAACGGATGCCTCGCAGATACAAACAGGAATAATAATGTTTTATGTTTTGATTAAAATATAGTTAACATCAGCCAGCCGCATATGATGTTGTTTATTACTGATCAGAGCTGATGAAACCGGAGATTTGCACTAAATAAACCCAAATATCCACACAAGATGAAATCAACAGATGCAAGGAGTATTCGATGAAGCCCGTGTGCATGTTTACTCTAACTGTATAGAGATTTTCACGGAGGAAATTAATATTTTTCTGACTTTGAAACATACCCTAATGCCACATAAACTCCATGTGACCGCCTAAATATGAGCTGCTGTGAAAACTGCTCTAACACATCTAGTTTTATCCAGACCCGGTTCCAGATTTAAACACTGAGGGTGCTTTAGAAAGTGTGCTCTAGCTTCATTTCACATACATTTCCACATATATTTTTGTCCCGTCCGTTGCTCTTTCGAGTGTAAATCCCACATAAATATGCAGATGTCAACCCCCGAAACTTAGTAGCATGTATGTGGTCGAAAAATTAAAGTTCTATACCAATTCTGAACGGATTATAGGCTAGAAAGCACACAAAGAGCACTACCTTTATAATCACTGAAACGCTGTGCCTCGTCTTCATTGCGATCTCATTAAGTTTTGAGAGGATTTGCGAGCTTTCACTGGACTAAGCACTGGACAAAAATACACCTTTTGATTCTCTCCAGAGCGCAAACACAAGTATGCATTGGATAGACTGCCAGATCTGTTTCGCCAAAATGACAGTGAGTTTTTACGATCCCAAGCATCTACCGTGTTCACAGCATCCAAAAATCGAATTAGAACCAGAAATGTTTTGAAATCACTTGATCAGGAAAAAATCCAGTCTTTCACTCTACTTGTGTCAATTTGAATCTTGTTAAAGATTTAAATCCTTGCCGCCAAGATGCTCTTCTGTGGGTCACGGATTATGGAAAGTGAAACTTAAATCTATAGGGGTGGTTGGATTTATTCACGCATGTAAAATATTTATTAAAAGCTTCTTTCTTTTCAGATTCTTATTGGCAGCATTATCATATTAGGCTGTATTTTAACTTATTGGGAGAAAACCGGTAGTTCTATGTGAAATCAGACATTTGAGCACCCCGTGATCATAATAACACCCCGCGAATATTCGACTGTGAGATTGGGAGTCGAATCAGGCTATTCTGGGTCACCCCTACTGAAAGGACACCGTCCGCAGGGCTTGCGTACTAGTCTGAGTTACCTGAGAGTCTTCTGGAGAACGGCCCAGCAGTCTTTCACCTCGCTCTGCTTCTGTGCGACGCGGGCCGCCAGCGCCGGGTGCAGGTTAGAGAGCTGGGAAACGCTCACATCCAGCATCTGAAACCACACAGAACGACAGGAAAACAAACGCAGGCGTCAGGCTGGTGTTTGACACGGAGCTGGACCAACGCGTTTAGGGTCAGCGCGTTCACAGCACGTGACTATAATGGGATGTGAATTTTGGATCGCGCACCATGATTTGACTGGCAATGTCCCGAATTTCCCCGTCTCTGGCGGTTTCCACTCCATGGCTTGCAGAGAGGCTTTTTCTCTGGATGAGAAGTTCAAAATGGAGAGCGTACTGTAAATAACATTCTTAGATTACATCAGCATGTCAACATACAGACACAGCTGGGTTATATTCGACATCAAGAGCATTGCGTCTGTTGTGCAAAAAGGTTGTGGGTTCGATTCCCAGGGAACACATCAAAGAGAAACGGCACAGATATGGGGTTGAACAGAAATAGATCAACGAAGGAAAAGGAGTACCATGTTGTTGATGGAGCAGACAATGTTATCGGCCTGCTGGTGGAGGGACGAGACTTCGAGGGCGAGCTGAAGATTCTCGTGATATTCCTTCAAGTGCGACTGGGCCTTCAGCCACCTACGTAGTTGACAAATATTACATTTTATATTAATTAATAAGAAATTATATAATCATGCAATTATAAAAATTAGTTATTTACATTATTATTATTTCTTATGTATTCATAGAATTATAATTATTCACATTTTGATGATGATAAAAATAGGTATTATTAGCTTTGAATATTAATGCATTTAATCATTGTTTATATAACAAAAAATTATAATTGTGTGTCTCTGTATGTATACATATTACATAAATAATTTTATTAAATACATATAAATATTCAAATAATTATAATATATCAATTGATTTTTAAATTGCTAATTATATAATTATTATTATATGAATAGTTGTGGTAAATTATAATTGTGCATATATGTATATATTATTATAAAATGTAATATACACACATTTGTTTGTACAAATTATTATTTTTCATAGTTGTGTGTGTACAGTGTATATAATCTAATAATATTTTATTTATTGATATATTATGTTAGTCAGTATAATATACAGTAATAAACATTTGAAGTGGATCAAAAAAGTTCCTCAAAGTTGTCCTAAGACAAGAAAACAAGATTTTACGATAACTTTGACGAAAGGTTTTGATCCACTTCAAATGTTGACTAGTGTATATTACAATCATTATAATTATTATATTATTATAAAATCTAATAATTCATATGCATATGTATCTGCGTATACATGATATTTTATAGTAATACATTATAATTGTGTATATATGTATATTATAACATATACACGTGTGTATCATTTTATAGTGATTATATATAAATCAATATAAAATACATTTAAAAAAACTCTAAAAAGGGCCATAATTTTTTATGTATAATTATTATTAGTAGTAGTATTTGCACAAACGTTTTGTTGATGTGTTTCCTGCGGGTTGAGATGGTCTTTCCTTCCGTCTTCCCCTGTTTTTCCAGTCTGAGGGCCATATGATTGATCTCTTCATAAAGATTATGATACAGCTGCTCATCCTGAAAGAACGTCAGACACACAAGATGTCCTGAGCTCTAATGATCTTACATTTAACCAAAGCACATTTTAACCAGGTGCTTGGACTGCCTTTTTGGCTAATACCCCCAACTAGAGGTCTGCTACCCGACCCGAACCCACGGGTCCCGAAATACTTACGGGTTTCGGGTTAATGTTAAATGGATATCTTCGGGCTCGGGTCGGGTTCGGGTTTGTAGCTAAACCAAAACTATATGCAGAGGCTTCGCTGCTTTCATAGACGCACACACACACATATCAGAGATGAACACAAACAGCACGGAAACTTTTATTAGTAAAATAGCTTCGACAGGCTACTGACTCGCAAGTCACAACATTATATTTATCTGCAATGAGGCGGCAAAATCGCTGTTTTTGAAGTAACTAAGCCTCATTGCTTGTAGAGAGAGACGCGCAGACGCAGGTTCACATGCACGCGCAACAATCGTATTTAAGATCTTATGTCTGATTTAAAGTAGACAGAATGCTAACGAGCCTTAACTGACAAAAAATGACCATAATTTGCACGGTGGAAGAATTATCTTCTTGTCCATACAAAATTCATAAACTCGGCAGAATGTATGCGACCGCTGCACCTGATGTTCACAAACTTTCATCACTGGTAAATGTTTGTGAAATGGCCGAGCCTTGATTAATCCGTTTCTTTGCATGCAATCGTGAAATGCAGCCTTTTTCCTTTTTTTTTTAGTTGGCTATTCGTTGTGGGGGGGGGGGGGATTTCGGGTCGGGTTCGGGCTCTAAATTTAACTGTGCCGCTCGGGTCGGGTCGGCTCAGACGATCTCGGGTACGGGCTTCAGTTTTGAGCCCGTGCAGACCTCTACCCCCAACCCTAGAAGTAGAACTGGCTGTGTCCGTTGCCTTTAGGGATGCTAGTGAATCAGTGACATCTGTGAGCAAGTACAATGAATGACGGCCTATATGTGCATAAGCGGAAGATCTCAGACTGCATCTTAAATCAGAAGCACTTGCTCACATACAGGTAAACAATAGTACTACATTGAACGATAATACAGTTCTCTCAAAAAAAAAATCCAAATGTTTTCCAGCAGTGATTATTGAGGCCTGCTGAGTATTTAGCAGTAATTTCTGAGTCTGTTGTCTAGAATCACCCACCTGTTTCAAATCCAGTATCTTCCTGGTAAGCTGCATCTTGTCCGTGTTTTCCCCAAGGATACCGGCCAGCGATTGTTCCTGCTCCTGCTGACACATATAAAAGCTTTACAGCCCTGAATTGTTGTAGCCCAGCGATTGTTTTCTTTGAATGCAGCTACTGTTGTTCTAAATGAGCCTGGCTACCATGGTGAGACGTAAAACAGTAACACCTCGGCGAAGATTAATGAGCGAAGGAAAACAGAAAGAAAGAATAATATGACCAAAATGCCACAAGAAAACTAGTATTTCAATATATTTACATGGGTCATTTCATGTTGTTGCAAACCACACATTTTATAAATAAAGTATGTTTGAAAACATAAAAATAAATGTCACAAAATGTCATTGTAATGTCATTTATTTTGCATATTTTATATTATATATATATATTATATTTTATTATACAGGTGTATAATATATTGTATATACAGGGTTTTAATGTCTGTGTATATATTATATATATATACATTTCAATTTAAATTTTAATAAATTGTAGAATTGTAACAAAGTATATGACAGTATTTCTACTATAATATAACATTACATTACTTATAATTATTTTCAAAAGCTCAAAAGTAATGCATTAAAGAATGTAGAATAAGAATTTTATGGAAAATGTGTTTGAAAAATTAAATGTCACAATGCAAAAAAAAAAAAAAAAAATGTATAATAACGATAAAAAAATTGTAATGGCCCTAAAAACTAGGCTTAATTTTCTTACACTTTTCATTAAAATATAAATTCTTGTTTAAGTCTTTTCACTGTTCACAAAATCCCTAACATATCTCCATATAACCCACTATAAGATCCATTAACATTATTAGGATCAAATCCAAAAACAACCCCATCAAAAGGCTCTGTTAATTAGTATAACTATGTTTAGTGGTGTGTTTAACCTTTTCTTTTATCCACGCCTCCAGACGGTCCACCTTCTTATTAAACTCCTGGAGAGCCTTAGCCCCGCCCATTGCCTTGATTTGATTGGCTGCTGTCTGTTTGAGCGCGTTCCATTGGTCGCGGATCTGAGCCAGCTGTTTCTTCACCAGGTCAGACGTCGGGTTAAGCTTGCACATTAATTGCTCTCCCATCTGCACAAACATTCAGCAGCGTTATATGAGCAACAAAAGACCTACGGCCTGCTAAAACAACAGCTTAATCAAATCAGCGCGCTTGAAATCCACCCAAGTCCTCGTTCTCCATGTCTCAGGCTAACAAGTGATCCGGTTTTGCAACACACCGGGGACGTGTGTCAGGAGAGGTTAATTAGTACTATTTCAACATGATGGGAAAAGGACAAATTTAGCATCTGTGCTGAAAAAAAAAAACATGGGGCGACTCTATATCTTGTGTGATTTTGGACGTCTCACAAAAAGCTTTCTGAGGCTCTGCAGGTCTTGTCAAAGCCGAGCTGTTAAAATGGTGTTTTGACAAGTCGACATTAAAAAGAAGTTATGATTGTTTCCATAACAATTCATAAATGTTTTGCCGTTTATTTGCAAAAGGGAGAACTTCTTTTGTTGATTTTGTGCGACGGACTTGTTGAAACCTGACGATGATTCATCAATCTTTTCCTCTCCTAATGAAGAAGACGGTTTGTCCTAACCTGGTTGATTTGTATGACGGTGTTCTCAAAGTCCTTCAAATCTCTCTGGAGGGTTTGACAAAGCTCCTCCCAGTCGGTCAGAGGACATCTCTGGACGTTACCGGTGTCCCTCAGGTCTCGCAGCTTCGCTCGGATCCACATCTCTGCCTGCGGGACATGAACATAAAACACTTACTTCAAAGTCAAGATCTTTACCTTCCTACTAAGTGAAGTGGAACCTTGTAAGCGGCTGATTTAGAACACAAAGTGACAGGAAAGACATTCATAACGTTACAAAAGAGTTCTATTTCAATGCTGTTCTTTTGAACATTCTATTAATAAAAGAATCCTGTTCACTTCAAAAAAAGATTTTCTTATTAAGTACTTTTGTCTCGTTTTCCATTACGTACATCTAAACATTCTTAAACCAAGATAAATGTACTTTAGAAGCAAATTAACTTCAATATTAAATATTGTTTTCTGAAAATGTATCAAAACTAAGCAAGTTTAGCTTTAAAATAAGAAACTCACTTAATTTTGGTAAATTTGTTCAGAAATTAAGAACAAGAAAAAGTTATTAATTATCAAGCAAATGTATCTTATTTTAGAAGTTATACATATTTATAATGTAAAACAAGATGAAATATATGGAGTAAAAAAATGCATCAGTTTCTAAAAATTATTTAAGTAGCAAAACTGTTTTCAACATTAATGATAATCATAAGAAATGTTTCTTGAGCAGCAAATCAGCATATTAGTATGATTTCTGAAGGATTAGCATCTGGAAATTATTATATTTCTGACACTGAAGACTTAGAGAAATTATGCTGAAAATTCAGCTTTGCATCACATGATTAAATTACACCTTAAAATATATTAATAATTATATTAAATTGTAATAATATTTAACAATATTACTGTTTTTACTGTATTTTTGATCAAATAAATGCAGTCTTGGAGAACAAAAGATACATTTAAAAAAAATGCTTTTACATATATTTTTATATTTGAGTAATTTTTTTAAGCTAATCTTAATATAATAAAATATAATACACTGCTTTCCAAACATCCTTGAATCAAGACACATTTACTTGAGGAAACAAAATGACATAAGATATGAAGTCTTGTTTTTGTTATTTTATGCTTAAAACAAGAAAACATATCTGCCAAAGAAAAAAAAAATCTTAATCCAAATTTAAAACAAGGTTATTTTTCATTGTCCCTTTGGCAGATACACACTCACTGTCCACTTTATAAGGTACATCTTGCTATTATCGGGTTGGACCCCTTTTGTCTTCAGAACTGTCTTAATTCTTCGTGGCACAGATTCAACAAGGTGTTGGAAACATTCCTCAGAGATTTTGGTCATATTGTCATGATAGCATCACACAGTTGCTGCAGATTTGTCGGCTGCACATCCATGATGTGAATCTCTCGTTCCACCACATCCCAAAGATGCTCTATTGGATTGAGATCGGGTGACTGTGGAGGTCATTTGAGTAAAGTGAACTCATTGTCATGTTCAAGAAACCAGTCTGAGATGATCTGAGCTTTGTGACATGATGCATTATCCTGCTGGAAGTACATCAGAAGATGGTACACTGTAGTCATAAAGGGATGGACATGATCAGAAACAATACTCAGGTAGACTGTGGGGATTAAACAATGCTCATTGGTACTAATGGACCCAAAGTGTGCCCAAGAAAATACCCCCCACACCATTACACCACCAGCACCAGCCTGAACCGCTGAGACAAGGCAGGATGATCCATGCTTTCATGTTCTTTACACCAAATTCTGACCCTACATCTGAATGTCGTGTGAGACTCATCAGACCAGGCAACGTTTTTACAATCTTCTATTGTCCAGTTTTGGTGATTCTGTGTGAATTGTATCCTCCGTGTGCTGTTCTTATCTGACCGGAGCGGCACCCGGTGTGGTCTTCTGCTGCTGGAGTCCCATCTGCTTCAGGGTTCGACGTGTTGTGTGTTCAGAGATGTATTCTGCAGATCTTGGTTGTAACGAGTGTTTATTTGAGTTACTGTTGTCTTTCTATCATCTCTAACCAGTCTGTCCATAACCAGTCTGTAAACCATAGAGATGGTTGTGTGTGAAAATCCCAGTAGATCAGCAGTTTGTGAAATACTCAGACCAGTCCGTCTGTCACCAACAACCATTCCACGTTCAGTCACTTAAATCCCCTTTCTTCCCCGTTCTGATGCTCGGTTTGAACTTCAGCAAGTCGTCTTCACCACATCTAGATGACTAAATGCATTGAGCTGCTGCCATGTGATTGGCTGATTAGCAATTTGTGTTACCAAACAATTGTACCTACATCTGAATGTCGCAGCAGAAATCAAGACTCATCAGAACAGGTGTACCTAATAAAGTGGCCGGTGAGTGTATATTCTGACTGTAAAAAAAAAACAAGATTTAATTCTCACTTAATTTTTCAGAAAGCGAAGCTTTCTACAATTCTACAAAATGACCAATTTCTGACCTATTCAAGCTGGATCACATCACAGAGGATGTTAGTTTCAATCGTTCAGTTTTTTCTTTGGATTTTATTGTTAATGTTTGAAACATGAACACATGTTGAGACACTTAAGGCCCATTTTACGCTCGCTTAGCTTTCTGAGTGCACTCTGGAAACACAATATTAAGCAAATAGCAGCCCGTGTGAAGTTACAGTCGCTGTCTATTATTTCACGCCGAGGAAAGTGAAGTTCCTCTGTGACTTTTGTTTTTGAAGAAAATAGCGATTACTTATGTCTCGACTTACAGAAACACTTCAGAAACATCATCGGGAGATTGCTCACCGTTTCTCAGATATCATGTTTTGAGCAGTGAAGGTTTCTTTTGGCTGGGGCTCACAGATTGTTGCATAAGGCACCATTTCTGGCCATGTTTGCACTGCGTGAATAGAAACCAGCTGGCCGAGTCCAGATAGGTCCTGGACATGTTTATTTGGTATGAACACAATGTATGACCACTGGCGGTCTTCAAAAAGCCCACCCACATCAGCACAAACCAAACCATTGTTAAATCAAGTTGTCATTTCTGCAAGACTATCTCCAAAGCCAATAAAAGCAACGTATCGGGCTAAATGTAAGGAGACAGCTTAGGATAATTATTAGTGCTGCTGGCGACAGAAACCAGCACTATTTCTATTGGGCATATTCAAATATTAAACCTCGCCTCATAATTCGTCCCAGACAGACATGACTGATTGCTGAGGAAACAGCAGATTTTTTTCCTACCTTTTTGAGAAAATATAGAATTATGTGCACTGTGAAATATTTCAAACTCTTTCAACTTAAACACATTTTTAAGTTTAATCAACTTGGCGGTACAAATCATTTCAACTGATGTTGTAAAGTCTGGTTTAATCTTGTATAATGAAGTGTTGTTTTAGTAATAGAGTACCTATTTTTATATTTTATTATAATATATGATAGTACATTTTAATTTTAGTTCAAGTTTCAGTGATTTTGTTTTGTGTTTGTCAAGTTTTTGTTATTTTTTTATACTTTTTATTCATTTTACTTTCATTTGAGTTATTTAAGTGTATCAAGTTAAACAAAAAAATATTTCTAATCAGGTTTTATTTTTGCTTTAATATTTTGAATTTGAATTTTATTTTTTATAGTTTTAGTAATTTTGTTGTGTTCTCAGTCATTTATAATATTTTCATTTTTTTAATGTCAATATAGTTTTTATTCACTTTTACTTCCATTTTAGCTATATTTGTACAAGTTAAACTAATGTCAGATATTTCAAATCAGATTTTTTTATCTTTATCTTTTTAGTTTTTAATTGTAGTTGAAGCTTGTTATTTTGTTGTGTTAGTCATTTGAATAGTTTTTCTCTTATATATATATATATTATTACATTTTTTATTTATTTTACTACATCAAGTTAAACTAACTTAAAATTAGAAATCTAGGCTTTTTTTATAAACTGAGTAAAATGTAAAAAAAAAAAATATTGATGCTGAAAATTCAGCTTTGCATCACAATTGCATCACAACAATTAAGGTGATTAAATTACGCCTTAAAATATATGAATAATTGTGTGAATTAAATTGTAATCATTTTTAACAATATTACTGTTTTTAATCAAATAAATGCAGTCTTGGAGAAGATGCACCAAAAACAAATAAAAAATGCTTGTGCATATATTTTAGTATTTTTTAAAAGCTTATCTGATAATATAATAAAATATAATATAATACACAGCTATCTTAAACATCCTTGAATCAAGACACATTTACTTGAGATGTAAAAAAAGTGTGTGAAGTTAAAATTGGTAAATTTATTTTAATTATTTAAAGATACATATTCTACCATGACGTATTGATCATATCATTTTTATCATGGTCTCAGAGTTTCAGTATAAATCCAACTCTTTCTCACATCAAAAGCACACAAAGAGATACACATCACAAGTGGACAAGAAAAACAAACCCGCCACAATGTTTGGCAAGATCTCACAGCGCAGATACAAAATCACATGATGTCACTTCTAATAAAAGACCAGCCGTTATTTTGAAAGGCTTCCCACAGGCTCACCGGTGTTTCATTATTCACGGCCTGTGTAAACATCTCCATCGTCTCATTTCTACCCCACCGTGACGAGAAACCCATGACTTCATGCTTTGTTTCTTCCGCTTCCTTTTAAAACAATAGCCCGTTTTTCAAAAAATAAATCATAATGAAGGTTTTGGTGAAATGATGAGGTCATGCAGGTTTTCCAGCTTCCTTCTTGGAGTAAATTAGCAGAACCTGTGCTGCCAAACTGATATCTAACAGCTCATTTCATTGTTTTAATATTTGATTTAAAGTGAAAACTCTTCCTCATATCTCTGGTTAGTATGTGTCTTGTTAATGAGACGTGTACTGTTTGATTACTAATTACCCGAAACATACAAATCTACCTAATTTTGATAGCAACATTTAATCATTACAGTTGATAGTGTTCGCCGTCTGTTTGATTGCATGCAATGTGTAACTAACTGCATGATTTTTACTGTACACTTCTGTCATAGTCACCTACTCCTAAATATAATGTAGAAACAAACATTTTCTGTAAAGCTGCTTTGCAAGGATTTGTATCGTGAAAAGCACTGTACAAATACATTTAAACTGAATTGAATGAATCAGAAACACAATTTCACCTGAAAACAAATCCCACCAGCATTCAAAAGTTTGGGGTCAGTAAGATTTTTTTTAAATGTTTTTGAAAGAAGACTCTTTTGCTCACCAAGTCTGCATTTATTTGATAAAAAATGCAGTAAAATCAGTATAAATTTGAAATATTATTACCAATTACAATAACTGTTTTCTATTTGAATATATTTTTAATTGTAATTTATTCCTGTGGTGCAAGGCTGAATTTTCACGATCCTTCAGGAATCATGTGGATTTGCTGCTCAAGACAAATTTCTGATTATTATTTTTTTTCATGATATTTCGATGCATAGAAAGTTCAAAAGAACAATTTATTTGAAATAGAAATCTTTTGCTACATTATAAATGTCTTTACTGTCACTTTTGATCAATTTAAGGCAGCCTTGCTCAATACATTTATTAATAAAAAATACAAAAAATATTTTGAACAGGCAAATGCTCACATTTTCTTAAAAAAAATCAAAAAATTTTAATTATCAAAATTATACAACTAACCCATTTTTATGTGAATCCCGAAAGGGTTTTCATGGGGCAATCCTAAAGAGCGCTGGAGGATGTGTTGACTTGAATTCACCTTTCGTTTTTCCACATCCTTGACTCTATATCAGTGCTAGCAGTCAACCGAATCGCCCACAAGAGGTGGAGGCTTTGCCCAACACGAATATCCATCCAAAGGCCACTTCCTAAACGAATGGCAGCATTTCTACAACCCATTAACATTAACGACGTGTTACTGTTCCTGTCATCTAAAACACTGTGCTGCCCGCTTCACTTCAGCTCAGTAAATCTCCCTGAGAGCAGCAGCTGCGTCCTGAAGCAAATATCCCCGAAAAATGTCCTTGTATGTCAGAGCGAGCGCGGCGATGAGATAACGCGAGCGCTCGAGCGGCTCGGTTTAGTCTCAGAAGGCCAGAGGCGTGAATAGACAGGGCCAAACAATGATCTCATCCCAAAATAATTGCTCCTCTTGTGGCCGTTCCCTTCCCTCCCACTCCCCGGTGCTGCCCGCTCTCCAACTTCAGACAAAAAGAGTGAAAGAAAAGAAACAGGGGTCCGAAGGTTTCCACCTTTATCTACACTGCTTTTTATGTCTGTAAACTGCAAGTGTAATTTTCCACATTAGTGATGCAATGCAACCACTCAACCGATTCAGTTTAGCTGGAGAAAATCAGAGTGACCAAACACAGGTCCATCTATACACAAAAACTATGTTGTTTCAAATATGAAAACAAAGACGAATGATGAATGAATGAATGAGCATTTACAGGATTGATCTCCCCCAAAATCAAGAAGAGTTCAATAAGAAATCTAGCCCCAAAAAAAATTAAGCAGGCTTTTTTTTGCATTTTCACAATTTTCCCTCCAGTGATGATTTATGAATATATATATATATATATATATAAAAATGTATTTATATTATTACAAATTATATTTAAATTGTTAGAATAATTTGAAGTACTTAATTACTAATTTATGTTTATTTAAAATAATTACTTCAGTATTTTTTATCGTAAAAAAATTGTTACAATGTAAAAAAAAATCTTTAAAAAAGTCTTTTTTTTTAATTACAATTTTCACACAATTATTTGCCTTCAATATTATTTTCTGTAAAATGTTACGAAAAGTAATGTTATTTTTATAATATATATTACAGTATCATTGTTATATTATTAAATATAAAATATTATATATTAATATTTTTCAATATTAAAAAACTCCAAATTATATTTAATATCACATTAGTATAATTTGCACTACTTAATTACCAATTCAAGCTGATTTCAAATATTTTTGCAGTTTTTGTTAAAATAAACTTTTACAATGTAAAAAATATCTTAATGGACTTATTATTTATTATTTAAAAAAATATATTTTCTTTATCCAGAAACACAAAATGTAATATAATTTTCCCTGCAAATTTATTTTCCCGTAAAATGCTACAAAAAGTAATGTTATATATAGAATATAAATTGTATTTTATTTATAATATATAAAATACATATTTTTATATTATAAAAATGTTATGACATTATAAAAAATTATATTTAAATTGTATTTAATATGTTAACTCATATTGGCATAATTTGCAGGAATGCAATAAAATGTATGTATATATATATACACACACTTTTTTTAAATAATGGTTTAAATAAATTAAAATACATTTATAGATTTATTCACATCTCAAATCCAAAAAGCTAAATTTGTGACACGGAGCATGTTGTTTTTTTTTCTTGTTTTGAGGAAATGCCTTGCAAGACTTGAATGCAATAAAATCATCCGCCAAATGCATAAAATCCAAAAACACATAAAATGTTGCTGCTGAATGGTTTCATTTGTATTCAGTTCAGTGAGCTATTCTTTAAAGCAATCTCTCCTGATTTTCACAGAGTGCAGCGATCATACCTGAGTGATCTCCTTGTTGAAGATGGCGTTTTGCTGGGTAAAACTGTGGTCATTTTGCACCGATGAGGCTTTTGAAGCCCAGCACACGTCTTTGTGCTCGCAGGAGAGACTGTCCACCGCATCCTTTCTTGCTTGGGTTTTGAGTAGCTGGGTCTATGTGGAAAGAAATATGAAATTATCACTTATTCATGGAGAGAACTGGTAATACATATACAAGCTAAAACATCTGAACACTGTGCTGGTGGACTGAAAAGCTTGTGTGACGTCATTGTGAGTTGAGAGTAAGAATGGAAGAGCCGCGAAACAAGTCCGGGCAAGAAACAAGGTCATTTCAGATCACTGCAACACGGGACCACAAAACCACAAAGTAAATTCCCACAGTGATTATGTCATCGATGACTACGAGTGAGGAAGAGCAGCTCATCGGCACCATTCATGCTTAAATATGTGACGAATCAACCACGACAAGGAATGAGAAAACACATTGATAAACTAAAGTACTGCTTGTTTAAAGTGTCTACAATCTGTTCAAATCAGAATATCATAACTTTCTTAGAATGTGTCATAATTCTTAGTCATGCTCAGAAATTAATGCTGGCATCAACATGAACAAAAACGCCCCATGAATACAAGGTAACGAGGCAAAAAAAATGCTGCTGCACAATTAAACTAACTCTATTCCTGCTATCACGATTAAAGTGAAAGGTGAAAACTAATTAAAAGTGTAAATTCATGGCTATAGATCGCATCAGGTTTCTGTTTCACTAACTTTTACAAACATGCCATCAAAATGACGAAAAACGCCCAATCAATTAAAGGTAACGAGGCAAAAAAATGCTGCTGCACAATTAAACCAAATCTATTTCTGCGGTCACGATTAAAGTGAAAGAGAAAAAACGTAATAAGTGTTGATTCATGGCTATAGATCGCATCAGGTTTCTGTTTGCACACTAGCTTGCAACGCTGAGCATTATAACCAATCACACATGTTTCTGTTGCGTTTATGAACTCAACGGCCAATGCGTTTATGCGATTAGATTAGTCAGCGATAAAAGATGCCAATCAAAGCATTTAGACGAGTCGTTATCTTAAACACCAGAGTTGTGTTGCACGCGCACTCTCAATCCATTCGGGACGCTTGCGAATTCTCTCATCTCAAACAACAAAGAGCAGAAAAGATGCAAGTCAGAGTTTCATTTCACAATTTAGTGATTATAACGGGAGTTTTTGCATAATTCGTGCTAGACTAACGTTATGGCATGTTTGTGTGCGCGGCCAGAATATGTACAGTTACAACGATGCTAGCGGCGGTGTGTAAAACAGTTCATTTTAACAGATAACGACACTGTTAATAATACAGAAAGCCATTGCAAACTCGTGTCAGACAGTCTTATATAACCACAGTCAGCACAACCGTGACGATTATGGTGGCGAGGAAGCATTTAAAGTGCTCGAATGATTTGACAAACCAGGTAAAGTCAGGAAACATCTGTGCTGATGGTGGGGAAGGGCGGCCCATTACATCAACACATCATCACAATCATAAATCATCACGATCACAATCATAAATCAAAGATGAGATCACATGATTGTGCTGCAAAAACATTACACTGCAAAAAAAAATCATTGCTTTCCATTTACTTGAGATGGTAACGCATCCATTTGTTTATTCTTAGTATAGCTTAATTATTAAATATATCTAATGGTTATTAAAGTTAACTAAAACCACAAAAGTTTAAATAAAATAAATCATAAAAATTATAAAATATAAAAAAACATTTATAATTTTTATTTAGTATCTTGATGTTCTAAAATAACTAAGATAGTATAGTGAAAAAATACCTATAAACACAAAATTAAAAAGTAAAATTAAAATGAAACTAAAAGTACAAAAAAATAACATAAAAAAATGACAAAATATTTTCTCATTGTTACAAAATAACATAGCATTAAGTGTATTTTACTGTATTTGTTATTTATTTATTATAGAATATTACATTTTCTAAGTATTTTTGTAAATAAAATATAACTATATAATAATATTTATACATATTTAAAAAATAAAAGGTATATATTTACATATAGTATTTTTTATATATATATATTTTAAGTATAAATTATAAATAAAAATTAAATTATACAATAAAGTTATTCAAGTTATAAAGTTGTTAATTCAAACCATTTATTCAAAATATGTTTTATTAATGTTTTAAAACGATAGCCACAAATCAAAGATGCTAAATTTCTGACATTGAACATGTTTTCCATACTGATTTTTCTTGTTTTAAGCAAACCAAAAATGGTTTATATACTCCAAATTTACAAGACAACCCAATGTGTCAATGTTTTAATAAAAATACACTTAATTAAACATACAAGAAACGGAATATCATAAGTAATTTTGCTTCTCAAGTCATTTAAGATACCTTTACTGGAAATCAGTGGCCCCCCCCCCCCCCTTCAAGTTAGCCCCCTTTAACATGTTAACAATAAGTTAAAAATATATCGCAAATATTAACTAAATAAAATCATTTAGTCATAGTATTCTACTGTTAGTTATATTATAATTTATTGAAAATCAAAAAATCTAAACTATATTTCTTTCATATTTGTGTGCGGGGCGCCGGACTAATGAGTGTGTATGTAGGTACACAAACTTTTCAAAAGCATGTGATTTGAGGCGAAGCTCTAATTGGCTTGTTTCAAATTGTCCTTGGGGCGCAGGCTCCTCCCACTTTTGTTGTTAGAGCGAATCAATATTGTTTTTATATGTTTGGCCTCATGTGATTGGACCGTTCTCAACGACTCTCGTTCCACTCAGCAGCAGCTCGTCAGTTGACAGACAGGTACTAATTAATGTGGAAGCAAGCGCAATATCTCCAGATGAAAGACAATTCGGTTTTATCTTTACAAAAATACCGTTCACAAGGCGTTCGGATGAAGAAGAAAAAAGATCAAGGAGCTTGGACCAGATCGCCCGTACTTTCAGTTTGTTTGCACCCCCCCAACAATGTTTAGCACCAGCCGCCACTGCTGGAAATCAAGATACAAACAGTGAGGAAAATGATTTAGCAGTGTGTAAATCTAAAAGAGCCTCACATACGCTGAGGTACTCCATCACTCGGTGTGGACTGGCGTGTCCCGTCCGTGTCCAGTGAGTGTCATCCCATCCTGCATGAGCTCATGCTTTCCACACGATTGACCGATCCACTCGGCCTGGTCACACTCGTCGCGGATGACTCAAGCCTCGGCCTGCAGGCGCTCAGGCTGTGACCGGTTTGTTTTGAATGCTGATTTATCTTAATGTTGCGAGTAAACATTTATTTCGCAGGCATCGTGCCTCACAAACAACAGCGCTGTGCGCAGGTGGCCCCGACCGCAGCCGCCGACTCATCAAAGGGCGGTCCGCTTTTTAAGGGCCTTGACTCACATTACCCCAAAACGGCTGTAAAAGTTTCACCGCTGCTTTTTCCTCTGCAAAACCCAACTGAACACTTAAAATAATAAGTCGTTTAGGCTTGGCCTGCTGCGCCACTGACATCACTTCCTAAATTCCAAGAGCCCATTATCTTATATACATCTGGCTATGGCTGAACACAAACCACTCAAGAGGGAATTCACAGTCTAAATTAAATTCTGCTGCACACAGGTCTGGGGTCAGTCGTGTGTTCGAGCAGTCGAGCAAACCGATAGACCAACAGAGAGATGATATAGTTCCAGTACCACTGGCTTACTGTGTCAAAGTCTGTATAGAGCGCAATAATCAAGTTCTGGAAGTGAAAAACTTGTTCATTTTGTCTTTGTAGAAACAGATCTTTAACAATAGCATGTTTAATTCACAAATACCTAGTAATGAGCTACAATGAGCATAATTCACAAAAGAGAGAAGTCACTGTTACCAAAAAAGCAGAGCATTCACTGCTAACTCCCATGATGCACTGCAAATCAGGATAATTCAAGTTAACTAAAACTATTTTTAATTTGTAAAATGTTAGCTTAAAATAAATGCAATAGCTGCAATATACAAAAAATATGAAATGTATAACTTTTGTATAGTATTTACTATTGTAAATGTACAAAACTTCATTGCCAAAGCTACATTTAAAATTTTCACTTAGATTATCTTGATGTACTAAAAATGAAATAAAAACTATATATTTAAAAACAACTAAAACATAATAAAAACATTTAATTAAAATGAATATGGAAAATAAAACTAATTCAAATTTTTTTTTTTTTTTACTATAATAGAATCTAGATGATACTAAAAACACACAAACAATAAATCAAAAATGAGTTGTGAATTCAGAATTAAATATGAAATGTATAACATTTTTGTATATATTAGAGTATTTTCCAAAAGCTTATTATTATACTGTTTTTATAATAAAATTAAATAGTTTTAGAATAAGTGCATTAACACCACAAACAACAACAATTTGTGTACTTGTAAAATAATAAAAATTGTCAAAATGTCTTTCTTCAAATCTTTCTTCTTCTTTAACGAAGACTTTTTACAAATCTGTATGATTTTGAAACAGCTTGCTTGTTTTTCAGTCGCTCTTGATAAAAGTGTCTAAAATAAATCTAAAATCTGATTCTGAATGATGAATATTGTCATTAAGGTTAATGTGGTAAATCATAAAGTTACCTGTGGAGAAGAAGTGAATTTCTCTTGGTCACCACTGCACTGCTTTTCTCCATCTTTACACAGCAACACCTAAACAAAGGTGTCATGAGTTATATTCATTAACTGAGATCTTTTCAAGGCCAAAACTGATTATCTGTACTTCTAACACAATAACATTTTATATTCATTTATCCATTTATTTGTATATTCATTATATTAATATATGAATACACTTTTTATTATATTAAAGGGTTACTCCACCCCAAAAATGAACATTTTGTCATTAATCACTTACCCCCCCGCATGTCGTTCCAAACGTCTTCGGAACACAATTTAAGATATTTTGGATGTGACTCGTGTTATTGACTCCCAAGCGTACGAATACGCTGTTTTCATTCAAATCAAAGCGTGAATAAATGTAGAAAACGCATCCGTGTGGCGCGGCTGACACAGAACAGCGTACGCTCTGTTTACGTCCAGCAGATATTCTCCAAGAACGGAGCTACGGAGACGCCTTTTTATTTTCTTTACATCCCAAAAAGTGTTCTCGTAGCTTCAAAATTCAGATTGAACCACTGATTTGCAGATGGACTATTTTGACGATGCTTTTCAGACTTTTCTGTGTCTTGACAGCGTTATTTACTTGGCAGTCAATGGAACACAAACCACCCGGTTTTCATCCAAAATATCTTAAATTGTGTTCTGAAGACGAATGAAGCTTTTACGGGTTTGGAACGACATGCGGGGGGGGGTAAGTGAATAACGACAACATGTTAATTTTGGGGTGGAGTAACCCTTTAATATATTTGATACACTAAGAAATCCTAAAAATCATGTTCATTTCAAAACTTTTCACTGAAGCTGATCTTATGACTTGTAATGAAATTAAAAATGAGAAAAATAGAAACATTGTGAACTAGTGGTATTAGACTTTAGGACCCCACTCTATATCTATATTGGACAGTATAAATACACAGAAGCATTTCTCCTGCTGACCCTTAGACATGAAACACAAGCTGAGTGAACACACGCTGGATCCTGGAGGTGGATTTGAACAGAATGGAGCCTTTCAGCCGAAGCTCTGACATCATTTGAACTTGTGCAGTGATTCCAGGAAGAGCAGCGTTACATAATAAACACATCATCCGAAGCACACAGATCCTGAGCTCACGACCGCACTCATCTCCTGCCTTTTCCAGCTCATGATAAGACGTGCCTATCGGTTCACGTGGACTCGCATGCACTAATATTAAAGCGGAGCGAGCGATGACATCACAGCCTGGTTGAGATCGGCTACGATAGTTATATTTGTGCATCACATTTTCCAAGGCATCTCGTTATGTTTTGATTACGGAAGCTTTTACCAAACAACAGCAACATGTGGATTCTCCAAAAAACAAGGAGCATGCCATTTTATTCCAGTAACACAATGTTATTGTCCTGAGTAGTTTATGTAAGCATGTTTAACTCGATACAGCAATGTTTAAAAGTTTACTGCACTTACATGATATTTTACAGGCTTTATATATATTTATATTTACTGGTCACATTTCAATCTTCAGTGGCATGTGTGATACATTTATAAATGGTATATAGAGATGTATAAACATTTATTATTTTTACTAATTAACATATTATTTTAAATATCTGTATTTAAGATTTTTGTTTGTGCATTTTTGTTTTAATATTAAATGAAATCTAATAATAAGTACAGTAAAACAAAAAATATATTTTCATTCATACATTTATTCTTTCATTATTATATCTATAAAAGCACTTATGAAGCATTTTATGCACTTCATGAATAAAACCAATGCTCATTTAATCATTAATAACAATAATAAAACAACTAAACAACCTTTGAGTTTTTCAGGATAGCAACAGTTTTTTTCTTTACACATTACGTATTATTAAAAATAGATTTTATAGACCAATAAAAAAAAGTTCAAGGCATTTTTGTTAATAACCTAAATAACAACCTTAATACTCTTTATATGCCTGCATTAAAAAGCAATGATGGCTTCACATAAAACAATGTTTTCCTTTCTGATTGGATTTCTAATTTTTACAAATAAATGAAACTAAGCGTGTCTTACCTTGAACTGTGAGCTGGGTTTATTCTCACAGCTGACTCCCACTATTTTAGGCAGCTGTGTGTTGGAGGATGTGATGTTGTTATTGTTATTAATATTCTGAGAGTTTGCTCTTATTTTCTTCAGCTCCATCCCTGGAGTCAGCCTGTCTTTCGCAGCCTCCATTCGGCTGGAGATGGTGATCTTACGAATGGATCTGGACGCAGCGTTCGGTGGGGAGGCTGTGTTTCGGTTCAGGTGGTCGTCGGATGTCTCTTCGCGCCGCTGCTTCGCCGCGGGTCCGCAGTGTCTGTCGCGGCCGAGATAAAGAGACACCTGTTCGTTCAGGTGCCTCAGTTTGCAGTTGTCCGAGAACGTCCGGTTTGGAAGAAAGTCATCGGGAAAGTCTGGGCACTTTGGCACGGCCGGCGCCGAGAGTTTGGTCCCGATGGTGAACGGCTGGATTTTCCTCTCGATGCTCTCCGACATGGTTCGTTCTAAATCAGAAAATAAAAAGTCCAAGCTATACTCGTTCCTCCAGAATTTAGTTGTCCACCTTCTTGTGCATGTTGAGAATGCACAAGACGCAGCCCAGGATGGCCTCCTTGGACTCCTGGGAACTGATCCGCTCCCAGACGTGGCGCAGCACGGTGCCGAGGTGGCCAGCAGCCGCCGTGAGGCTTCTGCGAAGGAGCTGCACGGCAGAGGCTGCTAATCTGCTACTGAAGAGACGGACAACCAGAGAGCGCAGCAAGAGGAAAACGGCTGGCATGCTGCCGGAGAGAGAGAGAGAGAGAGAGCGAGAGAGAGAGAGAGAGAGAGAGAGAGAGAGAGAGAGAGAGAGAGAGAGAGAGAGAGAGAGAGAGAGAGAGAGAGGAGGGGAAGCTTTCGTGAATGAGGGATGAAGTCACCGGCCCGGAGTTTCTGTCAGAGCATGTGCAAAGCGCAGGCAGGGGGAGAGGAGCTTGTAAAGTCTGGCTGTCAAAACTTCCTCTCTGACTGAGAACAGAGGAGCTTGGCGATAAGAGCGGGATGGCGGAGACGGCAGGAGACCCTTGGGTGACCCTTTCGGTCAGGTTAAGGCAGCGCAACAACGCTAAACAGAAGCGCTTACCTTTTAAACGTAGTGTAAATATTTAAAAGTAGCAGATAGGCATGTTTTGGAATCTTCCCTTCAAGCGAAACATTCCAAAATTGAAGAAGGTCTTCAGATGTTGTCCAGAAAAGATTCTTGGCTTCAATTAAATGCAAAAACATCTGAGGTGTTTATGCTTTCAGCAGCTTCTGATATCTGGTGTTGCGCTCGCGTCTCCGTCCGCTCACAAATGAACCGCTTCGGACTTTCTCCACGCGTCTTTGTTCTGGGCCTCGGGAACAGTTGTTTCGACAGGTTTCGTCCCACTGAAAGCACACAAGCTAATTTAAGCACAGGAATGCCATGTGTTGTGAACAAATGATGCCTTCAGGACTGACCTTTGACCCCTTGACGGTGTGTGGAGCTGACTGGTCACATTTACACAGCGGGTTTGAACAGCAGACAAATGATGTAGATGTGAAAGTCTGTAAAAGAAGAAAGTCGTTGTAGAATATTTGTTACCCCTTATACTTATATTAAACAGATAGTTTAATTTAACCCTCAAGCCATCCTAGATGTACATGACTTTCTTCTCTCAGACAAATACAACCAGAGATTAGAGGTCTGCACGGGCTCAAAACTGAAGCCCGAACCCGGCCCGTACCCGAGATTGTCTGACCCAACCCGACCCGACCCGAGCGGCACAGTTAAATTTAGAGCCCGAACCCGACCCGAAATCCCCCCCCCCCCCAACGAATAGCCAACAAAAAAAAAGGAAAAGGCTGCATTTCACGATTGCATGCAAAGAAACAGATTAATCAAGGCTCTGCCATTTCACAAACATTTACCAGTTATGACAGTTTGTGAACATCAAGTGCAGCGGTCGCATACATTCTGCCGAGTTTATGAATTTTGTATGGACAAGAAGATAATTCTTCCACCGTACAAATTATGGTCATTTTTTGTCAGTTAAGGCTCGTTAGCATTCTGTCTACTTTAAATAAGACATAAGATTAAGTGAGTGTGTTTAAATAAGATTGTATTTATTTGAATGCATTAATCATTTATTTGAATTAGCGAGAGAGAGAGAGACCGAGACAGAGAGAGAGAGAGAGAGAGGGATGAATGTTGCGCGTGCATGTTAACCTGCGTCTGTGCGTCTCTCTCTATAAGCAATGAGGCTTAGTTACTTCAAAAATAGCGATTTTGCCGCCTCATTGCAGATAAATATGATGTTGTGACTTGCGAGTCAGTAGCCTGTCGAAGCTATTTTACTAATAAAAGTTTCCGTGCTGTTTGTGCGCGATCTCTGATATGTGTGTGCGTGCGTCTATGAAAGCAGCGAAGCCTCTGCATATAGTTTTGGTTTAGCTACAAACCCGAGCCCGACGCTATCCATTAAACATTAACCCGAAACCCGACCCGAAACCCGACAGTATTTCGGGACCCGCGGGTTCGGGTCGGGTAGCAGACCTCTACCAGAGATATATAAAAAAATGTCCTGGCTCTGCCAAGCTTTGTAATGGTAGTGAATGGCTGTTGATTTTTGAAGGCCATTAAAGTGCATCCATCCATCATAAAAAGTGCTCCACACAGCTGTGGCAGGTTAATAAGATTCTATGTGTTTGTGCAAGAAAGATATCCATTTTAAAATTGTATAAACCTTAATCACTACCTTCCGCTAACTGTTGTTATGCGTTCACAAAAGAGAGACATTCCAGCGGATGACGAATGTGAACGTTGTGACGAACGCGGAAGCGTAGAAGAGAGAGCAAAACAAAACACTGGTCATGAATTAGAAGTACAAACCAAGGATTTATAATGAAAAATGCCGGAGGATTTCGATGTAAGCCAAGAGGAGACTGGTTTTCCTATGCGGTAAACAAAACTTGGTTCTCGTGAGACTAGCATATTCTCACCGGAGCTCATGCTACACTTATGTCCTACATCATCTGCAGGGCTTTATTAACCCCCTGGAGCCGTGTAGAGTAGGGACTTAGGGAGGCAACGAAGTCAAAAATCTTGGCCAAAGCGGAAACCAAACAAAATGAAACAATGGGCCAAAGGCCAAATACGTCCGTCCGTCCCCACAATGTGTTTTGCCAATTTTTTCAAAATTGCATAAATTAATTAGCCAAAACATGCTTTTTACTGTTTTGTCTTGAGACATGAGGTTGTTTAAAAACAAATAAAGATGGAAAACTGGAGAAGTTGAGCAGCCAATCAGCATATGATAATGATTTCTGAAGATCATGTGACACTGATATGATGCTGAAAATACAGCTTTGATCACAGAAATAAATTACATTTTACTATACATTCACATACAAAACAATTATTTAAAATTGTAATAATATTTCACAATATTGTGTTTTTATATTTGTATTTTACGAATAAATGCAGAAGAGGCTTCCTCATTACCTCTGCCTTTTGACCCGGCCATAACACATGATGTCAGTTTTTACAAGGAGTCGTAAGAAAGGCAATAAATCTCTCACTCGCTCACAGTAAAAGTGAAGAAACCGTGATGAAGCGTTGTGAAACGAGAGAAAGCAAGATTATTGTCACATCAGAGAAGCAGATCATCGTGATCGGCACAATGTACAAAATATCTGAGCAAAAAATATGTCTGCTCCTCGGAGACAATGAGGAAGAATGGAAAGCAGACTTTCATCTTCAAAAGAGTTTCACATGGAAGCTTATTTTCGTCACTGAATAAAAAATAAAAAGGTAATTGTGACTTCTTCACTCATAATTCAGATTTTTTTCCTCACAATTGTGTAATATAAACCAACAATTATGACTTCTCAGAGTTGTGATATGTAAACTGCCTGTTATAGAGTCAGAATTTGCGAGATATAAACTCCCAATTTTGAGAAAATATACAATTGCAATGTACAAATTTGCAAGTGCGAAGAAAAGTCAGAATTGCGAGAAAGTCAATTGCATACAAACTCGCAACAGTGAGAAAAAGGCAGAAGTCTGAGTTTGTGACAATTGTGAGAGAAAAAAAGGCAGAATTGCGAGAATAAAGTCAATTGCAATATACAAGCTCGCAACTGCAAGATAAAAGGCAGAATTGCAAGTTTATACACAGAATACTTACTTTTTAACTCACAATTGCAAGTTTATATCTCATGATTATGAGAAAAACAGTCAGAATTGTGAGATAAAAAGTCACAAATACCTTTTTGTACATTTCTTATTTGGACTTTCGTAGTTTCAGAATAGATCTCACTTTAAATCTTTATTTTACACACTTGCCACGTTTGAACTATTTCATTTCTTTTTCTCTTTGCTTTTTTGGTGAAACGGTTGAAAACTCCTGAGCTCTCTTTTCTCTTAGTGCAATCAAACTTTCATCCAGATTCTTGTAAGCCTCATTAACACCCAGGAAAGACGTTTTAATATAATTAGTTTAGCATTTGACCAATATTTCAGGGTTAGGTTTATCATTTAGCAGATCCGTCAGTCGGCAGCGGGCCATATGCTTGCATCGCTCCTGGTTATGACATGGTTAAGGACTGTTGTAGAAGGCTCTGGTTTCACTATGAAGTCATCCACACACAGTCTTTAATGTGCTGCAGTTTGAACATTAGAGATAATTCTATACATGAGGGGCCGAAGTGAAACCAGTGGAGTTTAATGCTGTGATCTTCGTTTCACATGACGTCTCAGCTCAAAAGCCTCCGCTGTTCTGATACAATCCTTAGGCAAGACTGTTCAAAATCATACTAAAACATGCCAAAACATATTTATTGGCATATGCACAGACAATAAATTACTGGTTCAATGAACTGTGGAATGAGATCATTGAAATACAATTTAATTTTTTTTTATATAATTGTACACAAGTTGTCCAGATATGACCTCAAATGTTTAGTTTAAATTTACATAAAAGGCAAAATAAAACGTTTTTCTTGCTTGTGTTGTTACAGTAATGACAAAAGATCTCATTCTCATTAATGCAACGCAAAAAAAACCATGATATATTTAAGCTGTAAAGGTTTTATACAGCACAAATATTTAATACATGCGGAATTAAAAATATATATACTGCAAATTTTACTGTATTTGAAATCGTGAAAATAAAGGAAAACTCTCTAATTAAATTCAAACTCAAAAATACAACTCAAATTACTCAGAAATATAATTCAAAATAACTATAAATTCAAAATAAAATAGAAGTTGGGGAATTAAAATACTTAACTGTCATGAACATAAATTCATAATGAGTTAATGAAACATAAAAATATAATAAACAACAGCCAAACAACCACCCAATAACATTAGCAAAAGCAAGGCGTAAAATTATTATTTTTTATTAATTTGTGTGTGTGTGTGTGTGTGTGTGTGTGTGTGACCACTGCTCCAGGTGTGTGTGTGTGTTTACACACACGGTATTACGGTAATGATATTACTGTGATGAGAAAAAAAAGGTTTTATACATAATGAGCATTTAAAAATATGCAGACTTAAATTTAATAAATACTGTGCAATTTTTTAAGATTTAGAACATAGAAAATAATGGAAATTACACAAAAATACAACTCATAAATACACATTTCTTATTAACTCAAATTACTCAAAAAAAAAAAAATAATTAAAACAAATAATTTGAATTTGGGGATTTAATTTGACTTAATTTTCATGAAAATAAATGCAAAAAGCATTAATATAATTGCTCGATTTTCTCAATTAAAATCTAAAAATTATATAATAAACACACAAGCAACAGCCAGGCAATCACTTAAAGTAACACTTTTTTATTTTTTTTATAAATTAGAAAATGGCAAATCTAGTTAATCTTACTTTTCTCTTTTGAAGTTGTATTAGTCTTCAAACTAGGCTTAGTCTTAATGCTATTCAGAAACTAAAAAGGACAATATTTGTATAAAGAAGATTAGAGAAAACAGACCAAAACCGCGGACAGTAAGATTGCCGTCTCTTGCGTATCAAATAAGTGAGGTGTGCAGACGGTTCTTGTTTAAATGAATATTTTGCTCGTCTTTGAACATGAGCCGGCGGCGGGAGGTTGACGCTGGGCTCGATGATATCATGCCCTCCCAAGACGATGATAAAAGACATGCTGGCTGGCAGAAGGTGGCTTATATGCGCTTTACTGCGGTCAATAAACGTGACAATCTCCTCTGAGATGAGCGCTGATGTCATGTCATGAAAACGTGCGGTCGGATGGCTCTTTTCTCTGCTCTTTGATTGCTCGTCTTCATCATCAGGCTTTGGTTTATGACATAATAATGACACAAGACCTCATTTTCATTACAGTAATGCAACAAAATAAAATATTTTACAGATGTTATAACATGAGTATGTATTTAGCATGTGCTAAGTAGTGTACTACTGTATTACAAAGGTGAAAATAATCAAATAAAGCTCAAAATACTCAAACCTTAAAATTACCAAAAACTTAAATTACTCACAAATAATTATTTTGAAAATAAATGCAGAAAGTATTAATAAAATAGCATAAATATGCTTCACTTTCTCAATGAAAACAAAAAATACATAAAATATTCAAATAAATACGAAAAATGGAATTATATTATTATTATTTATTTTTATTACAGCTTTAGATTTTCAAAGTAATATTTATTGATTTTCTATTTACCTATCTATCAAATGCTATACTCATGGCAAACTCAAGATTAATACAATTTTATCATAATACATGAATTAATTGTATACAATAATTTAACAATATTAACTTTACAAATAAACAAAACAATAATAATAATCTTTCAATTTGATAATTCAAATTCTAATATTTTCCAGTTGAATTAAAAAACAAATCCATCAATGTAATATCCGAATAAAACAAATGAAATAATATATGCTATACCAGTCATTCAAAGTTTTTTTTAAGTAATATTATTATTAATAAATGATCATGCATTTGCAAACTATCAGAACAGAAACTATTTTCACAAACTATCAGAAGGGAAACTAGTTTTGTAAGCATGTGCACATTTTTGATGTGCATTTGTTTGAATAAATCAACAGAACGTCTTTTATTTACAAAAGGAGCAAAAACCACATGTGCCACGTATGATAAATACATCAAGCCACATCCGTGCCACACACGCAGCATATATCAAGAGCCTCATTAGAGAAAATTACAGCTCTGCATGGAGACAATGGCCCCATTTACGTGACAGAACACAAGCATCACATCAGTTTGATCTCTTACTCGGATGCTCTGAATAAATGGAGACGCTACGACCGCAGAGAAAGAAAAAGCTTTTGATGTGTTTGATCACTGGAAAAGCACACGGGTCAACTGCTGCTCATTTATACTCAATGACTTCAAAGATTCTTCACAGCAAAGACAAATCACAAACTACAGCGTCACATTTTCTGAAGAAAGCTTGCTGTTTACCAATGTCAAAAATTCATTCGCTTCTCCTCAACAAAGCTGCATGATTTAAGGCATCATTCATGTCTGCACAAGTTAAGCGCCAAACTTTAATGCTTCGATTTAGAGTTTTCTTCAAATCCACAATCCTGTGAGCAACAGTCATGACATCTCTCTCATCTCAAGCGTTTCTACTACTGTAGACATTCAATGGAAGCAAATGGAGACTTTTAGCTAGAGATTTTCTTTCTAAGAAAAAACCTGTCTGGAGAGATCCGATCGATGTCTCAAACTGTGTCAGAGATCTGAAAAACTCACATTTCTCATGAGATACTTCCAAAACCAAACGATCGAAACATAAAAATGGCCCCATCATTTTTGGGGCTGTTTTTTATTTCTTCTATAAGGATTTTTTTAGGAGAAACACAAAAGTGTAAACACAACCAATAATTAAATTAAGTCTTAAGAGCTTTGAAAGAGCTGGGCGGGGGTTGGATTTTCACTCATTCACTAAAACATGCATTCGCATATTTACCAATAAAATAATGCTATTGGTTTAAAAAAATAAAAAAAGCTGTGGAATGAGGTCATTGAAATGCTATTTTAAATTCTTAAAATGTTGCACAGAGGAGTTGTCTAGCAAATGTTTCAGTATGATTTAAATATATCTATAATGGAAAAAAAATAATATTATCCATTATGACTATTGACTTCTTCCTCATTACCGCAAAAAAAAATATATATATATATATTATTTAAATTGTAAAGCTTCTATTTAACATTTGTAAGACTGCATATGTTAAATAGAAGCTTAGAAATTATTTTTATAATTTGTTTTTTGGAGTGTTCTTATTCTCACTGTTGTAAATAAGAATACTCAACAAAAAAAATCAAATGACTAAAAATTATAAACAATTTCAATTTGGGGAATTAGACTTAAATGTCATTAAAATAAAAGCAAAAGTGTTAATACAGTAGCCTATTTGATTGTCTCTATAAAACAAAAAATATATATAATAAGCAATGGCCAAGCAACCACCCAAAACACCCTAGCTACAACATACACTATATTGCCAAAAGTATTGGCACCCCTTCTAATGAAAGGTTTGACTACTTTAGTAATTTACATGAGTACAAAACTTAATGTTTAAGCATATAATGATATCCGAGGGAATTGTAATTTTATAGAAACAGTTTGGACCTTTTCTATTCTAACATGACCGTGTCTCTGTGTATAAGACAACGATCACAGAGAAATGATGATTCAGTCAGTGTGGAAGAACTTGACTGGTCTGCAGAAAGCAGCTGAACACCTCTGGTGTGACTTTAAATGAGCCACAAACTCATCACCAAACATGAAAATTCATCACCTGGTAACATACACTGATTGGCTTCATCACTCGGTCTCCTCTCCACCAGTAAGCTGGTGTGTGTGGGGGGGGGGGGGGGGCGTTCTGGCGCACTGTGGCTGCCGTCGCATCATCAAGGTGGATGCTGCACATTGGTGGTGGTTGAGGAGATTCCCCCCCATCATGTAAAGCGCTTCGAGTTCCCAGAAAAGCGCTATATAGATGTAAAAAATTATTATTAACAGCCCATAATATCAGAGCAATGCAATAAGACACAATTAGAACACATTTGCAACAGCATAAAAACACCCTAACAACCACCTTTAACTGAGCAATGCAATAAAACACTCAGAACACCTTAGCAACACCCTTGCAACCACCCCCTTAACTTACCAATGCAATAAAAACACTCAGATCACCTTAACAACTGAATAGCAACACCCTGGCAACCACCCTTAACTTAATGCAAAACAACAACAAAAAAAACACTCAGAACACCTTAAAAACTGAATAGCAACACGCCAGCAACCACGCATTTATTTTTTTAATAAAATGACGATTCCAGTTAGGCTTAATTTTAGGTATAAAGTCTAAAATTGTATTTTCTCATTAAAAAGTACTGCAATAATCTTTATTTTATTCAAAACAGTGCTATTTATACAGTGCAGATGTGTTGACTGAAATGTAAAAATAGCACTGTTTTAAATAAAATAAAGATTATTGCAGTACTTTTTAATGAGAAAATAAAATTTTAGACTTTATACCTAAAATTAAGCCTAACTGGATTCGTCATAATACAACTCCCATACAAAGAGAAAATGTCTATGTGTGCAAGAACTAAGTATGTTTGGTTTTGGCGGTTCTCCTACACTAACACAGCGACACGAACAACCAGTTACGGTCAGGATCACCCACTCATTTCATTGTTAAACACGAAGAAACTGACAGTTGAATATAATGACAGCAAGTGCAAACACAACATCATAGAAAGAACGGCTTGTTTGACTCGTCAAGCTGGTGAAGGAGAAGTTTGTGAAAACAAAGGCGAAAGTCAACCGAGAGGCAGACCAAAAGTACTGGTGAAGTCATACATTTGCGGTGCGAGTATCTTGTTTGTCTTGAATTCCAGAGTCATGAGCTAAACCTCTCGTGCTTTTGTCGTGGGACGCCCAGACACTTGACCTCCACTGGAATCCCTGAATTGCTTTATTCTGTCCCCGCAAAAGTAAATAATGCACATTCATTTGTCTTACGCCTCAAGCATGCATATTTAACGGCTGGATTGTTCAATGCTCCGTCTCGGGTTTTAAGGAACATTAACTGTCAGAACGGGCCCTCTGGCACCCAACAGCTATGACCTCATCCCTTTATCAGTGATTTAATATGCTCAGAAATGTGCCAGAGATACATACACGCACAACCCGAGAGGAGTGCATGCCTGATGGCTGACGTCTGCATACACCTGGAGCCGTGTGGTGTTTCACTGAACACCCGAAACAGCTCATGTCATGCAAAGAAGAGAGCATTTACCGCTAAAATAACTGATTTATTAGTGACTGGTCTGATCTGGACAGGAAAACATGCTATATTAATCAATTATGATATAAAATACTACTACTAATAAATAATAAGAATGTTTAATTTATATACATAAAACCATTCCATATAGCTCATGGTTGCTTTAAATAAATAAAACATATTTATCCATCAAAACTAAATTTAATTAAAAAATAAATGTTGCCGAAATACAACAAGTTAAAGTTTGAGTATATCATTTACACACCAGTTTATTAAATTAGTTATACATTATTATTGGTTTCATTTATATTGTACCTTTAAATAGCTCAAGTTGCTGTACAGTATTCAAAATTGAACCACAAAATAATTCGATTTTTACATTGCCTTGATTAATACCTGCCAGGCCATTGCCATACAGTTACTAATGTGTACAGGGTTTGTTTAATGTTGCTAGGGTGGTCTAGGTGCCCCAAACTCATCAGCGATTGTATTTCTGTCACAGAACACACATGGTTAAAGCCCGGCTGAACTCTACATCTGCAGCCATGTGCTCAAACACATGAGATCAGCCTGTGTGTCGATGCCAAGCAGAAGCATAAAGCCCAGAGCTGGACAGATATCAAAGACTGTAGAGGTCCTCTGTACATGCACAACCTCTGAATCGCCACGCATGACCCCACATATCAGAAGAGCTGAACTATGAGTCATGTGACACTCAACACGGACATCTCAAACAAGGCTTGTTCTAAGTTTCAGCAAGATCTGGGCCCAGACATGAGCACCTTGGAGGTGAGCTGCTTTCACAACTGTTTGATTGTTGCGCATCACTGAGAAGGAAAAAGAGACAACGATATAGAAGATGCAAGCAATCATTTAGGATATCAGTATAGTAATGTGTTTGAAGAATCTACTTACAAAAGCTACTCTTTCTCTCTTTTTGCGCTCAGAAAAAGTTCCTTCCAGAAGAACTGCGTCATATTGAGAACATTTAAGGCCAGCATACTCGTACATGAATGCAAACACTTCTAACGACTTGATTCATGGGTCGTTACATTATGAAATGTGACGGAGTGCAATTGGTAAAGCAATTTTCATGCATTCTCAATTACTTTATTTAATTAGATTGGTCACCTAGATACCTAAATGCATGTAAAGTATGCTAGCAATGCACTGGGCAAACCGCCATTTACGGGTCTGCATGCTTAAAATATTGTCTAATAATTATTAAGAATGATCATCAAAAGGCCAGCTTGTACATATGCAACTTCCTATTGAACACCAAACATGCGGTCTAAAAACAGACAACAAATTCAGATTCGTCCATTGTTTATCAAAAAATAATAATTATTATTAAATTATATTAATAATTAATATTAATAATACAAAAATACCTACCAAACATGGTTGCAAAAATGATTTGATTTCTATGTTGCCTGCATACCACAGCTTACGTGTGTCATTTATGCACTACTATTATTATTATTATTGTTGTTGTTGTTGTATAGCACCTCTCATAACTCATGATTGCTTTGAAATAAAATACCCACCAAACATAACTGGAAAAATAATTACATTTATAAGTTGCCTCCATACCACAGCTTAAGCGTCATGTATGCACCACTAATAACAATAACAAAAATAACAGTATTTTAAATTGATATAGAACTTTTCCATATCTTAAACTTGTTTCAATATTAAATTAAAGTTGACCACCAAGCGCAAACAGTTAGATTTTTACATTGCCATGATTGTGTTGTTGGTATCACTCTTTGATGATGGTAATCCTACTA
This sequence comes from Schizopygopsis malacanthus, assembly GCA_027474115.1. Taxonomy (NCBI): domain Eukaryota; kingdom Metazoa; phylum Chordata; class Actinopteri; order Cypriniformes; family Cyprinidae; genus Schizopygopsis; species Schizopygopsis malacanthus. Next base: position 28,486,945 of record CM049882.1, on the reverse strand, counting down.
CTACTACTTCTAATAATAATAGTAATAATGGTGATACGTGATAGCAATGAATTAGAAAATGTTTCAAATGTGTCCGGCTATGCTGATAACATCTTAAACGACTGAACCGAAACATCTGTGACTCTAAGACTTGCCAAATGACGAAATGCTCTACTTTTGATTTGTGGTCAGACGCATAGATATTTCTCAAGATCGTTCCCTCAGATCCAAATTTCAAACCAGAACAATGTGTCCATTTACAATCAGCGGCACCAGAGGGAGAGAACGCAGACAGCAAGCTGAAATAATGCAGCGCTCCAGCCTGCCCTGTGCAAGTCCAGTCAATACATCTCTGTAGTGCTACAACCCTGCTTTTGTGCCACTTCACTCAATCAAAACTATATTTGTCAGTTAATTAGTGACATTCAGACCCACAGACTTATATGAAGGAAGAATCTAGCTTCTAGAACCGGAGTTGTTTTAGTGACAGACTATTATAGTTCGCATTAATTGTTTTCTGTAGAGATGCTTTATAGCTGAATCAAACATTTTTAATTTGTTTTTATGTTTACATTTTCTGTTTTAATTTTGAAGTTTAATTTTGTTTTGTCATAATTCAATTGTGTCATAATTTTGTTGTATTTTTATTTTTAGTCGTTTTTTATTATATAGTTTTTATTTAATTTTAATTTGACTTTCAGTTATTTTTGTACATAAATTTTTTTGTGATTTCATTTTAAAATAAATTATAATTTTGAATTATAAATATTTTTTTCAAATATGTGTACATATATACCGAACAAAATGATAAATGTGACACTTTTGTTTTTGCCCCCATTTTTCACGAGCTGAACTCAAAGATCGAAGACTTTTTCTACGAACACAAAAGGCCTATTTCTCTCAAATATTGTTCACAAATCTGTCTAAATCTGTGTTAGTGAAATGTGTAATGAAAAATGTCTTGGTAAATAGCTGAAATAAAGGAAAAGTTTTTTTTTATTATTTCTATTTCAGTTAATGTTTATTTTATTTGCAGTATCAATTTTTCATGGTTTTAGATATTATTATACTTTTTATTAAGATTTTGAATGGATTTATTTTTTTGTATTGTGCTTTAATAATTTTTAGTGGGTGTTTTTTATTCATTTGTATTTCAGTTTTATTATTTCAGTAATTTTTTAGTTATTTTAGTACATCAAATTACACTAAACTAAAATGATACATTATAAAATAGTTAATTTATTTTATTTCAGAAAATGTGTTTTGTGGTTTTAGTAGTTCTCTTTGAGACACTATTACACTTTTTATTCATATTTAATTACTTTTTATTTTCCATTTTAATTCTAAAGTGTTAGTAATTTTGCTGTGTGTTTTTAGCATTCATATTTATAAAAAAATATAACAACCCTGACTAGACCATCTAGAGACTTTCCCAGTAATCAAACACCTAACAATGCATTATAAGCCTATCAGAGTCTATTCATCTCAATATAAAGTCGGCCTCGGGTGGCAATCAAGCGAGAAGTAAATGGACCGGCATGAGGTCTTTCAACATTAAGTCACGTTCAGCGGTGATCTATGTAATGCTGGAGCCCAGTTTCCCCACTTACTGTACTGGACTTTTTACCCCCTTCAATTACTATGATGGAGGGTTTAACCTTTGACCCATGATGTCATCGCCGTCGGTCAGGTGGCCGCAGCCTTCATTACGCAGGAGGTTTATGAGAAACATCAAGAGGTTTGGTTAAACACACGGACGCAGCTGTCGAAGCGCAAACTTTCTCACCCAGCAGGTATGACGTTTAATCGCAGGAGATGTTTACAGCCTGTTAGCTATAATCAGACAGCCAGGCGCATCAGACCGTCTGCTGATGTCATGAGTGCATTCTTGCCTTTCTCTGGATGCACAAATTGGTGCTAAGCCACGCTGGCGAAAAGCAACCTTAACAATCCTAATAGTCTGTGTCTGTGTGTTTTTATAGCAAAAAGGTGTTGGATGAAAATCAAGCCTCTCTCAAATGCATGCATTATTGCACAAAACTACATTGTAGCCCAGCTCTAATCTACTAAATGCAACTATTAGGCATGAGGATATCATAAGAATTAACATCAAATTATTTGTAAAACTGTTTAGAAATCTAACGTGTATTAAGAAAAACATGAATACATTTTACTTGACTTGTCGAGTTGGCATTTGTGTTGTTCCTCTGATGGTAGAAGTGTTGTTTGTTCTCCTCCAGGCATCGTCTGCATCTCCGAAACATCATCTAGGACAATAAAAAGACACCAGATGAGCTAATGTTGGTACACACACTTCACACAGATGTGTGTATGTTGAAAGTGTGTGCTGGATCAGATGGATCGCAGATGATGGAAATGCAAGATTATTTAGCAAATGCACAATAATACAGCACGCAGCAGTAATACCTAACAATAACTTAGCTTAAAAAAAAAAATATATATAACATATCACCCATCAAACATGAATGCAAAAAATAAATGGATTTTTATATTTCCAATTTTCCACCACAATAATACTGCTATTTGACAGGCCATTGCTATACGGTTGCAATGCAATGCAATACAATCATTTGAATTATATATTACCACGATGGTGATGCCACTAATTGCCAGACCAATTCTATGTGGTTTTTAAAAATAAATAATTAAATAATCAAATTAATAAAATATATGAAAAGCAGATGAACTGTTATTTTAGCAAATGTACCATTTAAAAAAATAAAATAAAAATATTCTCAACAAACATGCAAAAAATTTTTTTTTAATATTCCTTCTACAGTCATGCCAGGCCATTGCAATACATTTGCTAAGGTGTTCTGTGTGTTTGCAGCATGTCACGTCTGCAAACGTAAGAATTACACTACATTTACAGAAGATGCCAAGTTCTTGGATGAGTGAACTTATAAAAGCTGCATGTTATCACAAAGGCAAGAACCAAAAACCCTAAATCACTAAGTATGATTTTCTTAAAATGTATGATTTACAAATATTTTTTTTTTTAAAGAAAATGGGAAAATTTAAGACAAAGAACCTTTCGGTGAAGAACCTTTCACTTTTGCCTTAGCATGCAGAACATTTTAATAATCCGAAGAACCTTTTTCAACTTTTGTGGACTGGATGTTAAAAATTCTTCATGGAACCAGAGATGCCAATAAAGAATCTTTATATTTAAGAGTACATAAAAGTCACTTGAAAGGCAAAGGCTTGTGGACGAGATCCTACATGTTTTTCCTCACACAGTAATGGACATGTTTGTGACGGTCAAGCCTGGACACAGGCGGTGAGGAGACAGCTGGAGAACACACGTCTCAGCAGTTGTGATCTTGCTGAAGTCAGTGTCAGTTGCTCGAGTCAGATGTTTAAAGCCCACATTCATCTGCACACAACTGACGGCTCGCTTTTCAACCTCACACGTGCAGCTAAATTTAAACGTGCACTAAATACTTGATGTTTTTCACTGGTATACAGCAATGATCTTTAATTAAAGATTTCATACGGTTTATAAAATATTATAAAACGTAAAATAAATAAATATAAAAAATAAAAAAAATACACAAATATATTTTTTATAAAAATCTTTTTCTACTATTTTTCTACTATTTCTAAAATTAAAAACCACAAATTTTATACAGGACATTAAGTAGCAACCCAACACAGTATAAACTGCACAAATGTAGCAAAATATCTTTAAAATCAAACAGAAACTGCACCAAAAATAACGCAAATAAATTACACGACTGAGGGCTGAAGTGTAAAATTAACAAATTTGTAAATACATAAATAACAGCAGAAGTGTGATTTACCTGCCAAACAAATATAACAAAGCAAGGTTATTATTATCATTAAATAAAACTAATATCAGGAAATAAAGCTGGTAAATGAAATAAGGCTGAAATAAAATAAATATTAGCTAGAAAAATAGAAATACTGCTGTGGCAAGTAACTGAAATAAGTTTTCATTAATGCACTAAATTTACTAAATGAAAATGAATATAAAACTGAAATAAAATTAACCTGACTATAAACAAATAATATTAACTAGTAATATTACCACAACAAATATATATATATATTGATGAAAAAGCACAAAAAAATCCTAGAAACTAAAATGAAAATATAAATAATTTTAATATTACATAAATAATATTACAATATTGCAAAATATTACATATTACATGCCTTCTATGTCCACAACAAAACACATGGTATTTTTCTATACAATTTATTATGGACATCTAGGGGTGTGCGATATATATCGTCTGAGATAATATCGTAATTGTTGTTTTAAAGAAGTGCGATTTGATATTATCGAATATTTTGCAAAAACCATTCAAAACACCCCTACAGCGTACGCATATGTTACGTGAAGTCTAGACTATTGTCCGTACACATTTACAGTGTGCTCTTTCAATGCATGATTCATTCAATTAAAATGCATTTAGAATTATCACAAATTCAAGACATGGGGGAGAAAATTAATAGCCTATATTTATAATTGATAAATTTGACACGAAGAAAGACGTTTTTCTCAAAATATTACCATGATATTGATTTTTTACAACAGTTCGATAAACAAGAAGTTAATTAGGAGATTTACATTTTAAACACAACATTTACTGTTTTTGCAAATATCAGTATTTATCGTTTTATGTTTAATATATCAAAACCTTATTTATGCATTTGTAATGGCAGGTTAAATGCATTCATGTCTTCTTGCATTAAACAGTGCGTCTAAATGCCACTTCAGATGCAGCTTCTGTGTTGATTTAATTTGCTTGGTAACAGTCCAAATGTCTTCTAATTCACTGATTAAATATAAGAATTTGACTCAAAGATAGTAGACACTTTAAAAATGGCTTTATAAAGGCAAAAATGCCCATTAAATATAAAAATTCTGTTAAAACTTATTGGAAAAGATTAATTTCCATCAGTGTGAACTGACCAACACACAGAATATAAAGAATATCAAAAACTTTAGGAGTCAGCTGTCCATGACAGTGCTTAAGATACCAGCACAATAACACACGCGGCAAGATATCATTACGATAAAATCCCAGAAAATATCGAGATATTATTATTGCCAATATCGCACTCCCCTATGGACATCAGCATTTTATTATTTTCATTACCACTGCCGTTTGTGAACGATCCGAACAGACCTGTGAAATTATTTTAGGTCATGTGACACCAGTGTGAGAGGATGCAATATTAAACAGTACTATTAATCTCTTTGTGTGTCTCTCATTAATTAGAGTCCCATCGATGTAGAACTTGATACTCCATTTACTTCCGTAAAGAAATGAAAAGATTCAATGGTAACTTGTCAGTAAAAGGCTGTGGCTAGCAGTCATTCATTTGAGAGGAAGATTAGGGGTCGCCACAGCGTCCCTTTTGAATTACAGTGTGCAGAAAAGGAGCACTGTTCATTTAATTACCCCTAAATGAGGGGAAAATGTATGATCCAATCATCTAGGCTTGGAATTAGATCATGTGTCATGACATCATCCTTCTGTCTTTCTCTGTCTAATTCTCTCAGTCTGACCGAAGCTTGTTAAGGAAAGTTAGATTAATATATTAAATCATGTCATACTTGTTTTCGCAATGGTCAAATTAGTCTTGGTTTTCTTGGGGTTTTATGGTTTCTTTTTCGCCAAAACTGAACTAAAAATATGTTCCTCTTAACTCACATTATAAGCCATTTAGCATTATTATTAATATATTAAAAAGACCCACATGATGGCTCACTTTGAGAAATACAGTAACACTGCTTTAAAGCCACATGTCAAAAGGAGTATGAATACTAGAGCGCATACGAATAAAACCATCTGAAGTCCTAAAAAACAACTTTACAGCGGAGCAATGGCAGCCCAGTTGTTGTCTTTGTTGTTCATTGGATTGTGTGTTATTTAGGGTGTGGAGAGTCACAGAAACATCGGTTCTGATACTGGAAATGTGCAGTTAAATTTAGTTTGAAGCTAAGACTACACAATATTGATATGCTAAATGTTGAGATGAACAACTGAAGGCCTATTCCTCTACAGTAGAGACAAAACATGCAGCAATGTCTTATTTACTGTCTGTAAAAACAAATATTATACGTCTACACACTCTATATGACTTCTATTCAGCAAATGCTACGTTTCAGTCTCAGAAATGCAACTTAGAAACATTTAAGTGTTGACAGCAACAACCTGAATGCAAGACAGCTCAAATCTGTTAGCATTGAGGAAACCAATCACAAATTCACAAACGAATAAATTACTGCAATTTAAAAAATGTAAAGGCATGAATAATTGTACAAATGTAAATAAACTCAGTGAATAAACTCGCCTCGTGGATTATCCCAGTCCTCTTTGAGGTAAATACAATCGGCGGCCATCTTGATTAGTTCCCGCGCAGGTGCTTTCGGCGGTTGAGCTGTGTTTTGATTCACCAAAAGAACCGGTGTTCTGTCGATTTGTCATACCCTGTCAGATGTCATACCCTGTCAGACGAAAAATGCTACCTATCAAATTATGTTTTATTAATGTGTACACTAACCACAACCCTACACCTACCTTTACAGAAATGCACATACAGTAATTACGTGTTATGTTCGCGGTTGTGGATAGATGGGGTACAGCTACCGGAAACCAACAATACATATTTTTTCTACCTATTAGATTGTGTTTTATTAACGTGTACACAAACCACAACCCTAACCCTGCCCCTTACAGTAATGCAGATGCATTAAATATTGTTGTTCAGCGTGAGAAAAAGGATGCAATATTGACGTGCCGAGGTAGGAATATCTGACGGGGATAAAATGTCAGGACAAGCGTGCTCAGCGTGCTCAAGAGTCACATGTTCGGAATCGGAATAGAGGTCTGCACGGGCTCAAAACTGAAGCCCGACCCGGCCGTACCCGAGATTGTCTGACCCAACCCGACCCGACCCGAGCGGCACGGTTAAATTTAGAGCCCGAACCCGACCGAGATCCCCCCCCCCCAACGAATAGCCAACAAAAAAAAAAGAAAAAGGCTGCATTTCATTGATGCATGCAAAGATTAATCAAGGCTCTGCCATTTCACAAACATTTACCAGTTCTGAAAGTTGTGAACATCAGGTGCAGCGGTCGCATATATTCTGCCGAGTTTATGAATTTTGTATGGACAAGAGATAATTCTTCCACCGTACAAATTTATGGTCATTTTTTGTCAGTTAAGGCTCGTTAGCATTCTGTCTACTTTAAATCAGACATAAGATCTTAAATAAGATTGTATTTATTTGAATGCATTAATATTTATTTATTGAATTAGCGAGAGAGAGAGAGAGAGAGAGGAGAGAGAGAGAGGAGAGAGAGAGAGACCGAGAGAGAAGGGGGAATGTTGCGCGTGCGTGTGAACCTGCGTCTGCGCGTCTCTCTCTACAAGCAATGAGGCTTAGTTACTTCAAAAACAACGATTTTGCCGCCTCATTGCAGATAAATATAATGTTGTGACTTGAGAGTCAGTAGCCTGTCGAAGCTATTTTACTAAAAAGTGTCCGTGATGTTTGGTCTGCGCGATCTCTGATATCTGTGGGCAATGTGTGTGCGCGTCTATGAAAGCAGCAAAGCCTCTGCATATGTTTTGGCTACAACCCGAACCCGACCCGAGCCCGAGGCTATCCATTAAACATTAACCCGAAACCCGACCCGAACCCGACAGTATTTCGGGACCGCGGGGTTCGGGTCGGGTAGCAGACCTCTAAATCGGATTTCCAAAGTTCTGCTAATCTGAAAGCTATGAAAACTTATCTCTGTATTTATCCTCTGTGTCTTCCTATTATGTCATTTTATTGACCTATTTTTAATGGGGGGGGGGGGGGGGGGGGTGGGGGTTCAAGTGCGTACTATTGTTGTTGTTTTTTGTTTTTTACTTTGTCTTTGTTCATAATTGTTATTGTATTATAATTTTAATGCTTGGACTGTTTTTTTTTTAAGTTTAAATTTGCTAAAACAAAACAAAAAAAAATCACCAAAAAGAACCGGACTTCATTGGTTGCGCCATATTCCGAAAGTATTCCGTGTTGAAAATATGGATTCACTGAAATGATTCGGATCTTAAGAATTAAGCTTCTGCATTTGGGAAGCAGAACAACTATTCAGCAACCATTCATCTAATTATGACTCTATTTCTCATCCAAAGTCTCTGAAAAAGTTTGATTGCTTTATACAATAGTTCCCCTAATTATGTCACTGATGATTGTGCATGTGGTCTACTTTACCATGTTAAAGTACAGCCTTTACTTTTGTCTCCCACAGGGCGTTTCATTCAGCGAGTTTAAACCACAGCACCGCTAAACCATCAGACTCACAGCATCTGCTCTTTCTGCAGTTGTTATTTACTTGCATTCCTGCAGCAGTTGGATGTGGTGAACAAGAAGACAACTGTCTGCGCTCCCGTGACCCCTGAGTGTGTGTGTGTGAGTGTGCGTGCGTGTGTGTGTGTGAGGCATCTCTTATCATGACACACTGGGTCAGATGTGAATTCTTTGTGGTCAAATAGACAGATGACTCTTGTACAAACTCAACATGTTCTCAGCTACCATGTTTCCAAAAAATTAATACAATCTCAAATATGTAGCCCATATATATAAAAAAATATTTTTCAATATATACATAGTATATATATGTAACTATATATGTATTTAGTTTATAAAAATGTGAAGCTACAAAAATACCATACATTTTTAAGCTGCCAGTGTGTTCGACCAAAGACTTAAGAAAACTTTAAAGGGACTTTGGTTCGATTTAAAGGGGCTTTGCAGATCGATCTGTGTTTGACTTCAAAATGCTGCAATAAGATATGAAACATGCAGAGCTGTCCATTAGTCTTTAGCTCTCGCAGAGTCGTCGTATACCTCGATGTCAAACACCGATCTGTCTGCACAGTGCTGCTTCTGTTGGACGGGCCGGCACTGAATCCATATTTCCATTCCAAAGATAACCAAACATACTCAGGTGAAGTAACCGGTTTACTGCTAACTAGTGAAACACTCCCTTATCATGACGAGCTGCAGCTCAAAACACATGTTAGATGGAAACATTGTGCTTTATGATGGAGTTTGTAGCTTAGTTTGAGCTGCAATTCAGTTCAACAGAAATCAGTTGAAAGCATCCGGTCATCTCATACCACTGAAGTGAATGTTCAATTTATCAGTATATATTGTAATAAATATTTGCAAAATTATTGTTGTATCTGATTGTATTAGTCTATATAAAATAATAGTCAATGTAAAAAGAGCAAAAGGGAGAAGCAGATGAACACAAAACAGCAGAACAACATAAGGGTCAACTTTATCATTAGAATTATTGCTAGGGACAATTTAGCAGTCGCTGGATATTGGTAGGGACCCTACTAAATTCTATGCCCTTGGAAAGTCTCAAACTTTTGAACAGTAGTGTATATAATAATAACTTCACAGACAGATGTTCGTGGTTTCCAGAGAAAAGGCCATACGTGTGTAATTAGTTTGTGTCTGTGTGACGTGCTGATGTTCAGCTCTCTGAAGACTCGTGTCTGTAATCATCGTGATGGTCAAGCAGCAGCTGCTCCTCCTCCAGCAGCTGCCAATCACACGCAGCGCTTTAGAAGCTGGACAGCTGACCTCCAGCACTCACCAGCTTGTGCTGTCAATCACACCATCAGCTCTGCTCAGGATCCACTCCTCACTGACTCCTGAACTCAAACAGGGACGTCCTGCCAGAAATCAGAAAAACTACAGTGATGGATAATGCAAAGGCACTGATGATCATTGTGTTCATTTAACATTGCATATGCATTCTCAAAGGTCATTTTAGAAAACATGTTAATACTGTGATGTGTTTTTATGGCTACATGTTCACACATATATATTCAGTTTTGTTTGTATAGTGCTCTCAACTAAACATGTATCATGCTATTCATAAAATAACTGAAGAAACAAATGATTGCTTGAATGAATGATTGAATAAATAAATAAAATGTATGGATGGATGAAAATAAATGTCAAGGATCAATAAAGTATTTAATAATTAAATTATAGAATAAATTAAATAAATAAATGATTGGATGGGTGGATGTATAAATACAAAATTAAATACAATTTAGACAATTGTGGAAGAATTTTCCTTCAGGATTAATAAATTCCAATGACACAACAGAAGTTATTATGATGGATGAAGATGATGTATGTTTCCCACAAAGATGAGATTGAATGTCGAGGTTAGTTTGGTTCATATCTGCTCCTGTTGAATATAAGTTACAAATAATGCTGTCAAACCACCTTCAGAAACAAAACCATGCTTCATGATGACCACTGCTTTATACTCATAAAAACAAAACAGGATCAGTTTTATTATACATTAAAATAATAATTATTATTATAAATAATTCATAGATAGTTTTAAGAGGAAAATGTGTTTGCCTGTGTAAGTTTAAACATTTTATGTATTTATTTTGTATATTTATTTTTTGATCACGTTATAATGTGAAGGCAACAAACATGTTCTCCATACTAAAGAAAATACATAAGTTTGTGTGCAAAGAAAAGTAGGGCCTAATACATCCATTGTTCATTTCATTTCAAACAGAAAAACTAAGATCCTGAAAGATTGAAGCAAACGGCTCCATCTCGAGTCCGTGCTGAGGAACAGGAGATCATAGGAGCTCGTGAATGTCCAGAACAGGAACAGGAGCATGGAGATGATGAGAGAGCACCTGAGAACTGGAGAAAGACATTCTAGCCCTAAAGGTGAAGGACTGATGAAGTCAGAGGACAAGTGTATGCCCTCACCACCACCAGCTAAGGTGAGAAGAGAGAGTCTAGAGCCATTCTAGTGTATGCCTCACCACACACCAGCTACAGGTGGAGAGTAGAGAGAGAGTCATAGAGACAATCAAGTGTATGCTCTCACCACACACCAGCTACAGGTGGAGAGGAGAGAGAGACATAGAGCCAATCAAGTGTATGCGCTCACCACACACCAGCTACAGGTGGAGAGGAGAGAGAGTCATAGAGTCCAATCAAGTGTATGCGCTCACCACACACCAGCTACAGGTGGAGAGGAGAGAGAGTCATAGAGTCAATCAAGTGTATGCGTTTACCACACACCAGCTACAGGTGGAGAGGAGAGAGAGTCATAGAGCCAATCAAGCGTATGCTCTCACCACACACCAGCTACAGGTGGAGAGGAGAGAGAGTCATAGAGCAATCAAGTGTATGCGCTCACCACACACCAGCTACAGGTGGAGAGGAGAGAGAGTCATAGAGCCAATCAAGTGTATGCGCTCACCACACACCAGCTACAGGTGGAGAGGAGAGAGAGAGCCAATCAAGAGCCAATCATAGAGACAATCAAGTGTATGCGCTCACCACACACCAGCTACAGGTGGAGAGGAGAGAGAGTCATAGAGCCAATCAAGTGTATGCGCTCACCACACACCAGCTACAGGTGGAGAGGAGAGAGAGTCATAGAGCGCAATCAAGTGTATGCGCTCACCACACACCAGCTACAGGTGGAGAGGAGAGAGAGTCATAGAGTCAATCAATCAAGTGTATGCGCTCACCACACACCAGCTACAGGTGGAGAGGAGAGAGAGTCATAGAGCCAATCAAGTGTATGCGCTCACCACACACCAGCTACAGGTGGAGAGGAGAGAGAGTCATAGAGACAATCAAGTGTATGCGCTCACCACACACCAGCTACAGGTGGAGAGGAGAGAGAGTCATAGAGCCAATCAAGTGTATGCTACAGCTCACCACACACCAGCTACAGGTGGAGAGGAGAGAGAGTCATAGAGACAATCAAGTGTATGCGCGCTCACCACACACCAGCTACAGGTGGAGAGGAGAGAGAGTCATAGAGCGCTCACAATCAAGTGTAAGTGTATGCGCGCTCACCACACACCAGCTACAGGTGGAGAGGAGAGAGAGTCATAGAGTCCAATCAAGTGTATGCGCACTCACCACACACCAGCTACAGGTGGAGAGGAGAGAGAGTCATAGAGTCAATCAAGTGTATGCGCTCACCACACACCAGCTACAGGTGGAGAGGAGAGAGAGTCATAGAGTCAATCAATCAAGTGTAGCTCTCACCACACACCAGCTACAGGTGGAGAGGAGAGAGAGTCATAGAGTCAATCAAGTGTATGCGCTCACCACACACCAGCTACAGGTGGAGAGGAGAGAGAGTCATAGAGTCCAATCAAGTGTAGCGCTCACCACACACCAGCTACAGGTGGAGAGGAGAGAGAGTCCAGAGACAATAGAGACCAATCAAGTGTAGCGCTCACCACACACCAGCTACAGGTGGAGAGGAGAGAGAGTCATAGAGCCAATCAAGTGTATGCGCTCACCACACACCAGCTACAGGTGGAGAGGAGAGAGAGTCTAGAGACAATCAAGTGTATGCGCTCACCACACACCAGCTACAGGTGGAGAGGAGAGAGAGTCTAGAGACAATCAAGTGTATGCGCTCACCACACACCAGCTACAGGTGGAGAGGAGAGAGAGTCATAGAGCCAATCAAGTGTATGCGCTCACCACACACCAGCTACAGGTGGAGAGGAGAGAGAGTCCTATCAGAGCGCTCACCAACACCAGCTACAGGTGGAGAGGAGAGAGAGTCCACACACTCACCAGCTACAGGTGGAGAGGAGAGAGAGTCATAGTGCACTCACCACACACCAGCTACAGGTGGGAGAGGAGAGAGAGACATAGAGACAATATACAGAGTGTATGCTCTCACCACACACCAGCTACAGGTGGAGAGGAGAGAGAGTCATAGAGCCAATCAAGTGTATGCGCTCACCACACACCAGCTACAGGTGGAGAGGAGAGAGAGTCATAGAGCGCTCACCACACACCAGCTACAATCGTAGAGACAATCAAGTGTACACGCTCAAGGTGGAGAGGAGAGAGAGACGTGATCACCACACACCAGCTACAGGTGGATGAGACAATCAAGTGTATGCCTCACCACACACCAGCTACTCATAGAGTCAATCAAGTGTATGCTCACCACACACCAGCTACAGGTGGAGAGGAGAGAGAGTCAGAGCCAATCAAGTGTATGACTCACCACACACCAGCTCAAGAGGAGAGAGAGTCATAGAGCCAATATGCACCAACACACCAGCCAAGTCACATGCGCTCTCACCACACACCAGCTACAGGTGGAGAGGAGAGAGAGTCACAGAGCCAATCAAGTGTATGCGCTCTCACCACACACCAGCTACATTCATAGAGAATCAAGTGACAAGGGCCCTCAGCTACAGGAGGGAATAGGAGTCCAATGATGTGACGCCAGCTACAGGAGGGAATCACCTGTCCGCTCTTTAATTAGGAGACACCATGATTTTACGCCAGCCACCGCGCTCACCACACCCAGGGAATCGCTCAGGACCCCATGACACCCTCTCTGATGAAGGACGGTACTTTCTAGGCCTACGGGCCGTTTTTCAGTGGGGGATCCACCGTTACACATCGAAATTACAGGGTCCAGCGCCCCCTGAGGACGGTGCTTGTTGACAGTCTCCCCGTCACTATACTGGGGCGTTAGGATCCACACAGACTACAGGGTGAGCGCCCCCTGCTGGTCTCACTAACACCTCTTCCAGCAGCAACCTAGTTTTCCCAGGAGCTCTCCCATCCAGGTACTGACCAGCTCAACCCTGCTTAGCTTCAGTGGGTGACCGGTCTTGGGCTGTAGGGTGATATGGCTGCCGGCTTTCGGGTCGGGAGGTCAGTCTGACAAGACAGATGACTGAGAATATCTGTTCACTGTCTGTTATCGCTTCAGGGCTTTCTCAGCTCCTCCCGAAGCTTTTCTCTCCCTGAAAGCTTGTCTGCAGATACAACGGCTGTAAATGTTCTTACTAATATTTCCTTCTCACACAAAGAAAGAAGGAAAGAAAGAAAGAAACAAGAAGAAAGAATTCCTTAAAAAAATATTGCCTCTTTCCCTTACAAAAAACAGAAATGAAAAAAATATAGATATACTCATATTACATATATATGCATTTGCTGCTAAATGTGTAATAAAACAATTATTATAGAAATTATAGAAATAATAAAATAATAGAAAATAAAAATCTCTTCATTGTATGAAGATAGATATGATCATATACATATATATTGGGAAATATATTTAATTTCAATATGTTATATATTTGTACGTTTTTTCTTTAGATTAAACTTTTTCATTAAACTAATTTTTTTTAAATTAAACTAAGAAATGTGGTAACACGCAACATATTTCAATATTACAATTATGAAAACAAGCATATCACTTAAGATATTTTTTCATAGTTCATGATATATTGATAAACATATAAAGGTGTTTTCTTTTTGTTAAATTCTTCTCTTCACTAGTCATTTTTTCATGGATTTCTATTGAACAATAAGCAATAAGATTAAACGATCAGAAGAAGCTTTTATTTGGTGTTGTGCAAGTTCAACTTTTTTATTTAATCACATTTGATCACATTTTGATAGTGAATGCAAAACAAAGACAGTGAGTCATAAATGTGATGAAGTGAAGGCTTCTTCAGTTCTGTTGGTTGCTATTGAGTGAGGTTAACACAGCCCTTACTGGCATACATCTGTTACACTCACCCCCTAAACCTCACTCCCGCGGGTGGCACCAATGTAACGGTCTCACACCGAGCGGGTCTCGAGGGATGTCGACGCGGGAGTCGGGCGCTCTAGGCTAAAGGCTACAGCCTCTGCGTCGCTAGAGCGCCTGAAGGGGAGTGAGGTTTACACACCCCCTTACTGGCATACATCCGTTACACGCCGCTTGTGGTGCGGTTGCTATTATTTCTGCTGGAGCTGAAGTGAATGAGCCGCTGTGTTCATTATCAACGGAGGTGATTCTGAGACTAAAGCACAGCGAATAAACACGAGCTGCACTAGAGTTACACGCTTTATACAGACTAGGAGAGCAAACATCAGCAAACCGAGATGATCATCAAAACCCTCTCGAGATGATCATCAAAACCCTCTCGAGATGATCATCAAAACCCTCTCGAGATGAATCATAACCAGCAGATGGCGCTGTTTGTCCACATTATTCATCTCTAAACTTCTATATAGTTGTTTTATGTTCATCAAACATGAATATGACAGAAAAACATTTTCATTTATTCAGACGTTTTTGTTTGTAATATATCTGTATACAGTATATTTAATTATTGGAATAATTAAACGTATAAATAATTGTATAGAACTTTCAAAATAATACAGAGGCCCTAATGTTTTTTAAATATAAATTTTTCAAGACATATGATTTGATAATTTGACTATTGGATTTTATTTATAACTCTAGAAACCACTTATTAAAATTAGAACATTTCAACCAAATGTCAATTTCTAACAAATATGTTTTAATTAAATACATAAAACATAATTGTAGGCTATACAATTATCAATATATTTTTCTTCTCTACCCAATATTAAAATATTAGAGAAACATTTTCATCTAGATGTACATTTATAAACTGTTCATATTTCATAGTCATAATTAATATATTTGATCATATCAAATAATCAAATAATTTGAAATAGTTAAATATAGAAAAAATAAATACAATTTAAAAAAATAATAATATATATATAGATAATATTTTATTGTATTACATATTTTATTATAATAATATATATTAGAAAAATACTTACATTTTAAATACAGTCAAAGCGAAATGTATTCAGACACGTCCATATTTCTCACATCATCATTCGCTATAGTTGAGAAAACAATAATAAAATATGAAAGAACTGTTTTTAAACTTTGATGTGTAATGAATTGGTTGAATAGCTGTCCTCTGTTTAATTTAATAACACTATTAGATAAGACTAATTCAGCTCCAATCACTGCTTATCTTTGTTCAGTCTGAGACGTACACAGATCATATTAGTTATTAAAGAAACACACTTCAACAAAACATGGTCAGGTCCCATATTTGATCAGTTTTACTTCATTTAATTTGGGGTATAATATGTCAGTGTACTTTATTTTGTTATACTCACGTACATAAATGAAATATATTGACCAGCGCCCACAAGAAAAAATAATATTTAAAAAAGGATATCTGGTGTCTGAATAATTCTTAGTTTGACTGTATATAGGATATTTATTTAAATATTAAAATGTATTTTATTAAATACTATAAAATCATTTTTGTATTACTCTCTCTCTCTCTCTCTCTCTCTCTCTATATATATATATAAATATATACAAACACAATAAACCATTAGGTGACGTCTCACTACTAAAGTGATGAAGTGTTAAAATATTACTCAAAATGGATATTTCGGTACACACATCTTAAGTAAAACAACATCTTTTATTCAGTAATACCATATATAATGCAATTGCATATCTTTGGCGAAAATAAATTTGATAAACATTTTTATTAACAGAGGTTAGCGTACAAAAAACGAGGGTTTGTCTGTCTAGCAGACGGGAACGAAGTCATACTGAGGTGTCAGAAAGTCATGAGAACATCATTCACACGAGACCACGCACGGTTCATTCACAAACATCTGCAGGAACATCTATCAGTGAACCCGCAGTGCATCATGGGACGGCGAGCGGATGATCACGTGGCAGTGCTGATAAACTATGGCGGTTTACAAAAACACAATTTCACATACACTCATGTTAAAAACGAGTCATCTGGAGTCAATATTTCCCCAGAATTCATCTTGCTTCATGGGTGAATCTCACGAATACATGTCACAACCATCTTTCAATCAATATTACTAAAAAAAAATAAAATAAAAATTAATAAAAGGGAAAAAACTAAAACATATCCATCTATCTCCACACACGCTCGCACGCACACATATTTATATTAATAAAAAATACAATGTATATAAAATGTGCAATATTAAAACGTCAAAAAGCAAAACAAAACGAACCGATCCTAATCTGAAATCTTACTTTCGTGACCGGTTTGGTGAGATTCACCCTCACTGGGTCTTGGCAGGTGTATTAGTCAAGACTTCTGAACCTGATGCACACACGTGTGTAAAGCGGTCTTGGCAGGTGTATTAGTCAATACTTCTGAACCTGATGCACACACATGTAGTAAAGCGGTCTTGGCAGGTGTATTAGTCAATACTTCTGAACCTGATGCACACACATGTAGTAAAGCGGTCTTGGCAGGTGTATTAGTCAATACTTCTGAACCTGATGCACACACACCTGTAGTAAAAGCGGTCTTGGCAGGTGTATTAGTCAATACTTCTGAACCTGATGCACACACACGTGTAGTAAAAGCGGTCTTGGCAGGTGTATTAGTCAATACTTCTGAACCTGATGCACACACATGTGGTAAAGCGGTCTTGGCAGGTGTATTAGTCAATACTTCTGAACCTGATGCACACACACGTGTAGTAAAGCGGTCTTGGCAGGTGTATTAGTCAATACTTCTGAACCTGATGCACACACATGTGGTAAAGCGGTCTTGGCAGGTGTATTAGTCAATACTTCTGAACCTGATGCACACACATGTGGTAAAGCGGTCTTGGCAGGTGTATTAGTCAATACTTCTGAACCTGATGCACACACATGTGGTAAAGCGGTCTTGGCAGGTGTATTAGTCAATACTTCTGAACCTGATGCACACACATGTAGTAAAGCGGTCTTGGCAGGTGTATTAGTCAATACTTCTGAACCTGATGCACACACGTGTGGTAAAGCGGTCTTGGCAGGTGTATTAGTCAATACTTCTGAACCTGATGCACACACATGTAGTAAAGCGGTCTTGGCAGGTGTATTAGTCAATACTTCTGAACCTGATGCACACACGTGTGGTAAAGCGGTCTTGGCAGGTGTATTAGTCAATACTTCTGAAGCCTGATGCACACACATGTGGTTAAAGCGGTCTTGGCAGGTGTATTAGTCAATACTTCTGAACCTGATGCACACACATGTAGTAAAGCGGTCTTGGCAGGTGTATTAGTCAATACTTCTGAAGCTGATGCACACACGTGTGGTAAAGCAGTCTTGGCAGGTGTATTAGTCAATACTTCTGAACCTGATGCACACACGTGTGGTAAAGCGGTCTTGGCAGGTGTATTAGTCAATACTTCTGAACCTGATGCACACACGTGTAGTAAAGCGGTCTTGGCAGGTGTATTAGTCAATACTTCTGAACCTGATGCACACACATGTGGTAAAGCGGTCTTGGCAGGTGTATTAGTCAATACTTCTGAACCTGATGCACACACATGTGTATTAGTAAAGCGGTCTTGGCAGGTGTATTAGTCAATACTTCTGAACCTGATGCACACACGTGTGGTAAAGCAGTCTTGGCAGGTGTATTAGTCAATACTTCTGAACCTGATGCACACACGTGTGGTAAAGCGGTCTTGGCAGGTGTATTAGTCAATACTTCTGAACCTGATGCACACACGTGTGGTAAAGCGGTCTTGGCAGGTGTATTAGTCAATACTTCTGAACCTGATGCACACACGTGTAGTAAAGCGGTCTTGGCAGGTGTATTAGTCAATACTTCTGAACCTGATGCACACACGTGTGGTAAAGCGGTCTTGGCAGGTGTATTAGTCAATACTTCTGAACCTGATGCACACACGTGTAGTAAAGCGGTCTTGGCAGGTGTATTAGTCAATACTTCTGAACCTGATGCACACACGTGTGGTAAAGCGGTCTTGGCAGGTGTATTAGTCAATACTTCTGAACCTGATGCACACACGTGTGGTAAAGCGGTCTTGGCAGGTGTATTAGTCAATACTTCTGAACCTGATGCACACACGTGTATAAAGTAAAGCGGTCTTGGCAGGTGTATTAGTCAATACTTCTGAACCTGATGCACACACATGTGTAAAGTAGGTGTAAGCGGTCTTGGCAGGTGTATTAGTCAATACTTCTGAACCTGATGCACACACGTGTGGTAAAGCGGTCTTGGCAGGTGTATTAGTCAATACTTCTGAACCTGATGCACACACACGTGTGGTAAAGCGGTCTTGGCAGGTGTATTAGTCAATACTTCTGAACCTGATGCACACACAAAGCGGTGTGGTAAAGCGGTCTTGGCAGGTGTATTAGTCAATACTTCTGAACCTGATGCACACACATGTGGTAAAGCGGTCTTGGCAGGTGTATTAGTCAATACTTCTGAACCTGATGCACACACGTGTGGTAAAGCGGTCTTGGCAGGTGTATTAGTCAATACTTCTGAACCTGATGCACACACAAAGCGTGTGGTAAAGCGGTCTTGGCAGGTGTATTAGTCAATACTTCTGAACCTGATGCACACACATGTGGTAAAGCGGTCTTGGCAGGTGTATTAGTCAATACTTCTGAACCTGATGCACACACATGTTAAAGCGGTCTTGGCAGGTGTATTAGTCAATACTTCTGAACCTGATGCACACACATGTTTTAGGTAAAGCGGTCTTGGCAGGTGTATTAGTCAATACTTCTGAACCTGATGCACACACAAAGCGTGTAGTAAAGCGGTCTTGGCAGGTGTATTAGTCAATACTTCTGAACCTGATGCACACACACGTGTTGTAAAGCGGTCTTGGCAGGTCTTGGCAGGTGTATTAGTCAATACTTCTGAACCTGATGCACACACGTGTGGTAAAGCGGTCTTGGCAGGTGTATTAGTCAATACTTCTGAACCTGATGCACACACGTGTGTAAAGCAGGTCTTGGCAGGTGTATTAGTCAATACTTCTGAACCTGATGCACACACGTGTGGTAAAGCGGTCTTGGCAGGTGTATTAGTCAATACTTCTGAACCTGATGCACACACGTGTGGTAAAGCGGTCTTGGCAGGTGTATTAGTCAATACTTCTGAACCTGATGCACACACATGTGGTAAAGCGGTCTTGGCAGGTGTATTAGTCAATACTTCTGAACCTGATGCACACACATGTAGTAAAGCGGTCTTGGCAGTGATGAAATATTCTTGGCTATTTTGGCAGCAGAGGAGCAAGCACAGGTTTTGTAGACACTGATGTTGTGTGGTCTAGACTCGATGTTTATTCTTGGTGTGGGTAATGAACTGTTTTTGGCACAGGTCCTGCGTGTGCTTCTGCTTTGGGTCTGTTGTCTCCTGATTCACGTTACAGACGGACGGGGAAATGAAGAACACAAAGCCTGCTGAACAAACTTCATTCTGCTCCGCAGCACCTTATACGTCCTCCACGAACACACAGCATGATAATCATCAGATCGAAAACATCAGTAATTCAGTAGTTTCCCATTAAAACTCCAGTGGATCATATTTCACCCCAAAATAATAATTACATCCCATTATTATAACTAAAGTTTGATGTTTGAGCTTTAAATTTGCTTGTATATCAACTTCTCTTTTTCTTTGTTTTACCTTATTACGGTTACAAATACTGCAATACTCTTAAATTATTAAAATCATTGTAAATTAGAGACGGTATAACAAACACTACCATGATTTCGTAATTAACAATGATTTGTTTTCACATTAGATTATTTTAATTTTAAATTAAAACTAAGGCATTTTATTAAATGCCATTTTCCCAGAATTCATTAATTTGAAGGGAAAATGTGCTTAAATGTCATCATGTAAAAAACTAAAATCTCAATCTTCATTTTCTTTATGTAAAATATAATTTTGGGGTGAAATATGAGCTTTTCTTTAGTGGTTTCGTGTGATTCACCCTCATATGAACATGTATCTCTACATCTACCCCCCCGTCTCGAGTTCCTCAAGCGTTAAATGATTTAAATCCAGTGTTGATCTTCTCAAGTCTGCGTTAAAACACGCGATGAATGGACACAGAAACACATGCATACATAATCACACACACACACATATATATATATGAAGAGGAAATATCCACGGCTTGCGTGTCTTTGCATAGGCTCTGAACAGAGCGAATCAAACAGCGAGCTGATGAAGCATCCGCACGGATCACACACGAAGAGAGAGAGAGAAAGTCCAGTCCTCCGCGGTTCATTCAGACCGGCTCCGGAGTCTGTTTATGAATCCTTCCGCTGATGCGCGTGGATCGTGATGTTCACGATCAGGCTTTGATTCGGGTCAGTTCAGTGCAGTTCAGGCTCAGTGTAAATCTCATGAACACGTTCAGGTCATATTTCACTCAATACACATGTATTATTACAACAGTCTATTTTAGTACTGTTGCAATATATATATATATTTTGGCATTGTAACATTTTCATGACAACTAAGCATTTATAAAGGAAATAAATTACATTAAGGTAGAAATTAATGTATTGGTTTTTAATACTAATTTTCACAGATTTATAAATGTAAAAAAAAAAAGTTTTGTACATTCCACCTCAAATCTGTAAAAACATGCTATTACATTATTAATAAGCATCACTGCAACTAAAAAATACTTTATTACAGTAATTATAATTATTGAGAAAAATTGGAATTCTGAAGAAAATGTCCCAATGCAAAATGGTATACATTTTAATGCAATATATAATTAATTGTCTTTATGTTTGATTCTGGACTGAAGTGTGACCTATTTGCATGAGATTTACCCCATAAGCATCACCAAACACCACTGACCACGGATCCATAAAGAAATGACACAGTTATCCGTAGATCCTTTCTGCACACATGGACACATATCCAGCACCTCTGAGGAGGACGAGTGGAACCCGCCTGATGAGAATTATTGCATTCTTTGTTCTGTACAAATAAAAATAGCAAGAAATCTTGACGTAATTGGACGAGAGGTTAGTGCTTCGAACACCAAAGACATGCACTCGTTCTCTGTATAAATAACCGATTCACTTGGAAGAGTAGGACACTCACGTAAAGAGGAAGCATGCAAACGTTTAAGAGAATAAACACACAAGTCTCTCCCTATCCGAGAGAAATCCTTCATCCTGAAGCACAACCTGCGTTTCTCCGTCAGTCTCAGTATGGCTTCGTTCACCTCTGCGTGAGGGTTGCTATTGCCGTAGTTTGAGTCAGGGAGGGAATGCTCTCGTATAAAAACAAGAGAGAAGGTTTCAATGATGAGAAAAACGAGGAGGCACAGTCACCGATACACAGTCCACGGGTTAAAATATCACTAAACCGTTCATTTCCGGGGCTTTTCTGGCGTTTTACTCTTGGCCGTTCGCTTGGAGAGATCCAAGCCGGACCGGATCCCGGCGAGGTGCAACAGAGACCCAGCCGCCTCCTTCAACTCCTCGTCCAGTTCTGGTCTGGACTCGTGACGGGCTCGTTTAACCGGAAGAGGGCACTTGACGGTGAGCGGGCGACGGACGGGGAGCGAGGACAGACACGGGTTCCTCTCCTCCTCCGAATCCTCGTCGCTGTGGAAGCCCTCGCTGCCGGCGCGGCGGCCCTGGCCCGAGTCACAGCCGGTCTCGTCCAGAGAGGACAGCGAGGATGAGGAAGAGTGAGACGAGCAGCGCTGGAAGGACGAACTGCTGTAATTGTGGTCCTGCTTCGGGTCGCTGCTCACCAGGACTGAATCCGGGCACGAGAGGTCTATGGGGCTGTCCGGGTCACCTGAGGACCAAACCAAACACAATCATAATTAGGGCTTAAAAATGTATCACGATAATTTCCAGTATTTATTGCGATAACAATATCAATGATGATAATTCAGGGAAACTTAGAGACAACAAATATTTTTTTAAATCCTGTTTCTTTAGACAAAAGTATTCTCTTTCATATTTTTACCCAAAATAGGATGTTGTGAGCATTAAACACAATATAATGACTATTTAATTAATACTGGAAACCGGATTCATACTTATGAATATTATGCAGAAGTATTAGCACTGATGACGCTCCAGGAAAGCACTAATATGGACAAAAGGTATCTAGTTATCGCTGTAGCTGAATTAAATGCAGATAAAGAATTTTAAACTGAGGAAACTTGAAGACAATACGATTGCAACAATATATGGTTTGTGTTCAAGCGATCCTGGGTATTTTATAAGGATGAAGTATATTAATAATGCAATGCTAATCAACACAGCCTTTATCACTGTATACGATACTATAAAATATTATGATTTCTGCCTCATTCTGTGATATGAAACCATGTCTGATCATCAACATCTAACATCTACTGATGCTATATTAATTTGGAGTAAAACATGTCATTAAATGATATCACTGTTGGACCACAGGTTTGTAAACCGGCTCATTCACATGCAAACCTGTATCGTACCGTGCTACTGTATTACATTTATTCACGGCTCAGACCGATTTTTGGTCGCACCGTACAGCCCTAACCAAACCAGTTCCAGATTGTAGAAGAAGCTCGTCATTTAGCAATAAACTCCTCAAGTTCATGTCCACTTTCTGCATTGTCGCTTCGCACGGTCGCGCAGAAAGATGTCAACAACTAGACTTTATCATTATTATCGCGGGAAGACTATATCACAAACAATAAGATACTGTCCATCCCTAATAATAATAATGTGAATATTAAGGCAAGATAGTAGGGCTGTCAAATACAAATTTGAATGTTGACTATTCATCGAATTTAAAAGTAAAAAAAAAAAAAATCACATTTGAATTCAAATGCTAAGTTTTTGTATTGTAGGTGTGCATCAGGCAGCTTTATCAGTGGCACACAAGATGCGATGACATCTGGTTGCTTTTTAATGTTTTATTGGCCTATCCAGTTGAACCCAGTAGAAGTGGTGATGCTGCGCTGTTTATTTAAAATATTGCGGAAAAAGAGAACATCGATGATGTTGTTTACAAAACTGAATAAATTCACACAGAACGCATTTTGTGCATTTTCTAGAGGAACATCTATCACCGTTGCACTCGCATCTCGCACAAGAGAGCCGCATGTTTAGAAAGCCATGTAAAATTAATGTAACTTTATGATGGGCTTTTCCCCCCATCTCAATGAATCTCGTGTTTTTAAATGAAAAAAAGTCCTCTGTGTGATTGGCTTTCGCCCCTTTGTATCAAACTATGCATACATGATGTTGTTTATACTGTAATTGTTTAAGCAACTTAATTATATTTGGTTTATAAGTGTTATGCATTTTTTCACAGATAGTCATGTTCTTTTATTGCTTTAATAAACATGCATTAGTAATATTTTTCTCGATGCGCCCTCTTGTGGCCTCAGGAGAGAAGCCAAAAGCTTTTTCCGCCTAACTGAAATTATGCCTTTTAAATTCGAATGTAGGCTACATTTATGAAAATTAAACATGGTTTTACTACAAATAAAAAAAAAGTTAAAAAGTTAAAGTAACCACACATTAACCATGGTTTTGCTATACTAGCCATACAGCTTCACCATGGTTTTTGTAGTAAACTGTGGTTATACTATCAATCTGAATGACTATACGCAATGCACGCATGAGCGCGTGATCTATGCAATGCCCAGATGTCTACAACAGATGTTAGTCCCGTCTGAATTGGTAAATGAAAAATCGCAGACGCCAGGTGATAAGAATCGAAACTCAAACGTGGTTTAGAAAACTAGTCCCGTCTGAATAGGGCTTGTGGCTCTAATGGATTTTGGGACATTGTCTTGACAGGTTTCATGAGGTTTAGCCAGTTATAAAATCTTTTCATGTAAAATTTCCATCTCTGAAGTGTCAATCAGTAAACTGCCATTATGAAACGCGTACTCAAGTACTTTTATCTGCCCGTCTTAATGAAGCACTCTTATGATGGTTTATTCTGCTACGGGTGATTAAGGCTCATTAGAGGTAGAGAACACTACAGTGACATGCTTAACGAGGATAAAGACTTGTGAAGGAAGTGCAATGCTGCACTAATTACCAGCAAGAGCTTTTAGCGGCTACGCAGACATATTTTCAAAAACATCTCCATAAATAATGATGCAAATGTGCCTTTCTGCATGAACCTGAACTAAACTGACTCATCCGCTGCACGAGGCGACACTCAGTGTAACATCAGTCTCACAGATACAGATTTCAGACTTGCCACCATCAACATTATAGAGGCACATGAGAGTATTTGAGAACAGCAGAACGATAGAACGCACGCACGATCGATCGATAGATAAATGGAATGTTAGTAAGTGTTAGATAGATAGAATGTTTGACAGATACAGTGATAGAATGCTCAGTAGATACAACTATAGAATGTTTGATAGATACAAGGATAGTTCGATATATACAACAATAAAATGTTCAATAAAGACAGCGATAGAACATTCGATAGATACGGTGTTAGAATATTTGATAGATACAACAAGACAACGTTCGATAGATACAACGATAGAACATTCGATAGATACTGTGTTAGAATATTTGATAGATACAGCAAGACAACGTTCGATAGATACGGTGTTAGAATATTTGATAGATACAGCAAGACAACGTTCGATAGATACAACGATAGAACATTCGATAGATACGGTGTTAGAATATTTGAAAGATAAAACAAGACAACGTTCGATAGATACAACGATAGAACGTTCGATAGATACCGTGTTAGAATATTTGAAAGATAAAACAAGACAACGTTCGATAGATAAGGTGTTAGAATATTTGAAAGAGAAAACAAGACAACGTTCGATAGATACATAAAGATACGCAACGTTCGAAAGATACAACGGTGTTAGAATACAGCGATAGAACGGTATACGGTTGCACGATACAGCGATAGATACACTGCGAGACAGAGCGAAGAACATTCGATAGATACAGCAAGACAACGTATTTATTTGATACGGTTATATTTGAACGGTGTTAGATAGATACGGTGTTATAATAGATACAGCAACAGAATGTTTTTCGATAGATAAAAGCAAGACAACGTTCGATAGATACAGTGATAGAACTCAAGATACAGCGATAGAACATTCGATAGCATACGGTAATATTTGATAGATAGCGTTAGAAACAATGGTACAATGTTAGAACATTCGACGGTATTTGAATTGTTAGCACAACAGCAAGACAACGTTCGATAGATACAGCTAGAATGACAACATAGAACGGTAATAGATAGAACAAGAGATATAGAACAGTATATTTGAATAGATAGATACAGCAACGTTAGCGATGATAGATACGATTTGACAAGATAGATACAAACAAGACAACGTAACAGTTCGATAGATACAGCAAGACAACGTTAGAATGACAGACATAATTCGAATAGATTGATGGATCGGTCTTCTCTTATTTGAATATTTGACGGTATTTGAATATTTGATAGATACAGCAAGAAACGTGGGATAGAACATATAGATTGGTATTTGAATACAACGTTCGACAACGTTCGATTGACAGCACTATGGTGTCCGGGGGCCGAGTTTAAGAGCATCATACAGCAGTGGCGGCATCAATGTCATCTGTAAAGGACGGTATGAAGACATCACAGCGGTCAGAGGGTTTAGAATATTTGAAAGAATAAAACACTCTCGCTTCGATAGATAACAGTGAATATTTGATAGATACAGCAAGACAACGTTATAGTGTTTAATGTGTGTGTTCGAAGAGATACAGCAAGACAACGATAGAACATTCGTGTGTTCGATAGATAACTATGGGGAATTTTGGAATCAATGCAATAGACAACTGGAGTTTCACGCTGTTTCGTCTTCACGCAAAGTTCGACCCTTCAGCAATAGATACGTTTTCGAATTAAAGAAAGATACGGTGTTAGATAAACAACAGAATGTTTTAGAAATACAGTGATAGAACTCAAGATACAAAAAAATAACGTTAGAAACAATGGTACAATGTTAGATACAATAATGTTAGACAACGCTAGAATGATAGAACAATAGATAGAACGATAGATAGAATGACAGTATGATAGAACAAAGTTAGATGATAGAATAACAGAACGTTAGAATGACAGACATAATGATAGATAGATGGGGTCTTCTCTTACATGGGTCACTATGGTGTCCGGGGGCCGAGTTTAAGAGCATCATAGCAGTGGCGGCATCAATGTCAGACTCTGTAAAGGACATGAAGACACACAGCGGTCAGAGCACTGCTCAGTGTCAGTGTGTGTGTGTGTGTGTGTCTATGGGGGGAAATCAATGGACTGGAGTTTCTCTGTTTCCACGCAACCCTTCAGAACGTTTGAATTATTCATTCCCAGCCAGACAGAGGAGAGAGTGAACTCAACTGCTGCCATACTCAAGAAGACGGAGAAAGAAAGGTAACGCTTGATAAGGACAAATAATGAAAACAGTCCAGCGTACATGAGGACAACAAACTAAAATCACAGGGTTCTCATACTTTGTGACCAATGAGTTTCCATACTTTTAAAAGATGAAAAATGGGTATAACTTATAAAAAAAAAAAAATCAATACATTGAACAAAAGAAAAACAAATATATAAAAAAAACGATTTGATCCTGGGAACGTGGAAATGTTGTAACAGTGGAGAGCTGTGATCATGAGAAATCACTCAAAGTCATGTGGGTGTGTGTGTAAAACCGGTTTCCTAAACTCACAGGAAGTGTCCTCAATGACTCAAATGATAGTCATTTAACTAGACTTAATCTCTTTCAAGCACACTGGAACATGCATGCTTTTATTTCTTCTGTGAATAACAAGATTTCAAATTGGCACTTGTTTTGACAGACATTCAACTTAAAAAACAGAGACAGCTCACCTTTGAGAGAGCAGCCCTGGAGGAAGAGGTGACGTGCGGGTGAGAAGGCACTGTGACACACACACACACACACACACACACACACACACACACACAGAGAGAGAAGGACAGTAAGACAAAGCAGGACCATGAGTCAAGGCACTTATGATGACTTGAGAGTCAAATGACAACAGAACCACTTTTTCAGAGAAGATGTGTGGAACAGGGCTGGGTTGCATGAGTGCATCAAACATGAGCTAATGCATCTCCATTAGTTTGTACTCTAGTAAACATGGGTGTGTTACCTGGGTGGGGAAGCAGGGGGCGTGCAGAAGGAGTGGGCTGAGGGAAAGTGCTGTTTCTTCAGGGCTTGGATCAGATTGGGTCTGTATTCGGGGTCCACACACCACAGAGAGCCCTTCCCATTAACCTAGAAGAAACAACACCACACACAGATAGATCAGCAAGGACAGAAGATGACTTCGGCAAATCGAAAGTAAACAAACACTCATTACGCAGAGACTTTTACTAAACGCGCACTTGGGTCACGCTGACTGAAACAACTGCTCAGGTCGCTTGTTGATTGCTTTTGAGAAAGAACAAATTTACAGACGTTTTCCAGGGTTGAGGCATCAAGATCAAATCATTAAAACGGTCTGTTCTGCTTAAAAATCCCCAAACACTGCAGTTGGTTACTTTATATTGTTCAAATGTTCTCCGGTCAATAAAATCCACAGTCATTATACTGCTGTTCGAGGGCTTACCGTCTGGATTTGATTTTTTACACACACACACAAATAAGTAAATAAATATATATATATATATATTTATACATACAGTGGCGGCTGGTGCTAAAATAAATTTGGGGGGGGCGCAAACAAACTGAAAGTACGGGCGATCTGGTCCAAGCTCCTTGATCCTTTTTTTTTTTTTTCATCCGAACGCCTTGTGAACGGTGTTTTTGTAAAGATAAAACCGAATCTTCTTTCATCTGGAGATATTGCGCTTGCTTCCACATTAATTAGCACCTGTCTGTCAACTGACGAGCTGCTGCTGAGTGGAACGAGAGTCGTTGAGAACGGTCCAATCACATGAGGCCAAACATATCAAAACAATATTGATTCGCTCTAACAAAAGGGGGAGGAGCCTGCGCCCCAAGGACAGTTTGAAACCAGCCAATTAGAGCTTAGCCTCAAATCACATGCTTTTGGAAAGTTTGTGTACCTACATACACACTCATTAGTCCGGCGCCCCGCACACAAATATGAAATAAATATAGTTTAGATTTTTTGATTTTCAATAAATTATAATATAACTAACAGTAGAATACTATGACTAAATTATTTTATTTAGTTAATATTTGCGATATATTTTTAACTTATTGTTAACATGTTAAAGGGGGCTAACTTGAAGGGGAGGCGGCGCCCCAGCACCCCCTATTGACCAGCCGCCACTGTATATATATATATTATAATATTTTATTATTATTTAATATTTTTTCAAACCTTTCTCCATGTACTGTGTTAGGCTAACACCCTTTTGTTGGTTTTGATTGCTAAATTGTCCTCATTTGTAAGTTAAATGACTGCCCATTTCACTCCAAACACACAGAAAGGAAACTACAAAAGCGGAAGACATTTTACCAGCAGCCCGGTGAGAGGCTCTCGCTGCTCGAAGTGTCTTAATGTGATCATCTAAGCATGTGATAGGCAATACAGACCCTGCTGGGAGTTTACGAGCAGTGGGCGATAAACACCAGAGCACGGCTGTAAACAGGGCGTTTATGACAGGATCTGATCCATGAGCTCTCGGAATTACTGTATCAGTAATTATTATTGCACTCAATGGAAGGGAGTCAAGAGTGACGATGAACATCTATGAGAAAAGATGCTAAAGATCTTCATTTGCCAAGCAGCAAAACATAGCATAAGGACAGGACAGGTCAGATTTATACCTCAAAATCAAAAAAAAAAACACTATACATGCTCGTTACAAAACAAATAATTAAAACGAAGCTCACTTTTTGGACTATAAGATATTTTTTGTATAATAAAATGTATTGTAGTTAATGACAACAACTGAATACACTTGTCCTTATTCTAAAATCTACAAATCTCATTACCACTAAAAAGTACATAATAAATAAATAAAATAAGGTATAATTTAAAGTATTAAAATAAATATATATAGTAAAAAGATAAATGATTTGCCGTATTCTGCAGTATTTATTTTAAAGAAAACGACTAAAGCACAAAAATATGTATATAAAACAATGTATAATAATATTTATTATAAAACATTAATAATAATAATTGTAGTATACACAAAAAACATTGAGATAGTATTTGTTCTTAAATATCACTGACATTTATATATGTACATAAACAATGTAAAATAATAAATGTATAATTTATATTATATTTATAATATTAATTATAGTATTAGCAGTATTTGTTCTTGTTAAAATCTACCACAAAAATATGTACATAATCATATAATGCATCATTAATAATAACTATCATAATATATTTATAACTTAATTAAAAAACAAAATTATAATTGTTATTTATATTTATAATATTACATATTTATAATAATAATACAAAATGCATTGTGGTAGTATGTGTTGCATTACATTAAAAAATATACATTTGTTAAGCTTTTATATAAAAAAAAATCTAAAGTATTACAGTAACGAGAAAACGCACTCACTAAAGATAATTTGTGGATGAGGTACTTAATCGCCACAAAAATCATGCAGAAGATCTTAATGCTCACGATTAACATCAAATCGTCTTTGTGCAACAATGTATATAAATGCATATATATATATATATAGAGAGAGAGAGAGAGAGCGAGAGAGAGCGAGAGAGAGCGAGAGAGAGCGAGAGAGAGCGAGAGAGAGCGAGAGAGAGCGAGAGAGAGCGAGAGGGAGCGAGAGGGAGCGAGAGGGAGCGAGAGGGAGCGAGAGAGAGCGAGAGAGAGCGAGAGAGAGCGAGAGAGAGCGAGAGAGAGCGAGAGAGAGAGACACAGAGGAGTAGGTCGGAGGAGGAGGCGGCTTTAACCTTGACTCAGATTACCAGCCTGCTCATAAACAGGAAGGAGGAAACGTTGTCATGACAACCGAACCCAGGCAGTGTCATGTGAAACCAGCTCTGTGTGTGTGTCTGGATGGGCTCTCGCTGACCTCGCGGCTGCACAGAAGATCATTCACTGACACGACGCTGACCGTGCAGTCGGACAGAGAAAAATCATCATCTGTGGCCTAATGATTAGTGCACATTAATCTGTGCTGCACAAGCGGGCGAACCAAGTTTAAACCCCGCTTGCAACCTTTCCAGTACCTTTCTTTACTCGTCTCTAAATAAAGTGGACCAGAAAATAAAACACTGTTCCTAGCAAGAGCGGTTAAATCATAACAGGTTAAATACTGTGGCCTCAAAAAAAATACTAATATTTCTCAATAATATTAGTCTTTTTTTTAGCTTTAGCACAATGACAACATACAGAAAAATAAGGGTTTAAAATTGTCGAAAATCGCAGAATCACAGAAAAAGCAATTAAAACTGACAGTGAAGAGAAAAGATCCTGCATTATTTGAGACACGCAGATACAGACACTCGCTTTGATATTTTGTGTCATCAGACATGTTACACTTCCCAAACCGTTTTTTTAGGCCACAGTAACACTGACTGGTCTGCATCTGCCTCTAAACGATCCTGCTGTCTTTTCAGGAAGTAGAATTGTTGTGCTGCTTCCCTTGTCTTTGCTCACTGTGTCCTCCAGCAGTGTGCGTGTGAGCGTGCATGCGTGTGTGTGTGTGTGTGTGTACACAGGTTTATATATCCTGGTGGGGACTTGAACCTGAATACACACAGACTCATGGGGACTCGTGTCACGGTGGGGACCTAAATTGAGGGTACAAAAGCTTATAAATCATCCAGAATGAGTTTTTTTGAGAAAGTAAAAATGCAGATAGTTTCCTGAATACAGGGGTAGGTTTA
Organism: Schizopygopsis malacanthus; assembly: GCA_027474115.1. Classification (NCBI taxonomy): domain Eukaryota; kingdom Metazoa; phylum Chordata; class Actinopteri; order Cypriniformes; family Cyprinidae; genus Schizopygopsis; species Schizopygopsis malacanthus. The sequence goes on along the minus strand of CM049882.1, from coordinate 28,455,369 downwards.
GGGTGATAGAAAATACAGTTTGTACAGTATAAAAACCATTACGCCTGTGGAATGTCTCCACTTTTCACAAAAGCAAACGTACATGTGTGTGTGTGTTTGAGCGCGCGTGTACGCGTGTGTGTGTGCGTGCAGGATTGCTGGGCTGATAGAAGCTGCTGTGGGAGTGTGTGTGTGTGTGTGTGTACGTGTGTGTGCGTGTGCGTGCAGGATCGCTGGGCTGATAGAAGCTGCTGTGGGAGTGTGTGTGTGTGTGTGTGTGCGCGTGTACGTGTGTGTGTGCGCGTGTGTGTGTACGTGTGCGTGTACGTGTGCAGGATCGCTGGGCTGATACAAGCTGCTGTGGGAGTATGTGTGTGTGTGCGCGTGTACGTGTGTGTGTGCGCGTGTACGTGTGTGTGTGCGCGTGTACGTGTATGCGTGCGTGCATGCGTGCAGGATCGCTGGGCTGATACAAGCTGCTGTGGGAGTATGTGTGTGTGTGCGCGTGTACGTGCGTGTGCAGGATCGCTGGCCTGATACAAGCTGCTGTGGGAGTATGTGTGCGTGTGCGCGTACGTGCGTGTGCAGGATCGCTGGGCTGATACAAGCTGCTGTGGGAGTGTGTGTGTGTGTGTGTGTGTGTGTGTGTGTGTGTGTGCGTGCGTGTACGTGTGTGTGCGCGTACGTGCGTGTGCAGGATCGCTGGGCTGATACAAGCTGCTGTGGGAGTGTGTTTGCTTTCAGGGAGGAGCCGTGATCTTGACTGGATCCCCACCTCTATCTCAGCGGAGGGAGAAATCCTCGCCAAAACCCCACCGTCACACTTATGCTTACAACTTATGTTGTTTTTAGTGTCTATATGATTTATTATTTTATTTCAGTTTTAGTACTTTAATTTAAAAAAAAAAAAAAATTAGAAATGTTGAAAGTAAATATTAGTTCAATGACTAATAGTAAAATTAATTTCGAAAAAATAAAACAGATTTCATAGGGCCCTAAATACATCTATCTTTGCACCGCTCACCTTGCCAATGCTCCTCTCCACCTTGCGGAAGCACTTGTTGAGGGACAGGTTGTGGCGCACCGAGTTCTTCCAGCCAGTGGGGGCGCTGGAGAAGTACGGGAAGTGCTCCAGGATCCATCCGTAGATGTCCTTCACCGGCAGAGACTTGCTGGGCGACTGTTCGATGGCCATGTATATGAGCAGGGAGAAGGAGAACGGCGGCTTGGACTTGACGGACTCTCCGGCGTGCGCCGCGGCCGAGGAGATGACGGAGGCGCCGTGGCTGCCCTCGATGTCGAAGAGCGGGCTGGGGCTGGACTGGGCCTCGGGGCCACCCAGCGTGAAGTTCTGGAGCAGGTTCTCGTGGAGCCAGTTGAGGTTGGTGAGCTCTTCGTCTCCTGAGCTGGAGCTGCGGTCCAGGCTGGTGGCCAGAGGGCTGGCGGCGCACTCGGCCTCGGGTAGCGTCCCACAAACCCCGCGCAGGCCCACCCGCTCCTCCAACACGCCCGGGGATTCTGCTTTCTTATCCGGCGACATCCCGATGATGGGACCCATTAAATCAAGGACGTCTGCTGAAGAGAGAAACAGAAAAAAAAAATATTAAAAACAAATGCACAAAATTATAATCATTTGGAGCAACGTAACTCTGAGAACAGGTAAAGTTAAAGATGCAAGCTCATAAAAGCCGCACGTTGGCAGATAACTTAAAACACAAATAAAATGATGATTGTGATGACAAGCATTTATCTGTTGACATTAATTTTGAGTGCAATCCAAAACAAATAGCCTATTGCAATATACAGTATCAAGTCTTTTATCAAAGTTGTCCTAAACTAAAATGCATTCTCGTCTTAGCACAACTTTGAAGATCCCCATATATATATATATATATATATATATATATATATATATATATATATATATATATATATATATATATATATATATATAAAAATTGTATACACACCTCTGGTTGACTTTCAGACCTTGAGCCAAAAACTCATCACCAAACACCAGTGACTTGTACATTCATTATATGGACAAAAGTACTGGCACCCCTTCTTTAGAAGAGAAAAAGGCACTTCCAAACTGTGGCAACAAAGATGGAAACAATTTATGTACTTAAAATTTGTATTTCCTCCTCTGTTGCAACAGTTTTGAAGTGTATGAAATGCCTGTACCCATATGCACAAGTCATTAGTGTTTTTGGCTCATTTAAAGTCACACCAGAGGTGTTCAGCTGGGATTAGACCAGTCAAGTTCTTCCACACTGACTGAATCATCATTTCTCTGTGATCGTTGTCTTATACACAGAGACACGTTAGAGTCATGTTAGAATAGAAAAGGGTTCTGTACAAACTGTTGCTATAAAACTAGAAGCACACAATTCCCTAGAATATCATTATATGCTTACATTTATACTCATGGAAATGACTAAAGTAGTCAAACCTTTCATTAGGTGCCAATACTTTTGGCAATATAGTGTGTGTATATATATATATATATATATATATAATACACACACACATACAAATTTACAATAATATGGAAAAATATATTTAAAAATAAACATAGAAAGATTACATTTAAAAAATGAATGGAATCTTATTGATTAACATTTCATACTACTGTTTTGGAGAATCAATGTTAATTGTGTGGCAGCAATAAAAAACAAAGTAATGCAATACATATTTAAAAAAGGATGAAATACAAATGAAACAAATATAAAATATAATATAAACCCTTTTTAATCTCAATTAATTCGTGTTTTTATTTTAATTAAATGTATTAACTGGTATTGGATTTTTAATGGTCATTTCTGTTTATGTTCTGTTACCTGCCATCATCAATCACTTAAACAAATACAATAACACTGATTATTTATTATAACTCGTAAATGTCTACTTAAATGAAGAAATTAACAATTAAATCCCAGATTTAGCAGACTTGAAAAATAAATACCCATCTTTATTATTTTCATATATAATGTTGTTATGCCTAAATTCACTTACAGCATTTAAAACATTTAATGTTTTGTGCATTTTAATCTAATAATAATAATAATAAATGATGAAAATAATAATAATAATAAAAAATAACAAATGTTATTCTTATTTACACAAATGTTTATATTAAATTAATATTATTATAAATTATGTTTATAATTGTTGTGCATTATATATTATAGTTGTAATAATAATACTATTTATTTTAAACTCGTTATATTTATAATCAAACTCATGCCAGACACTATTAATTGGTTAATTCAAGCTTTTTCCCTTTTTACAAGTTTCAATCGCACAAACGTGTAAGTGTTCCCCACATATTCTCCTCTGATCTCCCTCGTTCCCATCCAACGATCTCTCTTTTACAGCAGTCTCTCGGAGAAAGCCGGTGTTTCTGGCTCTCGTCTGCTGGTATTTCTCACAGTCGTTCAGCGACGGCAGCTGAAGGAGCGGCTCTTGTGTCTGAGGGTTGTTCTCGAGAGCGTCTGACATGACCCGGTCTCATTCTCATCACCGCCCACCTCCTCACGCAGCTGCTCGTTAGCCGTCCACGGCCACTTAGAGCCAAAACCCTTCCAGAAGTCTCTCCGCTCATCCATTACCATGGAACGAGATATGACAGTGTTGCTTGGGTAACCTGCTGCCTATAAAGGGCCGAGCAGGAGAGCATCGCTGCCGGTTATTTGCTTTTGTTTGAAACGGTTACGTGGGAATTTTATTGAAAGCATGTTGAGATCGCTATCCATCTGGTTGGAGCGCATTTGTGTGGATGCTCTCGCTCAAAAAATGGAAAAAAAAACCCATAAATGTGTCAAAAAAATAAAAATAAATATTAAATACAAAACATTAAAACTAATATAAAAAATAAAAATAACAATAGAACTAAACTACCAAAAATGAAATCCTGCAATGGCATCATCTACAGATTCACCTTTCATAGTATTGTTTTAGAGTATCATCCATAACTGTGCACAAACAATTAAAATGTAACTTTTTTTTTTTTAAAATTAATATATATTATATGTATTAAAAATGTTAAATGTATTATTTTAAATATTTACAAATATTACATATAATATTATTAATATTATATATTAATACATATACATATATATACATACACACATTACATAATTCTAAAACTAATATATTCTTATATATATATATATTCAAGTAAAAATACAAAAATCCTGTATTTGCACCTTATGTACTTGTGTTTCATGCTATTGTTTTAGAGTATCATCCATTTTTTGTGCCAACAATTAAATACATGAAATATACAAAAAAAACTAACAAGAATGCAAAATTAAAACAAAATATATTTAATCTAAATATGACTCCCCCCATATTATTTTTACAATTAAATGGAATTACATTGATTTACGTTTCATGCTATTGTTCATCATCATAACAATAAAATAAATATATATAAAATGAAAAAAGAAACAACTAATTCAAATAAAACAAAAATAAAACAGCTAAAACCACAAATATTAAAGTAATATTTAGTAATAGCATCATAAGTATTCAAGTTTCTTGCTATTGTTTCCGAGTATCATCCATAACTATGCTTCAACAAAAAAATAAAAATACTAATATAAAAAGAATAAAAACTAATTAAATCATTAACTTTTTTGTTATGTATTTTATTTTAAATTAGTTATTTTTTGTTATTAAATATTGTTTTGTTATACACACACACACACACACACACCTAGTTTGGACTGCATTTTTTGTAATGCACTCACAGTAGTAGCATCATAATGATTTATGTTTCATACTATAGTTTCAGACATCATCCGTACTCTAGCACCAACAGTTGGCACACCGTTAAGCCAAACGGCACAAATACATTTATGTTAAAGGGGCAGATAAAGCCCAGCCGTGGCATTACGGCAGAAATCAGGTCAACGGGCAAATCCCTGCCATCAGTCGCTCCACGCCCAAATCTGTGCCCTAATGTCACCATGACAACCGCGCTGTCAGTTCAATTAGGAGGGAGGATGCGGATTGAATAAGAGCAGGGAAAGTCCGTCCTGTTAAGCCATCAACCGGCATGACTCTCGCACCGACACCAGACCGTCTGGAGAGGATGGAGGTTTGACTAGTGTTTTTAATGCTGAACTAGGTCAGACAGGAGCAGACTGGTGCGGGTCATGCATTAAACAACATCCTCAGAAGTGTTGAGAGAGAGATGCACAAATGTTAGGTTCGTTTCAGATGCTTGGAAGAGACTTTGCACTTCAATAAAAACCAGTTACAGTGTATTTCATCCATCGGCGATGCATTACTGTCATGCAACTAGTATTATTTTTGCAGTATCTTCCCTATGCACAATACATTTTCTGTATGCATGAAATACCCAGATGACATGCCTATCTATTTGTCTGTATGTGCAGTATACAAAAGATCATAATGTATCCCACAATGCACGCAATATGATCTAATATTTCCAGTGTGACAAATTATGAAACCTTGGTATTAAACATCTTTGTGACTTCTTTTTTTAGAAACTAAATTTAAAAACATTTCTACTGCATTTCGTCCAGTTCCACAGTCTAATTTACTGATAAAAGATTCATAGTGAATCCAAACATTTAACACAATTAGTATAATATCATGAACAAATGACTACAAGCTGGTTCTTTTTAGTGGATCAAAAACATGGCACAAGTAGAATAGACCAATTCACGAACAAATGACTCTCATGAGCTTGGTTGTTTTTAGTGAATCAAAACTATACATCGCAACTTGTAAATTACAATTCATGAAGAAATGACTCATTCAAAAAGACACCAGTCTGAATTAGTCTGGCAAATTCTTAAAGGGGTCATATGACGTTGCTAAACAGAACATCATTTTGTGTATTTGGTGTAATGCAAAGTGTTTATGGTGTTTAAGGTTCAAAAAACACATTTACCACATACTGTACATTAGTTTTGCTCCTCTATGCTCCGCCTTTCTGAAACGAGCTGATTTTTACAAAGCTCATCGTTTTGAGAAGCGAGGCGTATTCTGATTGGCCAGCTATCCAGTGCGTTGTGATTGGCCAAATGTGACGAAATGTTACGCCCCTTACCGTAGTATGATGCCGCGTTCTCGGCGTGACGAGACTAAAACAATAATACCCATTATAAACGAGGAATTTGTTGCATCCAGTGAGGACCAAACATTTAACACAATTAGTATAATTTCACGAACAAATGACTATGAGCTGGTTGTTTTTAGTGAATCAAAACTGTACATCACAACTTGTAAATTACAATTCATGAACAAATGAATCATTCAAAAAGACACCAGTCTGAATTAGTCTGGCAAATTCATGCTAATATCAGTGTTAAAAAATGTTAATATCAGTGTTGCTGATGATGCTTTTTATAAATAAAATGTTTTTATTGTTGTAATTTGAAGATTACATTTGACATGAAAATGTTAATTTTCAACAGATTTTTGTTGTTGTTAAGACGACTGAAAGGAGGAAAAACCAAAGCTTCACTCTGTTATTTATTTACTTTATAACAGTAAATAAATATCGGTTCTGCATATCGGTTACATAAACATGCAAATAATTGGTATCGGTAGATCACTAGTTGAGACACTACGGTAAGAGATATTTATATTTATATATATAGAGTGGAAATGGAAATGGCCTCTGCAGCCATACAGTAGTAAATTTAGTTTTAAATAAGTGTTTACTTTCCTACATTATGAAACCTTTAGTTTTGATAAACGGAGACAACCTATAAAGGATGAACTAATAATGTCATCACATTAAAAATAACTTTCAAATTAGGTAGGCTAATACTTAAAGCTTTGAAGTGCTGGGAAAAGTTGTGTGAAGCATTTTAAAACACTTGAAAACATTAGACAATTTATGCCACAAGTTGTTCCTGTAGTTGTGTTAAATCCATGGTGAATGATGGAGATTTGTGTTTACTGAACAATGTTTTTCTGGTTTCCACATCAGTGGCGTTTGCTCTGATATCCGTAGCTTTAACAGAATTCTGTGCTGAATTTGAAAGCTTCTCACAAGATTTAACAGAGATGTTATATCTCCCAGCGCGGTGTATAACGGTGTCGTGTGTTCGATAGCAGCACCCGATCATAAGACCCCTTTAACTAAATGTAACATTTTCTGAATCAACATCTGACAATATTTTAATATAAAAGAAGCAAAAAACAGTAAATGAAGGACAAGGACTCACTCACTGCTAAACACTGCAGTATATACTGTGTGTGCTGTGCAGTATGCAGTAAGAACACTAGTATTCTAGCCTATATGTGAGAATAAGGGGGGGCGATATGACCAAAATCTTATATCACGATAACAATATATATCACGATATAGTGTTTTTTTTTTAAAGGTTTTTATTATATTACAATCTTTAATACCATATAATTTTCATAATCGTTGTCACCGATGTCAATATCAAACTAATACAAGCCTAAAGAGAGAAACTCAACCTCACTGAAGATAAATAAACAGTCAGTGATGAAATAAGGATAAGAAACTAATTGCAAGCAATAGGACAAAAAACTACAATAAATAAGAAACGCTACACACATTGTGTAAATTAATTAGTCTTCACTGTGTTAATTATATCTATATATCTATGATAGATATAATTGACACGTGTATTATGTATAGATTCTATACATATTATAAATATATCATTATTATTATAATTTTTTATTTATTCTCATTAAAGTTACAAAAGTGATTTAGTTAAGAGCAGTGAGAGATTTAGCAGTGTGTTATGATTAACATGAACGAATATTGGAACGCTTCCCCTTTAAGAGCGAAGTCCGGATCTAATACACTGTTACATTGCGTTTTCTCTTTCTGCCGTTTACTCTCTTAAGACCTAAATCACTGTGTTTATGAGGATACTTGCAAAGACGGGGATTCTGACGCATATACGTGTGTTTATGTAATTGTTCAAAGTCGGCGGTAAAGAAAAGGCGCTCCTCTCACACAGAAAGAGACGCGCACGTATATAGCTCTGTTGTTTGAGTTTCAACGGCTTAAAATCGGTTGTTTTAAAACTGCAGTGCTTAAAAACACGTGACCATGTTACAGATGTAGTCCTTCGTTTAGTAACGAGCTCCTGGTTTTGTGGTCGTTCTGTCTCTCCTTCACGCGGCGTATAAAGATCGCACTCACTCAAATGATGAAAAGGTTTTACCGGAAACAATCTATTTTGCGACACCACGATATAAACGATAGAACATAATATGAAACGATAGACTTTTTATTTCATCCATCCGATATATATCGTCATATCGCACAGCCCTATGTGAGAGCAGAATAAGTTCAGCAGTATTGTGGGAAAACAGTCTAGTATTTCCTTGTTTCACCACTAACTCGGACCAGAGCCAGAACTCGGACTGCCAAAGGAACATCAGGTCCAGACCAACATCTCTAGGAACAAACAGCACTCCTCCGATGGTCTGAAGGGGCAGCATTTCAACTCTGGATCAACATGGAGAGGAAACTGGAAAAGAGCTAACGGAGAATGAGTGAGCAAATGAAAGGTTGAGAGGAGCGCCATGGAAACAGTCAAATTAATAAATAAGTCATATGCAGTGCATGATGAATCATAACTCTCCAGAAAGTGGAGTTATCAGACATGTCAGAACTGCCCGAATGTGTTAAAGCAAAGCTTCCTCCCCGAAGCCCAAAACACAAAAAAAGACAGACAGAGCCATGGCACATGCTCACAACTCGTTTATTAAAAATAAAATAAAATCTGGGTGAATGAAAATCTGGGACGCATGACTCTCAAAATAAATCCCAAAACAAATATTTGTCTATTTTCAAAAAAATGGAAAAACACAACATCTAAATCAAATCTAAAATAAAATTAAAACTAAATACTATAAAATAATCATATATATTAAAATATTAGAAATACTCAAATAAAAAAAATAAACAAAACAAAAAAAATTATTTAAATGAAAATAAATAAAATTGAACAATGAAATTACAGAAAACAAAACAATTAAATAAAAAAATGATCAAATATAAGATGAAACAAAATACTATAAAAGTTTATCAATAAAATGAATAAGGTTACTAAAACAAATATTTTAAACACTAAAAAAATGTAATATTAAAATAATTAATGAAAATAAAACTGCTACAAAAAAAAACCATACAAAATTAAATAACCATTGTGTGTGTGTGTGTGTGTGTGTGTGTGTGTGTGCGTGCGCAGGAGTGCGCCAGATTTGAGGATCCCTGGCCTATATAAATGAAACTAAAAAAAAAATATATATATATATATATATAGAATATAAAATAACTACAAAGAATATTTCAACTTAAAATAATTATTACAGAAAATATTATAATAAATGAAATTACTAAAACAAAATAAAAAACAACAATAATATTATAGCAAAATATAATAAAGGAAAAAATTTAATGTAAAAAAAAAAAAAACAAAAAGACGTATAAAATAAGAGGACATTTAGCAATACACTGTGCAGATCAGAGAGTCGGTGCTGTGTGGCACGGTCATCTTTTGCACGCATGACTAGGGATGGGTACCGAAACTCGGTATTTAATCGGTCTCGGGGCTAAATTATAAAAGACCGGAGTATCGATAAGCTCTGACGTTAACGGTTCTGTTATCGGTACTGGAGAAATTAAGAAAACACACATACATTTATTATTGCTATATATATACACATTATCTTGCAAATTATATCCCGCCAGAGTCACCAGCTGTTTTTATATGCAATAATATTCAAACTCTTGTCTATGATGCATTTTTGCTATTCCCAAATCAGAAGCGCGATCGCTCACGTGGATGAGTTCAGCACGCGCAACATAAGCCCTGTTTATGATAGAAGAGAGAACTAACCATTAAAACATGCTTACACTTTAGGCCTGTGGCTGGTATATTAAACTGAGTTTATTTAATGTTTTTTTTTAGCTTCTAAAGATTATAGCCGTGTTTCTTCTAGCACAACATCCTTCTCTTCACAGCGGCGCGCATTCGTTCCTCTCTGACCAAAACTTAACGTCAGAATCAGATCAATCGTCTGTCGATTGTTGTAAAATGCCGTCTTTACAGTTACTAAATTGCTGGACATGTTTGATAATGAAATGTTGGAAGTACAATCCACACGAGAGACGCTGTTCCTCAGGCTGAAGTGTGTGTGTGTGTGTGTGTGTGTGTGTGTGTGTGTGTGTGTGCAGGGGCGCGGGAAGGTGTTTTATGTAAGTCAATTTCTGCATATAAATATTACGCCAAATAGAAACAGAAAATCGTGCTATAGCCTACGCACTTTCATGAGATCGTGTTAGACAACAATTAGCTATTTTACAAATGGGAATAGGCTACAATGAATTCATAACAATGTTTTACATTCAAGTTACATTCAAGCTTAAAAACCCTTAAAATGTATAGTGAAAAGTTTTTTTAAAAGCATCTGGAATGCACTAAAGTAATTTTAAAGCTGTTTTTAAAGCATTTGCTGCATGGATTAAAACGATAGGCCAATAAATAATTCACATCAGTCAGACAAAATTGCATTGCAACAAATCCTTTAAATTTCAAGGACAAAGATTTACATACTTTTTTTTTTATTGAATACAATTATAAAATAAAACGCAAATTATAATCGGGCCTGTTTTAGGCTTTCCCTTATTTTTATATTTTAGATGGTGAGGTGACGGGAAAAATGACTCGCCATTTCCTCATTGGAGAAATATATGCATCTTAACGGATTACATAGGCTAATGAAGAGTTTTTGCTTTGCTTTGAATTATTTCGTTTTAAAGTAGTATTTTAAAGCTTTCTATAGATATATTTATCATATCTCTGAGCCAGTTTCGAGTTGCCGAGTTTCGGTTCATCATTGAAGCCTCTTGTTCAAAACCGGAAGAAAGTGCATTCTCTGTTTTCCTATTTTATAAAAGCACAATGTTGATATTGTGAATGCACACAAATAAAAGTAGACCCTTTACAGTTCAAAATGATATATTACTCTTACCTTTATGAGAAGAAAAAAAATCTCACGGCGTATTTTAAGTTGTTTTTACTGTAAGAAAAAAATCCTCCATGTCCTGTAAAGCTCGCTTCAGCTTCCACTCTCCACACAAACTGTTGGATATTGCACATTTATATAGGTTAAACATTTAAACTAACACTGTGATATGCTTGAACTGTTTATAGGCCTATCTATCGATTTTATTTTAGTCAAGTCTTGATGATTTGATAAGGCTAAATTAATCAAACATAGGCGATCAACTCTGATGCTGGCCGCTTGGTCGTTGCTTAAAAGAAAAAAAACATTTAACGAACAAAAAATGCTCCCAAGGTTTTTCTAAATTAACTTTATGAAGAAAAAAAAACCGAAACATCGTCTAATCACTTTTCCATTACATACAAAACTGGACTATTTTAGCCATAAGCTGTTTTGGGAGAAGGGAAAGACTCATATCGCTGATACATCCATGATATTTCCATGTTCCGCTTTTAAGCCACAACCTACAAATTCTTCAACACAATCATAGCATTCACAAACATAAAAGCAAGCATTGGCAGTGCTGCGTGCGTGATTTGACAGGATGTGCGCAACGTGCGCATCAAATAGCCCTGCATCAGTTTAATAACTTTGATAACTTTAATTCTTACAACTGTTAAATTAATGGGCAAATGGTAAATATGTCGAAGATCACATAGAAATAGATAGCAAAATAGCCAATGTAAACTAAATGTTATAAACATCGGAGCAACCATATACATTTTTAAATTAATCTTTATTATAACAAATTTAGCCTATATATTTTTTTTATTCACAACAGTTTACAGTTGCCCACAGAAAAAAACAGGGGGTGCTGCAGCACTCTCAGCACCCCCTGAGTGCGTGTGTGTGAGTGTGAAGCTTCGGGCGGTCCAAACGATCAAATACACACACAATAAATGGTAGTCAGTTTGTTTAACTTTGTTTGTTTGTTCATGTTCTTACTCTATCTTATCTTATGTATATAAAACACAAAAAAATGCCTGCACACTGCTGCATTTACAAATTGATGTTTTATATTTATTTAATGAAATATTTAACATCTCAGGCCATGTTAATTAAGCTGCTAATCTATCATAGCATACATATGTGTGTATGTATGTATGTATGTATATATGTATGTATATATATATATATAAATAACAAAAAGTACCGATAAGAATACCGTTAAAGCACCGGACCGATAAGCAGTATCGATAAGAGTAGTAGTACCGTTAAAACCTTAACGATACCCATCCCTACGCATGACTGTGTGGTTTACTAGACATGCTGTGGTGACTCATTGCCTTTGTGTTGTAATTGTCTAAGTACCCTTAACTGGTCAGTGTCATTACCATAAACACAAGGCTGCTCCTGTTAACCCATTAGCTCCAACCCGGCTCCGCTCTATAGCCTCTGGGTAGTTCATTAACCCCTATTAGCAACACAAACTCTGACCTAAACCGAGCAGCGTAGCCCAAATAATTCCCAGGTGCTGCTGGGAAATAGCGGGGAAGCCGGCGGCCCATAAAAGCACAGCACACTTTCTCTACAATTTGAGACGCCCACTACATTTGAGCGCCGCGGTCGAGCAACAAGGGGAAGTGTTTTTTATGTGATTAGCTCATAGTCGATTATCATTGCCACTGTGATTATCATAATTATCGGTGCTCTTATCAAACGGCATCAAAGCGGCGGCCGGTAATGGCACACTTGTGAGGGAGGGAGAGTGAGCGCTAATAAGGGATGGTTGTAGCAGGGAAGACGACACCGGGGTCTGATCACAGAGATGCCACCAGCTCATCTGCAAGTTAATTCCCATTCAGTGCCAAGCCTTTCATTCATGAAAGCAGCAGGCAGGTGCCAGCGAAGCTTTGCTTTCCATCGCTCTCATCCTTAAAGCGGCAGGCTTGGTTTCGGCAGCTTCCAAAGCTAAAATTGACATTTTTATTTTATTTTTAAAAACATTTTGCGCCATTTTTCACACTTTATATATGATTAGGGCTCTAAAACAATCCATAAAATGTTTTCTTAAATTCTGTTTTTTTTTCTTCTAGATTTTGTTTTAGTGGTTTAATTAAATTGTAATTATCTAAAAGTCTAATCAACAGAATTCGTAAAACTTTAATAATGCATTACATTTTTTACAATAATAGGACCTTATGAAATGTCTTAGAAATTTTGTGTTGTCGGTTTTAATTTTTTTAAATGTATGAATTAATATTTAAAAAAATGGTGGTAATCAAATCAAGGCATTAAACATTAACAATTTAATAACTCTTTTAAAATGTAACATTATACAATTTTATTTTGGCAAACAAGGTGCTGCACATCAGAAGTTTACAGTTAAAACTAATACATGGAATAAAAATTGATAATAAAAAAAAAATCCTAATTATCATAAAAAAATCCTAATTATAATTTTTTATAAATTTAATTTCAAGGTTCTTTTATTGGGTTATTCTTTTATTTTAAATAAACAATTACTTAAATTACTAAGTTATTACATTGTATTATTTTAGTAATCATAATTTATTATTAAATTACTATTTAAATGTTTTTAATTTTAGTATGTAAGCTATATTTGATAGTATGTGAGCTTAAAAAAAACTTGCACTAATGATTAAAGGTATCTCTTGCTATATTTAAAGGCAAACGAGTCCCGTTTTCCCTAAAATCCCAGAGCATGAGAACAGATTTTACACAAGAGGCAAACTGATAGCCTGCTTCATAATTCATGAACGTCCAGCCTTTAAAGTCCTCTCTACCCTCATAATAGCTCACATATCTTGGGTAAACTGCATTATGTAATTGTTAATTATTGATAACTTGCTATCGAGTAATCAGAAAGGTGAGCAGGTGTGGATAACCGTGTGTGTGTTTCCTCCACCGAAGACTATTTCTGACGCATGAACACTCCTGAAGGGCTTCAGTCTGACATGAATCCAGCTGGCTTTTCCCACGATCAAACAAACGTGGGTCACCAACGTGAAAGGGAAGATGATGACCTAAAAAAGCAGTAATAAGACGGCCGTTTAATCCGGCATCGGGTGGGGTGATGTTTCGCAGAGTACGATGGAGAGTAATGGACAGAGATCAATACATCCTCGAAATGCTTACGAGATAACGCTGTGTCTCGGTTCTGAGCCCTAAATAAACCGCAAGGGCAAAGAAAGGGCAAAATCAACATTTGCAATGGGAAGAGCAAAGGAGAAAGGCTGTGTAAACACAAGGACATGCAGAAAGCAATGTTTTAAAGTGCCGTTGTGCCCTGGAGGGTGTCACCCCACCCTTTATCAGCCCAGGCGTTTCGACATGTTGAACCATGTCTTGATCACGCCCGAACCTCTCGGCTCATTCACTGTTGTTAGTTGACCTAAAGAAGAAAAGCCATCGCACCTCTATGTCAAATACACACAGGTGTGTCTTAAAGCACTGGGAAAACACTTCGTGAATTGGTCACAAAGAAGCAGGTTATCTGATGTGACGATGATGTGACGTGAATCGTACAGAGCTAGTTGGCAACAAACATGTTGTTGAACATGCAAATGCATTTAAAGGTATAGCTCACAGTTCGCTCACCCTCAGGCCATCCGAGATGTAGATGAGTTTCTTTATCAGATTTGGAGATATGCAATAGATATGCAATAGAATACCAGAGACAACATTCAATTACTACAATCAACATCAATGGTTGCCAATTACAGTTCTCGTGCCCTCCCCGCTCTGCACATTTCACATGTATATCTGATCACGTCTGACGTTTGTTCTATTAAACCGTAAGTCATAATAAGTGCCCTGCGAAGTGGACACCACCAGATAGATATTACGCCATGATACCAGTAAAAGCTACGCAATATCACATTCATTATCGCAGATGAATCGCCTTCGATAATGAACGTGATATTGCGTAGCTTGTCAGTGAACTACAGCTCTGTGTATTAAATGCCGCTCCATTTCAAAACAGGTGATTGAGATTTACCGCTAATTAAGGAACCGGGTTTACTGACGAGATGTGCATGCATATCGCATGAGACATATCGCCCATCCCTAGCTGGAAGTAACATTTTTAAGTTAAAATGCCTTAATGATGGATTTGTTTCTTACAAACACACAGCTTTTGGCTTCACAAGACGTTAACTGATGGACTGGAGTGGTGTGGATTACTTGTGGATGTTTTTAATCAGTTGTTTGTCTCTCATTCTGACGGCACCCATTCACTGCAGAGGATCCATTGATGAGCAAGTGATGTAATGCTACATTTCTACTAATTTTATGAAGAAACATACTCATCCTAATCTTGTATGGCCCAAGGTTGAGTACATTTTCAACATATTTTTCTGCATTATTGGGTGAACTATTCCTTTAATGTCAACAATGAAACATCTGATCCAATGCAAAAATTGTACCAAGTTCAACAGAGAAGGTAATGCATGAACTGATCAAATTAATACATTGAATGCAATGCAAGTCGCTTTGAATAAAAGTGTCTGCTAAATGCATAACCGAAAAAGCGGTCACCATTGAAACAAACCCTACTGAAAGCACAGATTCAGTGGAAAAAGCCTGAACGCTCAAAGTTACTCTAGAAATGAGCCATTTCTTCTAACAGGTCACAAAGGGCGCTTTTCCACTGCATGGCATGGCACGGTTCAGTACGGCTCACTTTTGGGGGGTTTTCCACTGGGTACAGTAACTGGTACCTGGAACTTTTTTTTAGTACCACCTCAGCCCGAGGTTCCAAGCGAGCCGTACCGTTACCAAAACGTGACGTGTAAACCCTGCTGATCACTGATTGGCCGGAGAAAATCGCCAACAGACCCGCTAGATTTAAATCTGCACAGCCAGCGAAATATCGAACGCAACTGTTTTGAATGAGGGCAGCTTACTTTTAACAACCAAAAACATTTCTGTTTCGTTGTCTGTTGAGAAAGTACAGGCTGTCCTTCTGTTGATAGATCCAGCGAGAGCGTGATGGAGCGATGCGGACATAAAACGTTTTTCAGGAGTCACGGCAGAAGAGGCGGTGCAACTATAATGACGTGAATAACCCTGCCCGCTCTAAATCGGTACTAAACTGTAGTGGAAACACAAACCGAGCCGAACTGAGCCGTGCCGTTCTGAACTGTGTCGAGCAGAGTCGTACCACGCAGTGGAAAAGTGCCATAAGTGGTTTCATTAAGAAGATGGTCTAATACTCCAGGTATTATGACACCAAACCTCTGGGAAGCAAAAGTCTTTCACAGAAGTAGGCTAATAAGTTCAGAGAGAGAATAGCACTACCGAGGTGAGACTAAAAATACAGCATGGAAAATAGTTCGACACTCTTTTAGCTTTGCCGTGAAACAACTGTGTGAGAGCTGTCGTCTGAGGTCAGGTTATTGTCCTTACTTATGTAAAATCTCTAACACGGACATGAAAGGAAAAGGTCCCTCCCCACACGATGCCACAGTCTTAATATAGCACCACACCATCAGCGCTGATATCAGGGTGACGATTTCCAGGAATTCACGACTAAAGGGAGAAGTGTTGGACAAACTGGCTGTCTAAATGATCTAGGGACAAAAAGAAGGCAATCAATTATATTTTTCTATCCAGCACCAATTGTGCAGAATAAGCCGAGAAGATGTTCTTTTATGACGGAAAGGTCATCACTGTAAAAGCTTTTTTTTCTCTGTTACTGTGAATGTAAATCGCTTCAAATAAAAGCATCTGGCCACATGCATATAATGCAAATGTAGAAGTTGGCACCACTGAAATAAAGCCCTAGTGAATGCACAGATTCATTGAGTACTACAATAAGTGGAAGAAGCCTGAATGTTCAAAGACGCTCTAGAAATGAGCCAGTGTTTCTCAATCTCAATGTGTTAAGTACAGATATGAATCAAGAGGAAATATTATTATATGATCTCATAGGGCATGTAAACCTACTGAGTCCAATTGAGCAACGAGTTTCAGTTCAATCAGTTCAGTTTGAGATGAATTGCTTGTATTACTCAATTGTTAGTCATTTAAGATAACCGTGTCTGCTAAATGAATAAATGTAAATGCAATCAGTCAACAAAAGAGGCTTTCCTAGATATTAAAATCATCCATTAAAAATATTAAGTATCGTGGTTTTTGACTCTCATAAACAGGGACATAGTGTGGTGTTTTTCAAAATGAACCAGCTTCGTGTAACTTCCTGCATTTTGTGCACCACCAGTCAACTTTATTGTTTTGGAAACAGGAATCTATGACTGCTGTCAAGACAAGCTTCAGTGCAACTAAAGAGGAAGTGACTGTATCTGTGAACATTTCACAGAAATAATTCTGTTCTGACAGAAAAGTGAGAACTGTGCTCTAAAATGCCAAATCATACACTTACTATACCACAGTTAGATTAAATAACGTTTTTTTTAACAGTGGTTAACAGAAGTTTCGTTTACTCATTTCTAGATGTATTGCAACATTGGGATTTTTCGATAATGATAATTAAACAATATTTGCTGAGTGTGCTTTTGTGCTGGTTACTTGGCTGATTTAGGCCTGTTGAGCATAAATAAATTACACTAAATCGCTTGCAGGTGGCAGTAAGTTCTTGTCTTAATGAGAGATTCATTGAATCATTCATTCAAACGATTGGTTTAAAATGACTGATTTGTTCAGAAATGAAGCTAGTCGCTGACTTTATGAATGGATCATAAATCATCTGATCATTGAATCATTCATTCAAACGATTGGTTTAAAAACAATTGTTCTGATCCGACTTTCATCGGCAAAACAGAAAATGTCTAAAACATACTACACTTAATATTAACCTCTTGTTTGTTGAACGGTTTTATAAAATTAATAATCACATTTGCAGTCGTGCTAATATTTAGGAAAACAGCCCTGTTGCTTGTGTGATATATTACTTAAATGTATATATAAAAACAAAAAACCATACAGGGATATTTATGGTTTTTATAACTTGGATTATAGCAGCATTCTAACAGGCTTCATCGAACAGTCTTTTGGACTCTCAATACGTGGATTTGTTTGGATTTTTTTTAATACATAGCGAGTGACATACTCTATAATGTCAGCTTGCATTTTATTAAAACAACAATTATGATCTTATTTCAGATGACAAATACTGCACACCTCTACTACTCATATCCGTCACTAAATATACAACGATTTATATTTTGCCAATAAACGCAGCAGTGTTTGAAATTAAGAACAAGTTGCATTTTAAAAATAAATACAGAAGCCGAATGCAAAACAACAATAAACACAACACCTCTTTCTATTGCTAGTCTTGCAAGTGTTCAGCATGACTAATGAAGTTTGAATCATTCATTATGAGTCAGTTCCTTGCTCAAGAAGACTCTTGAATCAGTTGGTTTCAAACAGGTTTATACTTAAGACTTAAATCAGTGTTAAATCACCGGCTGATCATCATCACATGAGTACAACTCCTCATGCTTCCCAGTCTCAAACACCAACATTTTCTTGTACTTGAGTCTTGCACTGTTGCACAGATCATAAACGGTGATCTGCCAGTCCGGTAGTCCTTGTTTTTGCACTGGTGTGTGTAATCTAGTCTCATCCGCGGCCATCGTCGCTGTCCTATTGCTATCTCAATTAAACAAACCCCATGTATTCAGCAAGGAGTGACCTACACAAAGGGCCATTGTTACCAGTGACACAAGGCGCGTCCAGATTCTCACTTTCTCCCTCGCAATCAGGCCAACGGTCACATTAGCATCGGTTTCAATGGCCGCTAATGACAGCATGTATCAAATCCCCTGCGCGGAGCCACGACAGACGCGGAGATCGAAGGGGGAGGGAAACGTACGACGAGGGCCCGCCACGTGGGATTCTCCACAAACAACACTGTTTGAGACCAACTGACGGATGCAGGACTATTGAGCGTCTCTCATCCCAGATAAACGGCCTTAAGAATTGAATGAGCCCCGAATGACTCGTCCTAAACTCTCCTAAACCTGCTAGTTAATCCATCAAGTGCACTTATGCTTCCTTCAAGTCATGTCAGAATTATTGTATATTTATGAGGGGAGCGCCACCACAATGTCATAATTATCAGCAGAAAAACTCAGGATTTTTTTAAGCCCAGACTTTGAGCAAGGGGTGTGTCACAACTAAGATTTTATTAAACATAATTTGTAATTTTATATATTTACTGTATAATTTTGCATGCATTTTCTTGCCTGAAAATTGCCTGCTACACACACACAAAGATAAAATACTTGTTAATTTAGTGTGATTAGTGACTTAAAATATGCTAAATGAATGCCATTTAAAATCATTAATGCACACAGAAAAGCAATAAAAAATACATGTTTTATTTAAAGTAATTTTTTACTGTGAATGACAAAACTCAACAGAATTTTTTTTTTGTTTTTTTACTATATTTTAATAAGGAAATAAAATACACACAAAGGTTCCTTTCGTCATTGAGAAGTAAAAAAGGTAAAAGAAATATGAACTGCCTGAAGTGTCCATTTAATTCAGACTAAAATCACATTGTAATTATTATTTCCAAACTATGCGCACGTAAAGCAATACAAATATTGCAAACAAAACTCAATGCTTTGGTGTGAAGCAATTTCAGTAATTTGCCACATTTGGCTACTTTACTTAGCTAATACTGATATGCAATTTATTTAAATTATTAATCTGCATATTGAGAAATTCAATTCGAATTTTTCAGTGATTGAGAGCCGTACAAAATGCATAAAGCATTGACACAAATCATTCACGGCTCATTTTGTTGCACTACTGTTAAAACGCTTCCTGTCTTTGTTGGGAAGTGAAAAAAGAAAGAGAAATTAAACTGCCCAGAGTTCCACTGCATTCTGACCAAACTCACATCGCAAGTATGATGAAGTAAGAAACTGCCAGGAAGGTTGGAGAAAGTACTTCTGCACAAGTAGAAAGTGCTATTTTTGCAACCCAAATTTGGAGCATCCACCAATATTGGATTAGTGAACGCATGTAACCAAGACAACTGCGGCCTTTGGAGATCTTGGGGTTCGTACCTCCTCCTGGTTGGGTGGAAAGAATATAAATAATAACGAGGCGGAGGACGAGGAGGGAGGCTACGTCTAGCCGATGAGTGACGTGCAGCTGCAGTCGTTACAGACAGTCACCTGCAAACAAAGGCCAGATAGCATCAACAGACATGCGCATCAACGCGGGCCGCTGACTGCTTCTAAACCAGATGGAGCAGTTGTGACTGGTGATGGGAATTACATGGAATAGAATTGTTCTGATTGCGATTTCTTTAAGAATTCTTCCAATACTTTTGAGAAAGTTGTTGTTGTATTTAAATGTATTGCCATATCAGCTTAAAATGCTATTAAATGGCAGCACGGCATAAAATTAACACTCACCAAGCACCAAATGAGAGTCAAAATCAGTGTTGGGGAGTATTTGAAAGGGTTACTCACCAGTTGGCAGGTAACGTACTTTATTAATATACATTTTTGCAGGAAATTTTGCTACACACAAACTCCATCTCTGCAAGTGACTGAGATTAAGTTTCTTAAAACGTGCATTTGAAAATGCACAAAACAGCTTCCTGATTTTGTAATAAGAATAGTTTTAAATCTGTTGTCAACAAAAGAGAAGCATTTCAAAAAATAAGTTTCTCCTGTGGTTTTCAGTCAAAAAAACTTTAGTTTTTTCTACTTAAGTGTTATAATTATTACTAGAAATGTACAGTTCAGTAGTATTAATAATAGAGGCATTTCTTTATTGACTTGTTTAGCTTTTGAAATAAATAAAGGGCATTTTAATTTCTGGTAAAAAAAATATTTACGGCTGGTAAAGTCACCAAAGTTAGGTACGGCAAAACATTTTGACCCCCAGCATGGCAGATACTGATTCAACATTAAAAAACATATAAACTACAAACATTTTATAAAGTTAAACTTAAAAGAACACACACTGTAAACAACCGCTATAAATAAGAAACAAAAGTCTGGGTCCATCTTATAAATTAATTCCTTTAACGTTTATTTTTGAGGAAGTAATTAATAGAACAAAATTTGGTTTTAAAAATGGATCAATGGTTCTTAACTAGATTTCCAGCACATGCATGCGCAGGTCTCAAAGTGAATGACACCTAATTCAGACGCCACACATGCTTTCCTGTGTCACTGACTAACATGCAACCAAAGTATTCCAGCTTTCAGTCATCTTCTGATGTTTTCTCCATTATTTTCAGAGTTAGTTCTCAGCATGCATGACATCATTTGCATGTGTTGCAACATGAGAGAACCGAGTTTCCCTTGTGTGTTTAGTTCCACGTCAAAGACAGGACATCCCACAATGTCTGCAACACCCAACCGGGGAATTATCCATTCAGCCGGTCCACATCCTCATCAGTGAACACTTCCGGTCTCTATAGGCTTCCAATACATTTCAAAAGTGTTTTGCTTCAGTGATGTATAGGCAAATGAAAGGAGTACTAACTTGAGTGGTCTATTAAAACACACCAGTGAAGGAGTATTTATTCACCATTGACTTGAGTAAGAGGCTCTCAATGGGGCAGAAACTTTACCGGATGTGAACTAAAACCCCAGAATTCACAGATCATCCCAAGGATGGATTTCTACATCTAGGTCATCTTATTTCCAATTAAGTTTCTGCAGATAGTCTTAATACAAGAACCTCTGGAATCTATACGAGTAATGAACACACTCCCCTTTAAAGTCATCATGAAAAAGTGTTTGCAAACTACTTGCTTCCATAATGTTACGAGTTAAAATGACATTTAAATGTATGCATAAATAACGGATGGCATGATATGCAATCTCAACATGAAAGGTGATTGGAGGGGAGGGGTCGACAAATTAGAGGGATTGATGAAGAAAATAAGTTTCAGAGGCAGAGCAAATATTAACAAAAGATCATGAAGACAAAAATGCATTTATGAATCTTTTACAACAAGACCCAAAACATGCATTAAGAAAGTAAAAGTGTCCGTTTTGATTTTTGTTCACAAAAACACTGACACTCAGTTCTGTGCAACACTCGTTCATACGGTTCATGACTTGAGCTTTATGTATCTCTGGAGAGTAAACAAACTCTAAAAACTTCACAAGTAAAACTTTATTTTTATAGCTTAAGAGTTCTCCTATGGTACAAGACTGTATAAACTTCTAGCTGAAATGTTTAACTGTCAAAAGTGCACCCAAAACAAAGTGCAAATAATACACTAACTGCTGGGAGTCGGTTCAACTGGCAGTTAAACAACAGGTTGAGCTGTTTCTTTTATCTTGTTGTGGTCTTTGTGTGCTGTTTATCTTGAGTCTTGCTGTCAGCAAACAACATCTGTTGAACGTGGAGAACTGACCAACCCACCACCCGCTCAACTGCACAATTAAACAGACTGACTCAATTAATAAACTATTTGACGTCAACAAGGTACCACCTCTTTATTAGGGCCTGAGCATTATGATAGTACACAGTGCAATGGCATGGAAATCAATCATACTTAAACATACACAACCAATGCTATCCAATCTACCAACTTTTGTTGAGAGGAATTTTATACATGCCAAATCTTCCATAGTTTTTTGTGATTACTAATATCAACCATTAAACTCTATGCAACGCATAAAAACATCTAGATAAGATTAGAAGACAATTCCCACAGCTGTTAGCTTTCTCTTGAAGTGATGCCATGCCAAGACCTGAGCTTCAGCATTTAAGAGATTTAAAAGCACTTTACAACAACGCAGCTATGAATTAGGGACATGAGCGTTGGCATAATAATACAATGTTTTGACTTTAGCCTTGGGGAATAATAGCAAAGGATATTCAATGAGCAGACTTGCTCTGAAAGTGATCATCCTGTGAACAGATTGCATCATGTCAATGAGGTCAAGCTTCCAGTGAATGGAGCTCATATGGACCAATGGACAGGCCCCTTCTCAAAACGCTGCGATAGCTCGATGTTTTAGCAAGAACTGAGAGGAACTAAGTTATGCACCGAGTAAAGTGAACTCAAATGTTTCCTGTCAGAAATGTCCCCGACACAGGTGGTATGGCAAGCATGCATGTCAACAGATTTCTGGCGGTGTAGGTGTTATGATTCAGATTTCTCGTAACAGTGACTTTTAGTACACTGTTGTTTGTAGTACACCCTTGGTTGTAACACATTGATTTAGAATAAAACACTAAAGATAAAAAAAAATATGCTTTTTAATAACCAATGCCAACAGAAATGTCTAAAGCAAGGTGGCACACGTACATATAACTTGATGCACACAGAAACTTCATGAATTCAACTGAACACTTCTCTTACACAACATTAACTCTACTAATTCACAAAACAATATTTGAGAACAGAAAACATTAAATTCATTGACAATATTTGGTACTAACACTTGGTGAACCACTGTTAATCGAATAAACACAATTATTGGCTCAAAATGGCCAAATATCAGCCAAAACAATCTTAAACCATCCATAACTAACGAAACAATTTTTGTCCCTGAATAAAAAAATTACTAAAGCAAAGTATGGTGACAAATATCAAAAACTAATAGTTAAGTCAGAAATATAGTTGATACTATAATCAATGTCACATACTACATCCAAAAGTATTTTGAAACACTTCATGTATTGTGCATTTTATGACTTCTAGTAATTGAGACATGGTTTTAAACGAAATGGTGACTGGTTACAGCATGTAAATCATATACTTTCCATTATGAATTAGAATTCATATTTGTAGTTCACCACCAATATTTTTGTAGTATTACTTTCAGTCTTTTAGTATGACATACACTGATTAATTAATCAATTTTAGTATGACATTACACTGATAAAAAGTTGATATCCATGTTATTAATCAACTGCCCGCATATAGATGTGACTAGACAATAGAAATGTATCTCAAACGAACGAAACATCGACTTGTTCAGTCAGAGTTCGGCGCGAATTCGCTTTCAATGTTAACAAAGACAAAGAGTGAAGCGCAACATCATTTCAGATATCGGTGTTCCTCTCAGAAGAGCGCGGGGAGAACACTTGAGCAAGTGTCCTCGAGCACAAAAGAAGTTGTTTGCTGGATTCGAGCACATGGCAGAAGCGATGGAACGCTCGCGTTTAAATGGTTCCGATTTAGAACGCCGTGAAATTCGACAAGTGAACGACAACAAACAAGAGCACTTGAGAAACAATACAGGAACCGACGCCCATTGCGTTTCATGTCAACTTGCCTGTAGAATGTTAACTTTCTGCGCCGTTCACACAGAATGTAAAGTCCATCGACACCACAGAAAGCGGCAAACTGGATCTGGTTACTCACGTTGAAGCACGCCGAGCCGTGTTCCGCTGAAGCGCGTCGGTAGTAGTCGTTGCGTTCTGCTGCTCAAACTGTTTCCTCCATCCGCGCTGCGCACAGATCACGCCGCACAGAAACGCTACCAAACCCCTTTGCCGTTGCCAAGGCAACAGACCCACTTCAGCCAATCATAACCCCTCCCCTTCGATATCCCCTGGCAACTGCTGCGCGCCATTCCACTCTATTTAATGTGTTTTCACCTTATTCTCCTCCTCCTTAATATGAATTATCCTCAAATTATTTGATGAATCTCAACAGCTGCTTATGTTCTGACCCCCCCCCCCCCCCATTTAAATCTGTAGCTGAAACTAAATATTTCCTAAACTTACTGAGTTTGATTCACAGTTCAGTTTGGGCTTTTCACATTTATTTATTTATTTATTTATTTCATTTATTTATACAGGGACAATGCACAACAAAAGTGTTGTGCCAAAGTTAGCTATAAAGCTAATTTGCATTTGCAGTCCCTGTGCAGGATGTTGTTACAACATTACAATATTCAATCAAAAACAATACAACACATACAATATCACATCATACTCCATAAAAAAAAACAAATTAAATTATTTATT
Source organism: Schizopygopsis malacanthus (assembly GCA_027474115.1). Classification (NCBI taxonomy): domain Eukaryota; kingdom Metazoa; phylum Chordata; class Actinopteri; order Cypriniformes; family Cyprinidae; genus Schizopygopsis; species Schizopygopsis malacanthus. Next base: position 28,430,448 of record CM049882.1, on the reverse strand, counting down.
TATTTTTTTTATCGAATCAATGATCACATATTTGATTTTCTTTAAGCCATCCTTTAAGCGTAGTTTTAAAAATACTTAATGTTGTAGACTCTCTAATATAAACAGGTATTAAATTCCATATTTCTGCTGCTCTGACGGAAAAAGCTGATTGTCCAAAAACTGTTTTCTTATTTAGTAGAACAATCACCTCTAACTGTAATTTCTTAACCTTTCCTCCAATTGTGATGAAAATATCCTCTAATTTAAAAACAAGAGTGTGCATTTAATCCCATATTCATTATATAACTTTAATATGTTTTGGTCAGCAGCTAAAATAAAAATAAAATGTGCCTGTGTCCAAATATATATGGACCTGACTGTGTATATATATTTCAACAAGTTGCCAAAAACATTTACTAACACATATATTTACCCATATATATATATTTTACGTATTAATTTTTGTAGATACTTAAAATATATATTAAAATATAAATACATATTTAAGCATTACAAATATATTTTTTGTCCTTTGCATATTTCAATCCAAGAAAGTTTCACATGTCACATTTGGAATATATATAAAATAAGCAAGGAACATATTTTACAGTGTTCCAAAATATTAAAATATATGATTACAAATAATAAAATGTATTAAATCAGCATAAATGCAGTTTTTACCTGGGCTATCTACATTTGCATTTAGCCTGCAGGCTATACTGTAATATGTGTTTTCTTGCCATAATACAATAATAATGACAATTTTGAAATATTTTGGTGTATGAAGATTCAAACTAAAATATACATTTTCTATTTTAAAAAATTTGTTAAGTATTAATTATTATATTTACTTTGTTATTTTATTTATTTATTTTAATGTCGCCATGTAAATGGATAATGATGTAAAGCTGAAGTGAAGTGTATCATTGGTTGTCTGTTCCTAAACAACTAATTAACATTTTTAAACTGCATTGTTACAAACACCCTTAGTGTCGCAATTGAAAATAACAAGTGTGAAATGTTGTTTTACTCCAGCTTGAAAATGGCTTTACCCCCAGTTTTAACAAGACAATAACCCAGGGCGAAGTGCAATGTAAAAAGCCCTTGTGAAACGAGTCAGTGAGGTTAAACGCATCATTAACACCTAAAGTGCTTGTTTTAATGACTTTATAAAACAGACCACAGGGTGAATTGGGAAAGTTACTGGAGAGACTGTCACATATTCTACACTGTAACCTACGTAAGGTTTAAACGAAACGTTCTGAGACAGCAACAACTGTAAGATAGCATGACCTCGATGCTTGTGCATCCGCCCCTTCTCACCAAAGTGCTGTTCTCACACATGGTTGCAAAGACAGTCGCACAAGACACAAGACTTCTCGCTCACAAGCACATCTTACCCTAACAAGGCCTGAAAATGGAGGCAAGGCAGCTGAATTTCCTCTATTTGTGCTTCAGGCAAAAAAAACACTGTATTGCTGATTGGCTGATTGATGATAAGGAGGTTTCAAGCACCACTAGCCTAGTACTTACTTGCTATGAAACCCATAGTTTATTCATAATACCAGGGGATTTGTACAAGAGCCATTCATGTCATTGCAACAGTCTGTTCTCATGAAATACGACTCGTTTAACTGGACGAACAGGATTTCTCAAGTCTTTTGCGGTGGAATACATTCAAACAAACCCTTTCTGTTGTTGCCGTTAACGTTAGCCAATGATATGCTCATGACAAACAAACCAGTCACATTTGATGTCTTGGATATTCAACAGCATTGACTGCACTAAAAAAAACTTAATCTTAAAAATCAGATAAATAACAGCATACTGTGAATCATACGTTGAAACCACATGAGGGTGAGTAAATGATGCTTTCATTTTTGGGAGAGGACTAAAAGAAAAGGATTTTGATCCAAGAACCCTACTAAGCAAATTCAAGGTCACTGAGAAGGAATATTGTTAACATTAAATGGGGTGTGAGAGGACATTGAGTACATGACATCCACTCACATCATGTCCTTTCAGTTTACTGTCGCATCATGATCCTGATCAGAGCTAAGAGACACTTCTCCGTTCTCCCGCAAGCCCTCCCATGATGCCCAGAGATAATGAAGTCGCAGTACTGTACCAGTGGCTGGGAGACAAGATACAGGATTCATCTCGCCAATGGAGTTTATTGGAGATCAGCTTTTAAAAAGACTTTTACTCTGTGCTGGTCTGCTCTAATCAGATTGAGGAGCTACAAGACTTGAAGGAGACAATTGAGTTAAGACATTTTTTTGGTCTTATTTTCCTAAGGAAGCTTTTGAGCAATCGTGTAAATAAAATAGAATGGACTTTTCTTTGAGAATAAGAGTAAACGTGGATCATGTTTGTTTAGGAGCTGTTTGCCATGGGCTTGGTGTTTGACCACTGTTTGCTACATCAATATACTTGGCTGGTAATTGGAATACGTTCAAACATTCGCAATGTTATACACGTAATATTGACATGGAATCAGAATCGAATGATTGGTTGATAAGGGTATTAACCAATCATGATATGTTTTTCAGGGTCTAAGATTCACCTTAATATCTGATTGGTCGATTAGACTGTTGTTCCAAGACCAACAAGCGTGTAGATCCAGGAAGGTGTATGTTAAAGTCAACATGACCCTATTTAATGTCTAAATTCATTGTTTTATTGTACATACTTTATAAGTACATGTTATTCCAAATAAAAACAATTTAATCACTTATATAATAACTTGTAACTTGTTGCACAAATTGCTAATCAGCCAATCACATGGCAGCAGCTCAGATGTGAAGACGACGTGCTGGAGTTCAAACCGAGCATCAGAACGGGGAAGAAAGAGATTTAAGTGACTGAACGTGGAATGGTTGTTGGTGCAGACGGACTGGTCTGAGTATTTCAGAAACTGCTGATCTACTGGGATTTTCACACACAACCATCTCTAGTGTTTACAGAGACTGGTCTGAAAAAGAGAAAATATCCAGCGAGCGGCAGTTGTGTGAAAATGCCTTGTTGATGTCAGAGGTCAGAGGAGAATGGACAGACTGGTTAGAGATGATAGAAAGACAACAGTAACTCAAATAATCACTCGTTACAACCAAGATCTGCAGAACACCATCTCTGAACACACAACACGTCGAACCCTGAAGCAGATGGACTCCAGCAGCAGAAGACCACACCGGGTGCCGCTCCGGTCAGATAAGAACAGCACACGGAGGATACAATTCACACAGGATCACCAAAACCGGACAAAAGAAGATGGTAAAAACGTTGCCTCGTCTGATGAGTCTTGATTTCTGCTGCAACATTCAGATGTAGGGTCAGAATTTGGCGTAAAGAACATGAAAGCATGGATCATCCTGCCTTGTCTCAACGGTTCAGGCTGGTGCTGGTGGTGTAATGGTGTGGGGGATATTTTCTTGGCACACTTTGGTCCCTTTAGTACCAATTGAGCATCGTTTAAACACCACAGTCTACCTGAGTATTGTTGCTGACCATGTCCATCCCTTTATGACTACAGTGTACCATCTTCTGATGTACTTCCAGCAGGATAATGCACCATGTCACAAAGCTCAAATCATCTCAGACTGGTTTCTTGAACATGACGATGAGTTCACTTTACTCAAATGACCTCCACAGTCACCAGATCTCAATCCAATAGAGCATCTTTGGGATGTGGTGGAACGAGAGATTCACATCGACTGCGTGATGCTATCATGTCAATATGGACCAAAATCCAACACCTTGTTGAATCTGTGCCATGAAGAATTAAAGCAGTTCTGAAGACAAAAGGGGGTCCAACCCGGTACTATAAAGATGTACCTAATAAAGTGGCCAGTGAGTGTATATTAATAATAATATATATCTTATTTTTGTATTTATTTTTAATTGTTTATTTTATTTATATTATTTTTATTATTTCATGATAATTTCTTGAATCCAAATCTCATTTTACCATTTTAATCCATTTAAATAGCTGACCAGATTCACACAGCAGGTTGTATTCTGTATATAACGGTGTATAAGACAAACAAAAATCTTTAATCTTAAAACTGAAAGTGAAAGGAAAGGACATAGGGATGCACCAAAGATGAAGTGAACTGGGGTCGATCATTGAATGGATGGTGTGCAAGGGCGTGTCCATGCAGTGTGTGTGTGTGTGTGTGTGTGTGTGTGTGTGTGTGTGTGTGTGTGTGTGTGTGTGTGTGTGTGTGTGTGTGTGGGTTCATGTGTGTGTGTGTGTGTGTGTGTGTGTGTGTGTGTGTGTGTGCGTGCATGCGTGCGTGCGTGTGTGTGTTGTTGTGTGTGTGTGTGTGTGTGTGTGTGTGTGTGTGTGTGTGTGTGTGTGTGTGTGTGTGTGTGTGTGTGCGTGCGTGCGTGCGTGTGTGTGTGTGTGTGTGTGTGTGTGCGGGTGTAGTGGTCAGATACCCTGCTGCTTTTATAGCCCATAAATCTGAGCAGGCCAGCGGCTGCTGTAGTCAGCTCACTGAGAGCCTTTCATGCAGAAAATGAATCGGACCATTTGAAAGTAAGCGCAAACGCCTCCCTTCACGCACACACACTGCATGTCTGCCCCGGCCAATACACAGGCACTCCACTCCATTCCAGCCAGCTTTAAGCTAATAAAACAGTCCATTAATGACGAGCATAGTTTGTTCACAAGATACTTCCATCTTGCTTTCTATGATAGACGTTCTTACTCTCGCGCACACACGGAGCACGCTTGTTGCTGTACTTAATCAAAACGAGCTGTGACACCGTATCTGGCAGAGGACGGTTATTGAATTAAAGCAGTTCTTTAATGTACTCTAGTCTGCAAACCCATCTCTGCAGTCTTCAATATTGCATTAAAGTGAGACGGCTTTCCGTTATTTTATCATCTCACATGCAAACTTGCCATCCGGAAGAAATCCACATTCATGCTTTTCCTCTTTCTGCTTCCACGCTACTGAATAAAATCACCTTCATTTCTCTCTGATCAAAAAATTATGTATCACAAAAGGATAGACTACATTACACTTGCCTGTGCATAAGTCGCTGCCATGGTACTAGAGCGTGCGTTCGGTGTAGTTGCTAGGGCATCTGGTTGCCAGAGTGTTGCTATGAAGTTGCTAGGAGGTATTGGGTAGTTCCCAAGAGTGTTACTAATTGTAAGAGTGTTTTGGGAGGTTGCCGGGGTGTTGTTATGCGGTTGTTAGGGCGTTTTGGGTGGTTGCCAGAGTGTTGCTATTCAGTTGCTAGATGTTTTGGGTGGTTGCTAGGGTGTTGCTATGCAGTTGCTAGATATTTTGGGTTGTTCACAGAGTGTTTCTTGTAGCTAGGGTGTTGTTATGCAGTTTCTAGGGTGTTGTTATGCAGTTTCTAGGGTGTTTTGGGTGGTTCACAGGGTTACTAATTGCCAAAGTGTTTTGGGAGGTTGCCAGGGTGTTGTTTTGCAGTTGCTAGTCTGTTTTGGGAGGTTGCTAGGGTGTTGCTATGCAGTTGAGTGTTTTAGGAAGTTGCCGGGGTGTTGTTATGCAGTTGCTAGGGTGTTTTGTGTGGTTCACAGGGTTACTAATTGCCAAAGTGTTTTGGGAGGTTGCCAGGGTGTTGTTATGCAGTTGCTAGTCTGTTTTGGGAGGTTGCTAGGTTATTTCTATTCAGTTGCTAGATGTTTTGGGTGGTTCCTAGAATGTTAATAGTTGCTAGAGTGTTTTGGGAGGTTTCCAGGGTGTTGTTATGCAGTTGCTAGAATGTTATGGGTGGTTGCTAGGGTGTTGCTAGATATTTTGGGTTGTTCACAGAGTGTTACTTGTAGCTAGAGTGTTTTAGGAAGTTGCCAGGGTGTTGTTATGCAGTTGCTAGGGTGTTTTGGGTGGTTCACAGGGTTACTAATTGCCAAAGTGTTTTGGGAGGTTGCCAGTGTGTTGCTATGCGGTTGCTAGGTGTTTTATGTGGTTGCTAATGTGCTACTATGCAGTAGATAAGATGTCACTATGGGTGTTTTGGGTGGTTGCCAGAATGTTGCTATGTAGCTGCCAAAGCGTTACTATGCCGTTTAACATATTGTTTTGACTGGTTGCTAAGGTATTACTATGCAGTTGCTGAGGTGCCTCTGTGGGGCCAAAACACCTCAACTACATATTTAGGATTCAAATTACATTTTTGTCAAATACTCAGTCAACACACAATGTGTGTCTCACTCAAACTAAAATCCAGCAAAACACACGAGCCACCGCCTTCACTGTCAGGCCGTTTAAGAGCATTTACATAGATAAAGGCGTAAGGGTAGCCAAACTGGGTAAACAAGAACTATTTGCATTCACCTGAAGGGCAAGTGCCGACTAACTGTGGCACTCCCATCAGCCATCTGCTTTTCTTTTCTTGTCTTTCTAAAAATAAACACCATATGATGTCAGTTTTCATCTTGCTGTCCTGTACATTATGGCTTGAAATAGTGTGGAATATAGCACTTAAAATATTGATTCTGGCTGGATGACTTTTGGAAAGAATATTATTACTAAAAATGATCTTTTCAAGAAATGCACAAATACACGCGCATAAAATACACACACACAAGCACACACACACACACACACACACACACACACACACACACACACACACACACACACACACACACACACACACACACACACACACACACACAAAAGAGACGCACATGAGTGACGCCCAGAGCTGTGTAGTAACTGATTACATGTAATCTGGATTACGTAATCAGATAAAAAAAAAATGAAGTACTTGTAATTTTATTAAATTACATTTTAAAATACTTGAAATCCGACTACAGTTACTTTTTTATTGATTACATGGTTACACTGGGTATTGGTTATTCACAAAAAAGCAATGGATTATTCATAATCGATTCATTATAACTAATTTCTGTTTTTTTCGCTTTTAAATGTTCGTTTCTAAAATCGCCTTCTGCTTCTATACATTCAGAAAATCATTTAAATTTTAAGAATTAATGTGTTTTCTCAACATTTCAACATTGCATCAATTACTGATGAACACAATACTTATTATTTGAATTATCACTCAGTAAGTTATTTAACCATGTACTACTATGTTTTGGGGAAGCTTTTTTCTTTCAAACACATTAAAATGAACAAATGCATGTAATTTCTTATTTACATGTGATGCAGGCATTCTCAAACCTTTTATTTATTTCACCTAATATTAATTGGAATTTCCCCCTGAGATTTTAAGGTAATAAATTAATAATTATTTAATTTGCCCATTCACAGTTCTGTGACATTAGTTTATGGTCACATATATATATATATATATATATATATATATATATATAGTAAGTGTTTTATTTTATTTGTTGTTAATTTAAAAATATAGATTTTAATTTAAAATTTTTAAGATTTAATTAATTATTAGCTTTTCATTAAGCTGCAGTTCCTGTCAGGGTTCTGTCACTTCGGTCTAGTTTATTCATGGTTTTGTGACAGAGCCCTGACACTCCCATCTTGTCTTGTTTTCTGGTGAGCGCGCTGCTTCGAGTGTGCTCGAGCCGCGCGCTCGTCTACGCGCTCTGTTTCATGTTGGAGCGTGGTGTTCGTATCCCGGCACTCTTGTCTTGTTTCAGGCCCAGTGCTGGTTTCGTGTTGGGGTTCGGACACTCATGCTCCAGGTTTCTTGCTGTGGAAGCGTGCGGTCTCGAGTTTGCTCGGGCCGTGCGCTCCTCTGTCTGTGTGCATTTGTTGTCTTCGTTTTGCCTTCTCTTGTTTTGTCTTGTTCTGCGTGGCACGCAGCTTGTGTTTTTCACTGGCTGCGTGCTTTCATGATTGTCATGTTTTGTGTGAACGCGTGGCTTATGAGTCTCCTTATTAGCTGCGTGTTCATGTCCTGTTTTGCACATGGCTAGTGATTCTCTTTTGCTGGCCATGTGCTTGTGTTTTTGTTTTGTGTGAGCACATAGCTTTTGTCTTAGTTTCTGTGTGCCATGTGCTCTTATGTCAATTGTCTTGACCCCTCCCATCTTGTTTCCTGATAATTGGTTAATTTGCCCCACCTGTGTTATCTCGTTACCCTTCTCATTTGCTCCCTATTTAATCTCCTTGCGCTCGCAGTCCTGTGCGAGTTCGTCATCGAATGTTTACTGTGCCTGGTGTCCTGTCCAGCCTTGTTGGTCTGGTTTCCCCTACGGGCTAGTGTTTGTTTGTTTGTTTGTTTATTTATTTATTTAAAATTGTGTTAAATAAAGCCCTTTTCCTCCTGCAATTGGGTCCTTGCTCTCATCCACTCCACCCACCCTGACAGCCCCTGGAAGGGCTTGCGCCGTCCTCCACCCTCTCCAGCCCCCTCTACCAACACATCCTCCAATTCAAGACCCTGAGCTCCCTCCGTCAGTGGGGGACAGATGTCAGTAGGTTTGCCCTGGAGTTCAGTGGTGCAGTACAGGGGTTGGGGTTCAATGATGCGGCCCTCAAGGACCTCTTCAATAGTGCCCTTGATGAAGGGTGGAGGAGGAACAGGTGGAGAATGAGGGGACTGGACCACTTGATGTTTGGGGGATTTGTGGAGTTCTTGGCACGTTCCCCAGCTAAGGTGGCTGATGTGCCTCAGGTGACGGCCGACGAAGCTGCAGCATCCCGCTCTTGGAGATGGAGGAGGAACAGGAGGAAGCCCGCTCCAGTCCGGGAGCCCACAGAGTCCGCTTCGGAGCCCGCTCCAGTCCGGGAGCCCACAGAGTCCGCTCCGGAGCCCGCTCCAGTCCGGGAGCCCACAGAGTCCGCTTCGGAGCCCGCTCCAGTCCGGGAGCCCACAGAGTCCGCTCCGGAGCCCTCTCCAGTCCGGGAGCCCACAGAGTCTGCTCCGGAGCCTGCTCCAGTCCGGGAGCCCACAGAGTCCGCTCCGGAGCCCGCTCCAGTCCGGGAGCCCACAGAGTCCGCCCCGGAGCCCGCTCCAGTCCGGGAGCCCACAGAGTCTGCTCCGGAGCTCCAGTCCGGAGCCCACAGAGTCTGCTCCGGAGCCCGCTCCAGTCCGGGAGCCCACAGAGTCTGCTCGGGAGCCCACAGAGTCTGCTCCGGAGCCCGCTCCAGTCCGGGAGCCCACAGAGTCTGCTCGGGAGCCCACAGACTCCGCTCCGGAGCCCGCTCCAGTCCGGGAGCCCACAGAGTCTGCTCGGGAGCCCACAGAGTCCGCTCCGGAGCCCGCTCCAGTCCGGGAGCCCACAGAGTCCGCTCCGGAGCCCGCTCCAGTCCGGGAGCCCACAGAGTCCGCCCCGGAGCCCGCTCCAGTCCGGGAGCCCACAGAGTCCGCTCCGGAGCCCGCTCCAGTCCGGGAGCCCACAGAGTCCGCCCCGGAGCCCGCTCCAGTCCGGTAGCCCACAGAGTCCGCCCCGGAGCCCGCTCCAGTCCGGTAGCCCACAGAGTCCGCCCGGAGCCCGCTCCAGTCCGGTAGCCCACAGAGTCCACCCCGGAGCCCGCTCCAGTCCGGGAGCCCACAGAGTCCGCCCCGGAGCCCGCTTCAGTCCAGGAGCCCACAGAGTCCGCTTCGGAGCCCGCTCCAGTCCAGGAGCCCACAGAGTCCGCTTCGGAGCCCGCTCCAGTCCGGGATCCCACAGAGTCCGCCCCGGAGCCCGCTCCAGTCCGGGATCCCACAGAGTCCACCCCGGAGCCCGCTCCAGTCCGGGAGCCCACAGAGCCTGCCCCGGAGCCCGCAGATCCTATACGAACCCCAGTTTAGGAAACCTTTACGTACTGTAATGTTTAATACACATTATTATATTAATAACAAATGTAATATATTTTCTATCTCTATGATTTTTTTATATCAATATGGAACAAAATTATCCTATTTAAATCAATATGAGAAACAAGTTAGGTCTAAAGTAGTCTGATTATATTACCTAATATGTGTAATGTAATGGATTATGTTACTAACTACAACTTTTTGTCATGTTTGTCATGGAGTCAGTAACTAATTACAATTTTCGAGTAATGAACCCAGCTATAGAGCATGGAATCTCGACTCAAGCAGTTGGCGTTTGGCGGCTCACGGCATTAACAGACTCTCTGCTCCTCCAGAAGTGAAGTGTGGATGGATCTCCACGGGTGGTGTTTGTCTGACACAGAGAGCCTTATTAAACACTGTGACAGTGGAGTGTGTTTGCTTACAGAAGCCCCGTGTTTGACAGCCCTTTGTGTGCATCGGGTCTTTATGAAATGTGTCAACAGCTCCTGCTTGACTCTTATCTGTGCTGATAGACACATGACGGTGATAAAACACTCGACATGTGGCGCAAAAGACGCAGAAGCTGCGGTGCAATTAACCCACGGTCTGGGTTTGATTTGGCCTACATATACAGAATAAATACACTTTTTTTGTCATATTGGTGCTGGTTAGTGACATATAGACGTAAATGTTATAAAGCAATATAATAAGATGAAAGTGTAAACACGTAGATGAATGATGTATTAAACCTGCTATATGTGAAATAAACACTGATTACTTACAAATTGTAATCCGTTACTGATTACAAATTACATGACACAAATTGTAGATAGTAATATTATGAATGAATGATGCATTTATCCATTACATTACACATTTTAGGTAATATAATCAGACTACTTTTAGATTACTTTTGACCTTCCCTCTTTGTGTTTTTATATCAATATGGTACAATATTATCATATTTAAATCAATATAGGTAAAGGTTTAAGGTAAATCAACCTTGTGACAATGTAGGTCATAAGCGATCAAAAAGTAGTCTGATTATATTTCATAAAATGTGTAATGTAATGGATCATGTATCTACAATTTGTGTCATGTAATCTGGAATCAGTAACGGACTATACATTAAAATAAATCTATTCTGGACATAAGGACAGTGCAAGAGTGAAAAATTAAAACACATAATGTGATAAATACATCCTGCACATTGTGACTTGATTAAATACCGGCCCTTTAAGACTTTATGACTCAAACTTGTTCACTTTTCACTTAACTAACTTCCAGAGGTGTTCATTGGCCTGTATGAAACAACCATTACTGAAGACAAACATTATTTGCGGAGGCAATAAAACAACACCGGATCAATAGGCTGATCTGATTTGCTCCTCCAAACAGTGTATTGTGTTTCAGTCCTGCTGAGAGCGGCTTTTGTTTGATGAACTGGCTGCTTTTCAAGTGAGACGCTGAAACAAAAGATCAACACAGACTCATAAATGACTGTGATTCAATGAAACCTTTCCTTTCCTTTGAGTCATTTTTCATCTTATTTCAGAGAAGATTGTTTCTGGTTAATACATGTAAATGATAAGTGGGTGAAAAAAACAATTACATTCAAGTATAGTGATCTAAAGACCAGAATTGGGAGTGGCTCTTTTTATATACATAATATAACAACTTAGCAACAGTATAGAAAAGCCCTAGCAACGATCTTGCATTGTGTGAGCTGTTAAAATTATAAAAAATTCCTTATCAACTCCCTAGAAAACAAATTGCAACCTACTAAAATCAATCAGAACACCTTAGCAACAGATTGAAATGCTCAAGCAACCATCTTGCATTGTGCAGGCCAGTTTAAAAGTATTCTGAATTCCATTGCAACACCCTAGCAACCACACAGCAACACCCTAGAAACCAAATTGCAACATAATAAAATCAACCAGAACATCTTAAGTTGCCGATACAAATGCACTAGAAACAATCTTGCATTGTGGCAGCCAGTTAGCAACCATCCAGAGTGCCCTAGCAACCACATAGAACACCTTAGCAACCACCTAACAGTGCTCAGAAGTAGTGCAGAGTCAGTAAGTAGTGCAGAGCTTCTTCTTTGTGGGACCGTCAGTGCTGTTCATGTTCCCCTCCCCCTCAGCCTCAGGCACAAGTGCACTCTTGTGTAGCGGGACAATGCTGACGCTGTGAGCCGCCGCTGTCTGTCACTGGCACCATCAGCCCCGGCGTGGGCCGCAGCACATGCTACAGCTGCATCAGTCTTCACACAACTCCACACAACTCCACACAACTCCACACAACTCCACACAACTCCACACAACTCACACAACTCCACACAACTCCACACAACACCACACAACTCACACAACTCCACACAACCCCACACAACTCCACACAACTCCACACACAACTCCACACACAACTCCACACAACCCCACACAACTCCACACAACTCCACACAACCCCACACAACCCCACACAACCCCACACAACTCCACACAACCCCACACAACTCCACACAACTCCACACAACCCCACACAACTCCACACAACTCCACACAACCCCACACAACTCCACACAACTCCACACAACTCCACACAACCCCACACTCCACACAACTCCACACAATTCCACACAACTCCACACAACTCCACACACACACCCCACACAACCCCACACAACCCCACACAACTCCACACAACTCCACACAACTCCACACAACCCCACACACAACTCCACACACAACGCCACACAACTCCACACAACTCCACACAACCCCACACAACTCCACACAACTCCACACAACCCCACACAACTCCACACAACTCCACACAACTCCACACAACTCCACACAACACCACACAACCCCACACAACCCCACACAACTCCACACAACCCCACACAACTCCACACAACTCCACACAACCCCACACACAACTCCACACAACGCCACACAACTCCACACAACTCCACACTCCACACAACTCCACACTCCACACAACTCCACACAACTCCACACAACTCACACAACTCCACACAACTCCACACAACTCACACAACTCCACACAACTCTACACAACTCACACAACTCCACACAACCCCACACAACTCCACACTCCACACAACTCCACACAACTCCACACAACCCCACACAACTCCACACAACTCCACACAACTCCACACAACTCCACACAACTCCACACAACCCCACACAACTCCACACAACTCCACACAACTCCACACAACTCCACACAACTCCACACAACTCACACAACTCCACACAACTCCACACAACCCCACACAACTCCACACAACCCCACACAACTCCACACAACTCCACACAACCCCACACAACTCCACACAACTCCACACAACTCCACACAACTCCACACAACTCCACACAACTCCACACAACCCCACACAACTCCACACAACTCCACACAACTCACACAACTCCACACAACTCCACACACCAACAAACCAGTCCAAATATCACGTGTGTGTATACATGCATGCACTCAGTATAGTCTACTTCACTTCTCAACTGTTTCTACTTCATTTAATGTGCTTTAAGATGTATTTAATCCTATGTTTTAGTGTTTTTATTATTTTATTTTGTACTATTTTTTGTACTAAAAAAAAGAAAACATTTAAAGATATTTCATGTACTTAAAATAAGTTGTTTAAACTTTTGAAAACAATAAAGAAAGAGCAGAAAATATTATTTCACGAAGAGTTGTGATATGACAAGTGTATAAAACAATACTTTAAAACATGTACTTAATTAAAACATTCATATAAATTCATATTTTAACTGTATTTTATATCTCCAAAGAAATTTAAGGAGAAACCTCTTATTAAACATAATATTAAGAGTTTGTAAGTTCGTCAACGAAAATGTAATTCTTATATATTTGCAAATTGACCGAATGAACCAAAGGAATATGGCAGAGATAAAGTTGATATTTAAATAATATATAATTAAAAACTCATATAACTGCCCAAAGAAAGATCACTAGCGAGACGTCTTTCATTTCTCAACGATCTCTCCTTCATTTAATGTGTTTACATATTTTTGTGCTTTAACATATGATAATATCTATTTTATTATTTTTATTTTTACTATTTTCTGTAAAGGAAATATTCTAAATATACTGTATCTTTTTTAATTATAAAAAAATAAACAAAGAGTAAAAAAGTCATTCAAAACCAAATTATATTTAATTTTCTTATTTTTTCTACTTTAATTGTTTAAATAATTAACTTTTGTGCGTTAACACATTTATTTAAGTTTGTTATTTTTAATTGTATTTATTTATTTATTAATATTTGTATAAAGGAAAAAGAAAATATTCAAAATATAATTGAAATATTATGTACTGCATGTAAAGGAAATATTAAAGATATAACACATCTTTATTGGTATTTATGGTTTGTCTAAACTTTTGAAAACAATAAATGACGAATAGAAAAATTATTTCAAGGCCAAATGATCCAACCTGTGCTATATGCAAAACATATCAATTCATTTTCTAATTCGTTTTCTCTCACAGCATGTCAAAAACGGACCATTTTTAAGTCTACTTTTACTTTTCCAAAGGAGAAACCTTTTATTAATTTGTATTTATTATTATTATTGAAGATGGAGGCATGGACAAAGACAGAGTTTGTCATCAAAAAGAAGCGAAGAACCAAAAGATAACGGTTGATCCGAGTGAAAACATCCGTGTGCGAGAGAGAGTGTGTGTGTGTGTGTGAAAGTGTGTGTGTGTGTGTGTGTGTGTGTGTGTGTGTGTGTGTGTGTGTGTGTGTGTGTGTGTGTGTGTGTGTGCAAGAGAGTGTGTGTGTGTGTGTGTGTGTGAGAGTGAGTGTGCATGTTTATGTGGTTTATGAGGACACAAATTTGTATAATGACATGGGTATGACAGGTATTACAAGGAGAAGGTGATTTATGAGGACATTTTCAGTGTCCCCATAATTTAAAACGCTTATAAATCATACAGAGTGAGTTTTTTTGGGGGAAAATAGAAATGCACCGTCTCCTGTGAGGGCTAAGTTTAGGTGTAGGGTAGGTGTAGGTCAATAGCACATACAGTTTGTACAGTATAAAAACCATTACGCCTATGGAGAGTCCCCGTAAACCATAAAAACCAACATGTGTGTGTGTGTGTGTGTGTGTGTGTGTGTGTGTGTGTGTGTGTGTGTGTGTGTGTGTGTGTGTGACCCTTCGCCTGCAGGGGAACCGGTCTGCGAGTGTGTGAGGAACGCGTGCTGCCTCGTTGAGCAGTGCCTAATGAAGCGAGGAGTGTGTCCGTAGGGCAGACGTGTCTTGTGTTTCTACGCAACCAGGAGTCAC
Source organism: Schizopygopsis malacanthus (assembly GCA_027474115.1). NCBI lineage: Eukaryota > Metazoa > Chordata > Actinopteri > Cypriniformes > Cyprinidae > Schizopygopsis > Schizopygopsis malacanthus. Next base: position 28,415,404 of record CM049882.1, on the reverse strand, counting down.
GGGGAGGTGATGAGACAGCGAAACAGGCCACGACTGCTGCTGCTGCTTCTCCATATCCACACACACTTCTGCTGCCGCCAACCCCAACACATTACTTCTCCTGCTTTTACACTCACTTTATCTCTCTGTTTCCATTCAGCTTCTTACAGACGCTTGATTTGACCCTAGCAACCACCTAATGCCCTAGCAACTATAATGGACACTCCGGCAACTGGACATCCTGGCACTGTGGTGATGAGCTCTGTGTTAACGAACACAATTTCCTTAATTCAAAATAATATTGTAAAAAACAAAAGTCATCATATTTAACAAATGATCTTTGATAGATCAGGATGCAGTGCTGTTATTGTTAACTAAACTGCATGAAAAATAGCTTTCATTCATTTAAACGAAGCTGAAATAAAACTATATATATATATATATATTAGATGAAAACTTAAACTTAAAAACTTAAATGTAACAAAAAAATAAACAAAAGTTAGAAATTAAATAAAAAATAAAGTTTAAATTAAATTAAATAAATTACTTTATGAGGTTTTTACTTTTCATTTTTGAGGTTCAATTAAAGTACTAAAAAGCACATAAAACTAATTTAACTTAAGATAAATTTAAAATGAAAACTGAAAATATAAAAATAAAAGCTAATTTCAAATATTAATAAATACTAAAATAGTTTAGAAACGTTAGCTACTAAAATAACGTTGTAGACGAACACTTCATAAATATTGCCAATAATTTAATCACATTTAATAAATTAACTTTAATACACCAGTGTGCAGTGCTGTTATTGTTAATTAAAAACTATTACAACTATTAAAAATAGTTTTTGGTCAAAAAACAAACAAACATATATAGACATAGATGACAACTTAAACTTTACTAAAAAAGAAATTTTGAAATTTTGACTAAAGTACTAAAACTTGAGGGAAAAACAACTAAATAATAATAAAAAAAGTAATACAAATTGAATAAAAGGAAAATTTAAAATATAAAAATACAAGCTAATTCACAATATTTGTAAACGCTATAATAGTATAAATATTAAACTAAAATACTTCCAAATACTACTGTAATAACACTGGTGAAAGAATACTACATTTCCCAGAATGCATTGTTGCATATCCAAGCCTTAAAATACCAGCGTGTCATATTTTCTAAAAGGTACAATGATGCACATAGCTCTTTTAATTTGACAGCATCTAATAAAACAAAGCACACGGTGCGAGAAAACGTCAATGTAACAGTTAAACATGTCCGTCTGATGCAGGAGTACAGACCAAATAAACGATTAAAACCAGCGCAGACTGAAAATAAAACCCAAAGTTTAAGTGTGAAAGTAAATCCATTAACACATACATTCACAACAATATTATTTTTGTATGATAATATTCACAAATAACATGAGTGTTACTGCAATACTTTCAGTTTCTCTTCCTCAATTCAAATTCACAATTAGTTCTTCGATTCTGCATTTTGCACAACTGCTTTAAATAGTTCAGAAATGGCTCAGAAAAACACAGGACAAATGTAAAGCTGGTGTTTTTATGCAGCATCACTGCTTCAGCCCACACATGCCTGATTCACACTCTTCAGTCTCGAGGGCTTTGATCAGCATATGTGTGTCTCCCTCCTAAACGCTCTGGGACAGTCTGAAGTGACCCAGTCATGGCCAGTCTGTCATCGTGATCCTTCTGCTCCGGCAAACTCATCCAGTAAAGAGCAGCATATAGCACTGAAATATTCTGAACCAACAAAAGTTATATCTGAATGCACATTTAAACCATTTTCCCATTTGATATGCCAAAAAAATTTCCTTATATGAAACTATTCAAAAATGGCATATTAGTGCCTTACATTATATGAAATATAAATCACAAATGAGGTCTCTTTAATCTCTCAATTAGTACATGAATAGAGTAACCGGCAATGCATTCTGGGAAATGTAGTTTTTTCCACCCTAGGCCAAAAAAGTGAATTTATTAGATATGATGAAATATATAAACTAAAATATGTCTAAAATATATTAAATTAAATTACACCAAATCTAAATGTCAAGGTTATTATTAAAACATGAAACTTGAAATTCTGTCTTGACAAAATTTCCATGAACTTGAAAAGCAATTATACGTCCTGTTTTCTACACTGTTAAAAAATGTCTTTCAACCTTATATACTGAATCTTGTTCAAATTTTTAATCTCACATATCCCAGAAAAAATTTGTTGAAATTGGTTCAATTACTTTGCTTATTAGGTTTTTATTATTGGTTAAATTATTTTGTTAATTAGGTTTTTATTATTTATTAATTTTTGAGTTAATGTAATGGAAAAACATGTTGCCATGACTTATTGATCAAATGTAATTAATATCCAGGAATATGAAAGGCATTATTAATTGAAAACTGAGCCCAGATGTCAGTGTCTCAAGCGGTGCTCAGATTACAGTCTGTGATCAAAAGCCAAATATTTGTTCACAAATTCTCCTAAATCCATATGATCTTTACATTCAAACCAAATTATCTTTACATTCATTATGTAAAATATATATGATGCAAAACCAAACCGAAATATTACTGAACGTTATAGAAACAACGTTTAGCTGAACTCAAAATCTGATTACATAAATGTATTAGTATATCACTTAAATATTTTTGTAATACTTTAATAATTCAGTCAATATTTTAATTAAAATTGCAATTTCAATATGTAATATTTCAGTTCATATATTTTTGAATAAAAAAAATCTAAATTGTCTCATAACTCATTAAAAGCTGTAAACTAGTAATAATAATTAGATATTTGGGTTTACAGTGTTCTGTATGCCAGAATGTTTATTTCTGAGACAAAGTAGATAATTACTCCAGTAATTAGATAAGATACTTCCCTCCAAGAGTTACGAAAGAGCAACCTGTGAGCAATAACGTCTTACTCTGAGTGTAAGTGTGTCTGTTCTCAGATCAGTATTACGGCTGAGGGATGAAGCGGTGCGGTCAGTGCTGGTCTATTCTTAGTGTTCGCTGAGACTCGGCTGGGCAGGAGAAGGTTCGAGAACCTGCTGCCAGCTCCCACCGCGCTGATCAAACCGGCGGGGTCCATTGGCCATCTGTCCCTGAGATACAGAGCCCCGAGAGCAGCGGCGAGGGCCCGCTAACACTCCTGCGGAACGGAGGGGGCTCGTTCTCCTAGCAACCGGCCCTTCTTTTACATGTGTTTCAGGGGGTGCAGTGTCCTTATGGCGGGCCTCGCTCGCTTTCACTGTCCTATTTATGGTAATGAGCCATCTGCCCTTTCTGCAGTGCTCGAGGGGGAGTGTCTGTGACGGGACAGGCCGGGGTCCCGGGTCGTTTGCCGCTGTAGTGCTCATGTCTGTCTTTTAGCACTTAGCAGACTTGTTGATTCACTGGAAATGGAGGTAAATGAGCCGTGATGTGATGCTCGTTGTGTCCAGACCCATTCATTTATAAAAATAAAAAACAAAAACATCAAAAATGCAATTCATACAGATTATGACGTAAATACACCTCTTTTATCAGGAGTTTCACGTTCACTCAGTTGTCTGCTTTTTATAACTCCAAATCAGTTACATCGTAAAATGATTCACATATTTTCAGATCGGTTCACAAATCATTTGATTCAGATCGGGACTTCGAAGCGCGTATCACGAATCATATTAAATTAGATCAGAAATTGGGACTTCGGGGCACATATCACAAATCATTTGATTTGGATCTGATCTTTGGAATGGTTGCCGAATCTTATGATTTAAATCAGAACTTCGGAGAGGGCTTGTGAATTATTTTGCAAATTAAAAGATTTGTGACACGTGGTCCGAAGAACTGATCTGAAATGATGGTTTGCGAATCATTATTTAGACCGGAACTTCATTGAGTGGATTGAGAATAAATTTTAATTTTTTATTTGTGAGTTTCACAATTTGAGTTGAATTACTGAAATAAATGAACTTTTCCATGACATTCTAATTTATTGAGATGCACCTGTATATATACATGTTTTTTTAGAAAAAAATATTATTGCATAAAGATGATTATGCCAGGCTTTGTACTACATTACTACATTATATGTTTGTGTGTGTGTGTGTGTGTGTGTGTCTCTCTGTGTGTGTGTGTGTGTGTGTGGGCATGTTTATGTGGTTTATGAGGACACAAATTTGTATAATAACATGGGTATGACATAGGTATTACAAGGAGAAGGTGATTTATGAGGACATTTTCAGTGTCCCCATAATTCAAAACGCTTATAAATCATACAGAGTGAGTTTTTTTGAGGGAAAGTAGAAATGCACCGTCTCCTGTGAGGGCTAAGTTTAGGTGTAGGGTAGGTGTAGGGCAATAGCACATACAGCTTGTACAGTATAAAAACCATTACGCCTATGGAGAGTCCCCGTAAACCATAAAAACCAACATCTGTGTGTGTGTGTGTGTGTGTGTGTGTGTGTTGTGTGTGTGTGTGTGTGTGTGTGTGTGTGTGTGTGTGTGTGTGTGTGTGTGTGTGTGTGTGTGTATATGTATGTCTGTGTCATATTACAACAACTTACAATAACTCTTATGTATCTTTTAAATTTCTCTATAACAGTAAATGTTGTCCTTATCGTCATCTGAAACCTCCTTATTTCTCTCAAACACAGAAGCAGAGGCTTTAGTCCTCCAAAACATCCTTTGACTCCCAGCATGCACCCTGGCCTGAGTGTTTGCATGTGTGTGGGCTGCAGTATGACACACTCGCAGTGTGTGACGGGGAGGTGTGAAGGTAAACTGTGAGATGTTGTTGTACGAGCTTGTGTGTATAATGTGCTGGTTATGAGTGTGTTTCAACGAAGCCCATTATCAGTAAAGCACCAGATCTACACTAGACTACAAGAGACGACCAGCACAGAACCAGAACTGTGCAAAAGTAACAAAAATGCCCGTAAAATCAAATAAAAAATACATTTCTATATTTGTTGGTAAAAATACATTTATTAATATTGCATAGGCCTAATTATGTGCAAAATTAGTAACAGTGACAGTAATAGTAATCTTTAATGGGTAAATAATACCATTTTTTTGTCATTTTGTCATTAAGGAGATGCTTTTATCCAAAGCGACTTACAAATGAGGACAATAGAAGCAATCAAAACCACAAAAGAGCAATAACATGCAAGTGCTATGACAAGTCTCGGTTAGCCTAAATATAAAAATAACATAGTGTCAGTTTAAGAAAAAAAAGTACTTTTTAAATTATTTTGAATTATTATAATTATTTGAAGTATTTTATTGAATTCACTTATATATATATATATACACACATACACACACACATATATACAGTAATTTCAATAAAATACTTCATAATTAAAATATAGTATAGTTAGATATAGATATTATATAAAATTTGTATAGTATAATTATTTAAATATGCAGATAAATTATATACAGATGTTATATATATATATATATATATATATATATATATATATATAAATTCTGTTTTCCATCCTCACATATACATAATATATAAATAGGGTTTGTGTAGGTCGATAGAAAATACAGTTTGTACAGTATAAAAACCATTATGCCTGTGGAATGTCCCCATAAAACATGGAAACACAACGTGTGTGTGTGTGTGTGTGTCTCTCTGTGTGTGTGTGTGTGTGTGTGTGTGTGTGTGTGTGTGTGTGTGTCTGTGTGTGTGTGTGTGTGTGTGTGTGTGTGTGTGTGTGTGTGTGTGTGTGTGTGTGTGTGTGTGTGTGTGTGTGTGTGTGTGTGTGTGTGTCTGTGAGGCAAAGCATGTCTGTGTGTGTGTGTGTGTGTGTGTGTGTGTCTGTGTGTGTGTGTGTGTGTGTGTGTGTCCTCACATGAAGGAACATGTTCTGTGTGTCTGTGAAATGTGTGTGTGTGTGTGTGTGTGTGTGTCTGTGTGTGTGTGTGTGTGTGTGTGTGTGTGTCTGTGTCTGTGTGTGTGTGTGTGTGTGTAAAATGTACATGTGTATTATGTGTCTGTGTCTGTCTTGTGTGTATTCATGTGTGTGTGTATTTAGGGGTTGTGAGGGGTGGGGTAGGTTTATGTGTAGTGTTGGTTTAGGCTGATGTACAGTGTGTGTGTGTGTGTGTGTGTGTGTTACGCCTGTGGAATGTCCCTATGTCAACGTGTGTGTGTGTGTGTGTGTGTGTGTGTGTGTGTGTGTGTGTGTGTGTTGTGTGTGTGTGTGTGTGTGTGTGTGTGTGTGTGTGTGTGTGTGTGTGTGTGTGTGTGTGTGTGTGTGTGTGTGTGTGTGTGTCTGTGTGTGGTGTGTGTGTGTGGTTGTGTGTGTGGTTGTGTGTGTGTGTGTGTGTGTGGTGAGTGTGTGTGTGTGTGTGTGTGTGTGTGCTCTGTGTGTGTGTGTGTGAGTGTGTTGTGTGTGTGTGTGTGTGGGTGTTCTGTGTGTGTGTGTGTGTGTGTGCTGTGTGTGTGTGTTCTGTGTGTGTGTGTGTGTGTGTGTGTGTGTGGTGTGTTGTGTGCTGTGTGAGTGTGTGTGTGTGTGTGTGTGTGTGTGGGTGTGTGTTCTGTGTGTCTGTGTGTGTGTGTGTATGTGTGTGTGTGTGTGTGTGTGTGTGTGTGTATGTGTGGTTCTGTGTCTGTGTGTGTGTGTGTGTGTGTGTGTGTGTGTGTGTGTGTGTGTGTGTGTGTGTGTGTGTGTGTGTGTGTGTGTGTGTGTGTGTGTGTGTGTGTGTGTGTGTGTGTGTGTGTGTGTGTGTGTGTGTGTCTGTGTGTGTGTGTGTGTGTGTGTGTGTGTGTGTGTGTGTGTGTGTGTGTGTGTGTCTGTGTGTGTGTGTGTGTGTGTGTGTGTGTGTGTGTGTGTGTGTGTGTGTATGTGTATGTGTCTGTGTCTGTGTGTGTGTGTGTGTGTGTGTGTGTGTGTGTGTGCGTGTCTGTGTGTGTCTGTGTGTGTGTGTGTGTGTGTGTGTTGTGTGTGAGTCTGTGTGTGTGTGTGTGTGTGTGTGTGTGTGTGTGTGTGTGTGTGAGAGAGACAGAAGCGAAACGAAGCTAAATGTGCTGTTCTCTATCCTCACTAGCAGCTCCTCTCTGTGTGAGAAAGTCTCTTGGTGTCGTGCTGACGCTGAACTCATTACTATGGCAACTGATGTAGATACATGGGATGTTGGCTATACTGAACAAACAGGTCTGATTTCATCACTAACAAACTAACAGAGCAGACAGTCCTGAAGATCAGAAATGAACAGCAAATGGCTTTGGGTGCAGAATGTCACAGGTTTGCATCCGTGTTCATTTTACACATCAGTGTGTCACACATCATTCAGATCATTAGAGACCGTCAGACAAGACCGAACGTGTCTGTGAGCAGCTGTGCACACATTACTAAAACACAATCAAATCAGCAAATATCAGTCTCCGACGTCTGACATGAAACACTTCTTCAGTACCTTCAATCTGAAGAACTACAGTCTAAACATGTCTTAAAATCAGAAAAGTGACAGAAAGGACATTTATAATATTACAAAAGATTTCTGCTCTTTTGAACTTTCTGATCTTAATTACAACTTTTCCCATAAAAATATGAAGCAGCACACTGTTTTCAACATTGATAATAATCAGAAATGCAGCAAATCAGTATATTAGACTGATTTCAGAAGATCATGTGACACTGAAGACTGGAGTAATGATGCTGAAAATACAGCTTTAATCACAGGAATACATTATATTTTACTATATACTCAAATAGAAAACTTGTTTTAAACTGTAATGATATCTCACTATATTCCTGGATTTTTTAAACACACAAATGCAGCCTCGGTGAGCATAAAATACATCTTCAAAAAGCATTTTTTAATCTCAAAATTGCACACACTCACAAAAAAAAAATCATTTATTTATTCTAATTTTGTTGTAAATGTTTTGTGAAACATATTTTTCTGAAAATAAAAGTCATGGTCTGATATTTAGTTATCCATCCCTGTATGCGTGCTGTTTTAATGACCCTCAGAGCAGACGGACGTCCACAGAGGAAGACGAGGGATGAGGAAGTCAGGTTTGGGCTACAAACATTAGATTAAGCCGAGTTAAACCCATAACTGTGTCAGGACCGAGAGCATCACACGACCATGTGATCTATACATGATACGGTTGTCATGGCAGCGGCCTAGATCCCGCTAAGACAGCGGCGGAGCGGCGAGCTGCAGGAAGAAGATGATTAAAGCCCAAAATAATAATCATCAGAGTTTCAGAAAAAAAATATTATTTCAATTCCTTTCAATTATTGTCATTATTATTTTATTATCTGCAAATTATTTTCAACATTCTAAATATTTTACAGATAAAATACAAGTCACATTACAAATGATTAAATGATTTTGAATGCAATAATTATTAAATATTTACAATAATTATTATTACCTAATTTTTAATATTATATTTAAGCTTTACAATATTTGACAGTTAAAACATTGTCTGAATAATACATGAGTTGCATTTGTCTGTATAAAAGTTGCTGTTATAATGCCATAAAATTAAAAACACATTATTTAATTATTTAATTTTTCACTTTTTATGGGTAAATGACAAATACAAAAATCTCAGATTATGAAGGAAAGGATAGTAAAAAAGTATTCTAAATTATTACAGCTATTTAATTAATTAGTTTATTATTTATTTGATTATCTGCGTAATATATAAAGGAAAATTATGACAAACAAATATTTTACATTATTAAATTCATTAATTATTTTATTATTTTCATCTTATTTATAACTTAACATTTTGGGAGAAGATTATATGGTTTAAACTTCTGGCCTCTCTTTAATAAATAAATAAACAAACAAATCAATCAATCAATAATTTATTGATAATTCTTTTTAAATGTAATTATCATTTATTATTTTTTATAGTTTTATGTTATGGATAAAAGGATCTACTAAAATAAATAAGTAACACTGATGTCTGCAAACACCACTAAAAAGAAAGCAAAACCAAAATGATGATGTTTAGATATTAAAATGAGTCTTCAGGACAGTGTTTATAGTATTATCTAAAACTACAACTATGAGTAATAAATAAATAAATATAAATATTTAAAAAAAGTAGTAAAAATGACAAAAGCACAATTATTAAATTACTAAAACTTAAAATTAAATTAAAATGAAAACTGAAAATATAAAATAAAGGTACATTAATAAATAGTATATACATATACTAGAACAACTACACTGTTTCTGCAGTAAGTGGTCAAACTAAAACCAGGCACATGAAAGCAACAGCCAGGTCGAGGGTTAGCTGCGTGTATGACACACATGTATTCCTTGACAAAGGTTGAAAGAGCGAGCTGAGGTGTTGTTTGACCAGCCTCAGTCAATGAAATCTCAGTAGATCAGCAGGTGTATTATGCAGTTCTGGCCTAATAACAAGCAGTTTCACTTCCTTTAGCGCCAACCATAGGAACCCGTGCAGAGCCACATCCTGCTTCACACACAAACACAAGCAGCTTCCTGTCCCTGGCCACACCAGCTGGAGTTACACACGGCCACATCCACTCACAGTCAACTACATGCTCCGACACACACGCATGCGCTCACCCCTGATCGCTCTGCTGTCTTCATATGTTACAATGTTTTCAGTATTTGATTGTTCAGATGATATGTGCATCAGGGCCTAAAACAAGAGCTGACTTTAAAAAGGAAGGCATTTCCCAAATGGCAAAAAAGGGCCAAAATATGTTTTAAATATATGCTAAATATGTGTTCTAAACAGTGAAACTCAATGAAATATATTTTATTAGTTTCAACTTTCATATACCAAAATATATTTCAAAAGGTATTTCAGGGGCAAGAAAATTACATTTGAAATCTTTCAAATCTTACCTCTATAGATGACTAATAAAGTGAGGGTAAAATATATTTTTTAATGCTGTAAAACACACACACACACGCACACACACACACACACACACACACACACACACACGCACACACACACACGCAGACACACACACACACACACACACACACACAGACACACACACGCACGCACGCACGCACACGCACGCACGCACGCACGCACACACACACACACACACACACACACACACACACACACACACACACACACACACACACATATATATAGCCAATTTTTTATATTTTTGAATATATATATATATAAAAGAAAACAAAATATATATTTTTTTTTTTAATCTAAAACAAAAAAAAAATGACCAAATAATATATTGGTAAAAAATAAATTTACATCAATATATTTTGAAATTATTTTACCAGATGTATTTTCTTGTTCATTTTTGTTTGAAACAAAAATATTTGATAACATAAATATTTTTGCTGTATGGCTTGCATTTTCTGCCCCATATTCAAGGAACACTTGAATATAAAAAACGAACTTGTTAAAAATAAGGTTTAATTAGTCAGCTTTTCGACTAAGTCCCATGCACAGTTTCTATTTGACGATTATGACTGAATATGATCAATAATGACTAATGCAGCAGTAGAAATGAGACCTGAGGCTGAACTCTTGGACTTGTGTCAGTTTAATGTCATGTAGTGTTCTGCACGGACCTCTAGCGGCCAAACTCTAGAACAACATGCCAACACCAAACCTGCATTCTTTCAATATATCGAAACCAATTAAAATAAATAATAATAATCAGTACCAGCTATTACAGGTACAGGTACTGAAACAGTACAAAATGCCAAACAACCACCTATAAAAATATTTTATACATAAAATACATATATTTTTTATTTTTATTAATACATATAAAAATGAAATTACTGTAATAAAAATAGAAATTATGTATTGATGTTTTTCAGCTGGGTGTCATTGAATTGTTTTACCATATTGATGGACTAATTAATAATATTAATTATCTTGTTTATTATGTTATTTTGTTATTTGCTTCAGAATCAAATCATTAAATGGATCTTTACAAGATCCTCATACGAAACGTTTTTATTTTATTTTATTTATTTTGTGTGTGTTGAATGAACAAATTAATGGGCTAAGTAATAATATTTACTTATTTATTGTTATTTTGTTGTTTGCATCAGTGTCAAATATTAAATTCTTTAAAAAAAGATCCTCATAAGATCTATTTCTTTATTAATTCTGGTTGTGTTGAACATGCGTTCTAAATGAAAACAAACCCAAACCAAACATTACGCTCCGTAACATAAATCCATATATGATTCATTTAAATATACGTCATGCATTTGTTCGTTTCTAATCAGACTCAAACATCAACTAACCTGTTGTTTATAAGCAGATTTGCGTTCACCTCTCACAATATTTATGATTTCATTTTGTGATTGTAACAGCTAAGGAACCATCATCACCTGCTGCACAAATGAGGCCATGCGGCCACATTAATATTTAATCATTTATGAATTATATAATTACCATTAGCAATCTGCCATTTTCTTTCTCATACAAAGGTTGTGCAAAATTCACACCTGAGGAATTAGCTGCCTGTAATGGATGTGATTTTGAATCTGAACTGTACTAAACTGCAATTCAAAAAATTCTAGACTAATTTCTCAAAAATGAGTTTATTATTAAATATGCTAAAAAGCTTTACTTTGCCTTCCTCGCACAGTCACATTTGAATTGCAGTTCTGCATCCAGCTACCTTGATTCAGGGGTTAAACTGGCATTATGTATTCAGTTTGTATACAGTAGTAAAGACACAAACATCTTTACCTTCACTGAGCTTCAAGCGCAGCAGCAAGCATGTTTACCAATGACACATCTCAGAGATATATATCCATTTCCAGCTAAAAACATGCTTCACACGAGGATGGTATTGTGCAAACAACACTGCATATGTTACACAGCATGGTAGAGCATTGCGTATACGCAAAAGGTTGTGGGTTCACGAGACACATGTACTGTTGTTGGCTTTTCATCCAAAAACTCATATAACAACCTGTTTGGCTGTTCAAATGCAACCAAATGCCAGGAGGTCTCTAAACAACAATAGAGTTGAGTTTGAGTTCGAGAGATACACGGCTGCAGCTCCATTCGGGCACAGCAGATAGCGCTGTCACGTCTTTGAGCTCTTAAAATACTACTCTGTCATCTGAGAGTGATGAAATGATAAACTGATCAAGCAGAAGAAACTTGCAGCACACACAGAGATGCAGAAGTTCAAAGGCACCTACATGTTTTTCATTTCAGTCCTTCTAGTCCTTCTGTCTAATTCAATCAAATCACTGTTTGATTCATGTTAATAATAGAGTGCTTGTGTCTCATTCAGAAACGCCGTGTTAACATTCAGACAACGAGAGAGAGTCGTGCCGCTTCACTCTAGAGAACTAATCTAGTCCTGTTTTCAGTTGAGATTCTGCTGAACCTTAACATACTCATATTATACAAATACACCTACATCTTCTGCCTCTGGCTACAATATGAATTAATACAAATGATAGTATCATTGCTAAACATTGTAGGATATCATTGTTATAGTATTCATAAACTTTGTTTATTTTTCTATTTTCTGTCTTCAATTTAATTAGAGATTATTGTAGTAATTTTATTATTTTGTCATCTTAATAGTTTTTCTAATATTTAATTTTTTTTTTATTTCATACATTGTTTTCAATTTTAAATTCCAATTTAAAGTATACTATTAATATATATTGAGTTTAAACTAAATACATTTTACATTACTTCAATATTTTTTGTTTATATTTTGAATGCGATTTTATTTGAAAAATTTCGTTTTCTGTTTTCAATTTAATTTGAATTAGTATTAATAAGCTGTTTTCATTTTTTATCTTTTTAAAATTTATTTTATAATAGTTTTAGTTATTTTATATATAGTTTAGTTGAGTTATTTTAGTATTTCAAGTTAAAATTATATATATATATATATAATTTTATTTAATTTAACTTTTATGTTATTTCAAGTAACAAAAATGTTTTTTATGATTTGCATTTTCAGTTGACTATAATAAACCTGATATATGTGTTATTCATGTTGAAATCATGCAGACCAGGGCTGTATTCATCATAAGCCTAAGTAGATCGTAAACCATCGGTACTAATAGTTTCTACTTTGACTTAAAATACTTTTAGGAAATGCAACCCAGCTTGAGAAGCACGCTGTTCTTCTTTGTCTTATCAGACTAATGACCTTCTATCACGTTGCAATTTATTAAAATGAAACAAATCAGACCACTGTTTTGGACAAAATGGTCAAAACCTTGAGCACAAATCTGAGTTCTATGTCCTGTGGATCTTATGCTTGTTATCTAAAGCTAATTCTATAGACTGTACAATAAAACTTACATTATTTCAGTTCATAGACCAAATGTGACCGTGGACCACAAAACCAGTCATATGGGTCATTTTTTTTTTATTGAGATTTATACATCACCTGAAAGCTGAATAAATAATCTTTCCACTGATGTTTGGTTTGTTAGGACAATATTTGTCTGAAATAATCATCTGGAATCTGAGGGTGCAGAAAAATCTCAATATTAAGAAAAATCTGTCCAAATGAAGTCCTTAGCAATGCATATAACTAATCAATTATTATTATTTATATAGTTACAGTAGGAATTAAAAAAAATATCTTCATGGCACACAATCTTTACTTAATATCCTAATGATTTTTGGCATGAAAGAAAATGTATGATTTTGACCCATACAATGCATTTTTGGCTATTGCTACAAATACCTTTGCTACTTATGATTGCTTTTGCGGCCCAGGGTCACAAATAGTCTGAAAGATCTTCAAAACCCATTCATCTAAAAATACTTTTTAAAGTATTGAAAAATCTAAATGTATTTGCAAATGTATTTTGGACATGTACCATGCTATTAGGGTTCTTTATGGTACACTGGCTTCAGTATAATGGTGTCCATCACTGTATCATGGGACATTAGTGGCCCCCAATGGGAGGCCTATTGATTAGTACCATGTATTACCATGGTATTCTAAGCTGTTTCAGAGAGTACTACGGTATTACCATGGTACTTTTTGTAAGGGGGGATCTAATATGATTGGTGGAGTGCAGCACCATGTGGTTGTGTAAGGGAGTGTGTAAGTGTGTGTGTGTGTGTAAATGGCTCCTCCTGCCACTGAAAAGCGAAATCGGAGCGCCTGGACAGTAAAACCGCTTCCCCTGAGCTCAGACCAAGCAGATTCTCAGTGAAATGCACTTTAGGCTTTTATTTACATCTTCCGAGCTCAGCACAGTGTAAGGATCCAGAGGAAAGGGCCGCAGCGGTGTGTGCTTTGACCAGAAACCCGTCAAATGAACTCCGTCAGAGCGACGAACCGCAGACCCCGGCGAGTGTCAAGGCCGCGCCCGGTGCCGCCTGACAGAAACAACGCAGAAAGAGGTGAATATATCTCTAACAAACACTGACCTGGGCTTGATTCACGCCAGTCGCTCTTCTTTCATAAGGCCTGTGTCGATTCCAGCAGCATTCGTGTTGTGATGTTATATTTTGAGGATATTTGTGTTAATGTTCATTCGCTAGGAAACACCGAGGCTTCTGATCCCCCCCGCAGGCCGTGCTTTGTTTAACTGGGCTTGATTTGTTCTCCTGTCTACTGCAAACCCCCTTTAACGTGATATTTTTGAGTAGGTACAGTCCAGAATGAACTAGTCGTGATTTTAAATGCGTCATGCATCTATACGGTGGTACCGACGACGAGATATTTGTGACAAATGTCAGCGGTCAGTTGTTTTACAGCGCTGTGATGGTTAGCATATGCTGTTAGCAGCACAACAGCCAAGCCAAATATAGCACACACCCCAGTAAATATCACTGTCACAACCCTTGTTCATTATATTATGTATTAAACCCTTTATTTAGGCCGTTTGCAGTCATTACATTTAACGAAACAGAACCAGAAGTATCGTGGAGATACCTTGTTTTTACCATGGTATTTTTTTATGTGCCTTAGAGTAACGTTACTACGTATGATATATTTCAGCACCATTATTATGAACCCAATGATTTTGGACATGTACTATAGTAACAATTTTCCTTAGACTTGCCACAGTAGTACCATGGTACAACGATGATGTGAAATGATAATACCATAGTACTTTGATTTATTCCATTGTACTGTAGTTCATGTAATACGACATTTCCAAAACACTTTTGTACTATCACAGTATGTCTAAAAAACATTGCAATACCATGATGCTTTTTGTAAGTGAAACTTTTGCCATGGTATTGCCAATTTTTTTGCACGTTTACCATGGTAGCAGCGTGGTATTTTTAAGTATGTAAATACCTTAATATTTATTAAATGAGTATTACCGTATGATACCATCACATCACTATGATTACAGTACTTAACTTGTAGTAGTACAACACTACTGTCAGGTTTTGTTTTATATATTTACTATGGTAATTCGTTTTTGGACAAGTGTCATGGTTTTACCATGGTATTCTTTAAAGTAAACTATGAGTACCATGCACTTACAAAAAGTACTGTGACAATGTTATAGTATACACATGACACTCCCAGGAACACCATAGTAAATGTCCAAAAACGTGGTATTATAATGGCACTTTATTTCTAAAGGCTTCCTGTTTGTTTGTTTTTTCTTTGATTTAATTAGTCAGCTGTGTTGGATGTTGTAAACTTGACACCCTCACCGACTTGTTAATTATTGTTGGGGGTTGATTTGCTTGTTGATGAGTTGTAATGACTTGTTAACTGTTTCAATTCTCCAGCAAGGCTTTGGTGCTGATAGCTGGGTAATGAACCACTCTGATGCATATATGCACGCAGTCATTGATGGGATGTAATATCGTTATGACAGAATAGCGCACTACTACATTTCCAGGGTGATTGACCACCTAATTGGTTGCCAAGTCTTTTCAAAGTTGTTTGAACTCTCATGCACCTCTAGTCCTTTTAACCATCTAGTCAAATAGCTATAAGAGTTTGGTATTTTGCTATGCAAATCTAACAGCGGGACAGCTTGTTTGGGATTCAGGCAATCAAACTCGAGAGCTGGTCACATCTTAACTTCTAATTAGAGTGTAGTCATTGCACTAGAGCGAGACTGAAATTGAAGGACGGTTTCAGCACATAGAGAGAGGCTCTGGGTATGTAAATGAATGGCTGCTGTCATCTTATGGGAATGTTCTGTAATCAGGGCCGTGAGACAGGTGTTGCATTGAAAACATGCTTTACACAGCCACCTTCATGCAGTTGTTGAGTTGGACACAAGCTTTATTTTTTAGTTGGATGCAGATGTCATTTCATTGAACAGATTGATCTATTCTGTACATAAGATTTCTCATTTTTTAGAGTGTTTTATCCGCATTGGCAGTGTAGAAAATGTGACAACTAGTTGCAATCTAATTTTTCTGATAGAGGTTGAGATTTAATATAATAATAATAATTACAAAAATAATAATTAAACATTAAATATTGGTATTGAATTAAAAAATAGTAAGATTTAAGCATTTAACTGTAAAATTAAATACTAATATTTATGGCTGTCTTAATTGCAAAATATTAAGCCATAAAGTATTAGTGTATAAAAGAACACAGTGCCGCTTGTTTTTAAACAACCATCTACATTTTTATTAACTCACAAATGCAACCAAAAATATATAACATGAACATAAATCTAGAAATGCTGCTATGGGCTCAGTGTTAAACATCTTTTCTACAGATAACCACATTACAAGCAATAGCAGAAAATAAATACAATAGAAGAAAGACACAAGTTCAATAAACAGTGCTTTTCAGGTTTTTCAGCTCGGTCTAAAATACATTTTCAGGTACGCTACAGAAATGTAATAATCAAATGTAAAATAACTGCATAGTCTTCACTGTATAAATTAAATAGCCTATAAATTAATACTTTTTAATGTTGCAAAGGTCATTTAGTCAGGAGCAGTGAGCACTTGTATTTTTCTTTGACAGCATTAGATTTATTATTCGTTTTCTTTCACTTTAAGAACAAAAGCATATATTTAATATACTGATACACATGCCTTTTCTTTCTCCACTGTTTACCTTAAGACATATACTATGCTTAACCGACTGTTTACAAGGATGTTGTTAGCCAATATATGCATTTTGATGTAGTTTTGTATGTATTCCCTTAGTGTTCCTGTGGCTCAGTGGTAGAGCATTGCGTTAGCAGCGCAAAGGTTGTGGGTTCGATTCCCAGGAACACACATACTGACAAAAAAATGTATAGCACTGTAAGTTGCTTTCGATAAAAGCGTCTGCTAAATGCATAAATGTAAAATGTATTTATTAATCCATGCACAAAAAAGCGGAGGAGAGCTCAATTCAGTATTCGCGCAGAGTTGACGCAGCTGTCTGTGTGCGTGCGCTTCAGATGTGTGTGTGTGTGTCTGTGTGCGTGCGCTTCAGATGTGTGCGCGAAAACTTCTCACACAGCGCTCGACTGTTACTCCAACAATCCCGAGCGTCTTTTATGCTCGCCTTGTGCCTTCGGGCAGTGCTTATATCGAGTCCTGATACGTGAGATTGAACGAGAATGCACGTGTTGGCGGTAATGCATAGACGGACATTATGTAAAAAATGTGGACCGTTCCAAAATAAAGGTGCATTTTTATACTACAGATATCGATATTTTACGCGTGGCATCGATGAATCGTTAGATCCATAATATATATATATATATATATATATATATAATTATTATTATTATTACTACTACTACTACTACTATTGGAATTTCTGAAACATGCAGTGCATATACTTTTGTAATTAGTTCACAGCCTTTGTGATTTGATAATTGCACTAAGCCATATTATGATTTCTGTTTTATTTCAATTCATTGTGGAGCCCTAGTTTGTTCTCTGTTTTCCCATTTTATGAAGTGTTTCCACTGCATTGGCAGAATCTTCTGCATGATTTAATGTAGCTCAATATGTCCCACAATTCCCTTATTTTATAACCGAAATCCAAAACATTGAGGTAATTTTCAAAAGATCTTTTAACAGCAGGTGCTTCACCGCGCATACTTCCTGGAAATCTTTTAAGCTGAATTTACTGTTGTGATAATACTCCAGGATGGAGATATTTTTGTCAGAAGTGTTTATTGCATCGGTGTCACATCTTTGAGGTTTGTGAGTAATGGCACTGATGCTACAGTAACTCTCACAAGGCGTGTTAAGGTGAGTCTGGCACATATTTTATTTGGACGGCTCCGCTGGGGCACTGCAAGGGAATGTTTGGAAATAAGCTGGAATGTATCTTTCTTACGAAAACTGGGTCAAAACTGCAAAGCTTTAAAACAGGATGGGCCAGAATTGGATTGAGAGATAGCGATAACTGAGTGTGTGGTGTTTAGTGACATCTAGGTTTGCAACCGAGTTCTTGCTCAAATTGAGTTGTAAAGTTCACACTAGAGGCTTGGTAACTACTAGTTAGATGTTTCTTCTATCTCCCAGTGGTCAGCTTTTGTGTTTCTACTATAGAAAGCATGACCATGGGTTCAATTCATAGGGAATGCACGAACCAATGAAATGTAAATCTTCACTGCAATGTAAGTCACTTTAGATAAAAGCTTCCTCCAAATGCATAACTGTAAATGTAGCTCAAACAGTAGAGCATGGTGCTTGTAATTCCAAGGTCATGGGCTCAATTCTCTCAGGGAATGCATAAATTAATAAAACGTAAACCTTCAATGCAATGTACCTCCCTATGGATAAAATTTCTTCCAAATGTATGACTGTAAATGTAGCTCAAACAGTAGAGCTTGGTGCTTGCAACCCAGGACATGGGTTCGATTCCCTGGGAATGCATGGACTGATAAAATGTGTACATTAAATGCAGTGCAGGTTGCTTTGGATAAATACAGAAATTTGCACAATGCATAAAATAAGATGTTTAAAATTATAAAACATAAACCTTCAATGCAATGCAAGTCACTTTGGATAAAAGCATCTGCCAAATGCATGAACGTAAAACTGTTTACTTTATTTTCCACTCAAACTTGTATTCATGCTGATGAACTGCTGCCGTAACGAACCAGTAAAGCTCCACTTTGTATCACAAGCTTCATTAAGTCAAATACCTTCAGCTGATAAGATCTAAACCCCGTTCAGCATCTATTCATGTGTGTCCCGTAGGAGGTCATGTATGTCTTTGAAGCTTAGCAGCTGTAGTCTGAAAAGAATATTAATAAAAGGTGGGGCGATCGAGTCTTGTAATTCACACGTTACAGATTGTTTAAACGCTATTCAGAGAAGCTTAACATGCTGTCAGATGTATTCCCAGCATGAGAAATTCTCCAGAAAATGGACTTTGATCGAAGCTCTTTTAGTCAGTAGGTTAAGTGAGATTTACAAGGTTACACTTTTTTTTTTTTTTTCTGGTTGTGAAGGAATTGATTTAAGTGGGAAAAGTGTGGCTTAAATGGCTGAAAGCAACACAATATTTTATTAAAATCTAATTGGCATCATTTATAATTATAAAATTGTGATATTTTATTTAGTCCCATGACCGGTGCACCTTTTCTGCACAGAAAATGTGGTAGAATTTTCTGAATTGATGTAAATACGATAAAATCTGAGGGTACTATACTTTTTGGTTGCTCAAGGCTTATATTGTTGTTGTTGTTATTATTCTTATTTTTAGATGAAATGCTGTACTTGTTAATATTAATTGTATTATTTAAATATATATTATATGTTAATATTTATATATTATATTACGATGAATACATTTATAAACAGATAGAGAGAGATCGACTGAACGTGTGCGATTACTTGCATCTATCCTTCAGGCCGAGACGAGTCGTGTATTTGTGAAAATAGGTTGTCATGTCCAAGGAAAGTGAAATCTCTGTCTTAGCATTTACACATTGCAGGTAAGTTAAGCCTTTAAATGTGGTGCTTAAAGTTCACCGCGACAGCCCTATATATTTATCTATACTGATTATACACACATAAATAATTTATTGTTTTTTTTTTCCCCCAGCCTATTTCAATTTTACATTTTGTTAAAACATTCCATATTCAAACATTTTATTATTCCAAATATTATAATGTTATGTTTAATGTCTATTATATATTTATGCATTAAGTGTATTCTCTTAATTAATTTAAGATCCGTAATTACATGGCAATGATAAAAAAATGATAGAAATCGTTTTACTTTGAGATGCTTTGTATGCAGGACAGTGCTTGATGGGTCACTTATCTAAATATCAGCAATTCTTAATCAATAATAACATTTACACAGAATGAAAGCAGTTTTTTGTGGCTGGATCTCCTGAGTGTGGATGATCTTTGTTTGGAGACAGCATGCTGTCTGTTGTGTTGCACTAGTTGGTGGGACACCGTGTTTGTAGTGGTTACTGGACTAGTAGCCCTGGAGAGCCCTCAGTGCAACCAGAGCAACAGCGCTGCGTTTGTAGGATGCGTCTCATTCACCGATGATCCTCGTGCAGAATGGCCTCCTTCTCACCTGAAGGTAAACTAGCTGCACTACAGAATAGATTGTCCTTTATTAATCACATCCTTTCACGAGGTGCTTAGTGTGATAAAGAGCGTGTCGTGTTACAGCGGAGCATGTGTTTGACGAAGTCCGGTGATGCTAATTTGAAATGTGCCATTTGGATTTGACTATGACTTACAACATTTGATGCCTCTGAGGGATCTTGAATCACATGTATTTAAATCAGTGGTTTCGCTAGCCATGGATATTAGTATCGCTTTTAGAAAATAGCTTTAAGCATCTACTTGTACTCTACCTGACCCTGGGCTTTCAGTGCATATGATTTATGTATTTTCACACATGATTTTGTGGATACTGCCTCTTAAATGTCTCTCAGGGTGTGTTGTGTCTTGTTTATTACCGAAGCAAACTGCATGTATATTAGCTACCGGTTTGAGATCTCAGATTATCTTGGTGTTATCGATGCGAGTGATGCTAAATTTGAGCGAATGGCTTTGTATCTCAATCCTAACCTTTGTCCCTGACGCTCATCTCAGTGTATTGAGTTACAAACATCACTGCTTCATTCAGTGTTGGAAGCTGATTGTTTAACAGCATGTTGTTCATTGTGTTAAATGCACTGAAAACCTAATTTAAAAATCCACAGTGCAAGATTAGAAAAGCATTATTGTGGATTGATTTTTCGATTAATCGTTTTTTTTTTAATGACGTCGATTCGATATCGATTCTTTCAACAGCCACGAATCGATCTTTTCCGGTATTTATTTCAGCACACATTTAAAACCAGATCTGATTAATGTAATTCTTATCATTAGTCTTCTCCACTAGATGTCCTCCTCTTATTTACCTTCGCGATGTTACAACAGAAAGCCTGTCATTCATTCAGTGCTTATCATGGCGGAGATACTGTTGATGAGAACCAAGAACAAAGCCATACGCTTGATTCTTAATGCTATTGTAATACTATAAATCTGTTGAAGCATTTGATATCATGCATAAGGCGACATGACGCACTGTTTGTTTACTACAAGCATACTAAAGCGCGGATGACGCTCGCTGTGTTTTCAGCCTCTGCCGTCTCACTATATGATGATATTAACACACGAATATCATCTCCAGCTGCTCTGAGAGTCACTGCATTAGGTTTAGTGCTGGGCGGTATACCGGTTCATACGAATACTGGTGTTTATTTTTCTTATGATATGAATTTTTTAAATACCGGTGTCATTTAAATAACGTTTGAAACGCGACACTGTTAGAGAGGGGTCTCTTTTCACTATTGCACTGTGGCGAGGATACAGCTGTATGTGTTACTAAGCCTGAAAGTTCAGAAACTGAAGCACTAGTAGAATGTGATGAGAGAGAAGAAGTCATCCACAATATCCACATCGACCGCCACAAATATCCATCCGCTGCCATCAGCTCCCGCGTCTGTCACACACGAGCGTGACTTTAGCACTATATTTTACAACTTTCAGACCCTATTAGCGGCTTTTTCCATAGAATATACTAGCTGACAAACCTAGCGACTTTTTTGGATAAACCTAATGGTTCAGTTAGAAGCTGCGGAATAGGAATTGCGGCGTATGTTGCCATATTTCTTGTTAGCAGCTTTCATTTATACTGCTGCCTTGTTCGTATTTGGCCAGTTTGGAGAGAGCCTCACCAATACAAACCTGACCAGCCGGCCGTTTGCAATCACGTGAACTTGAAGACACTTACAAACGCGGATGGGTTACATGAATGGAAATTATTCGAGATTGGCGATGTAGTATTTGGTTTCCCAACAAGGTCCATTGCTCATCACAAAATAAATTTGCTGAATGCAGAAAAAAACATATTTTCATGCGCTCAAAGCTGCCAATCTAAATGTGAATTAGCATAGATTTATAGTCTAAATAAAACAATTTGCAATTTATTAGAGTGTGTGACGTCACGTGTACTACCGCTGGTGGAAATACACAACTGCGGTGGGTGACGCAGTTTTCACGGCGACTAGGGCTAGTTTCACGGCGACTAGAGTCCCCCAATCCCCCATATCCCCCACATGACAAGCTACGCGATATCACGTTCATAATCGAATGCGATTCATCTACGATATTGAACGCGATATTGCCTAGCTTGTCACTGAACTACGGCTCTGTGTATTAACTGCTGCTCATTTGAAAACAGGTGATGGAGATTTACCGCCAATCACGGAGCCGGCTTTACTGACGAGATGCGCATGACAATCGCACGATTCAGTCTATTAAAATGCATCTTAAAATTCAAGATATGGGGGCCTTTTATCATATAGTTAATATCACACGAAGAGTGCTGTTTTTTCCTCAAAGTAAGCATGATTACAAATGTGATATTGATTTTATGCTACAGTTAAATAAACAAGAAGTTAATATTAACATACTTGCATTTTAGACACCATATTTCCTGTTTTTGCTCTATTTCGACAACAAAAATAACTCCAAACACAACTACAGCACTGTTTTGCATCTCAGAGCAACATGACGACGTTCCTGAATGAATCAAACGTTTAAATGATTCACATTTAAAGTATCTTTTTTTTTATATCAGTATGCAACGTTTTATGTTTACAGTATTAAAACATTATATATGCATGTGTAACTGCAGGTTAAATGCATTCATGTCCTGCATTCAGCAGTGTGTAAATGCATCTAAATGCTACTTCAGAAATTCAAATTCAAAGATTAATTTTGTTGATACTGATTTAATTTGCTTGATAACAGCCCAAATATCTTTTCTAATTGACTGAATAAATGTAAGAATTTGACTCAAATGATGATGCACACTGTTGAAAAAAAATGCTTATTTGTTAAAATATTACCATAAAAGCTACACATCTTTTTAACCTTATTGGAAAAGATAAATTTCTATCACTGACCACCACACAGAATATCAAAGTCAGCAGTCCTTAAGACTACCAGCGCAATAACACAAGATCAGCACAATAACGTATGCAGCAAAATATCATCTAATTATCGATAAAATATAGAGAGATGATTTTTTTATAATATCGCACTAGATTTTATGAGCCCTGTAATTTTAGAAAATCCGTCAGCGGCCCATGAATAGTCCTTGAGCATACCGTATATCTGATGCTGAGACTACTTGGAGAAAATGTAGAGCATTTATTTTTTAGGTTTAACCACAAGCCTTCTGCAATGACAGCTCTTTTTGAAATGACGTTTTTTTTCAGAGGTGTAGATGCTGTTGTTTCTGTTGTCTCAGTGATTTGATGTTAAATTAGAGGACATTATGTGGTCTAGCTGATGCGTGACATTGTGATGATATGGCTTTGAAATCCTTGTAAGTCTGTTCATCCATTTGTTTTGACTACTGTTTGATGTTTGGCTTTCAATTTCTTCATAAAAGCAGTTCGTTTCACTTTCAGTTCAGGCAGACCCCATTTTGTGCGTTTCAAGACGTGAAGGAAACGTGAAGAGATGCTACAAGCCTTCAGCAATGAGCTGTTTTGTTCATCTGGATGTGAGCCATACAGTGACGCTGTGTTCATCAAGCTATTATGTAGCTTTGTAGACAACATGGTGTTGAAATGAACCCTGTTTAATGTCTTCAATTGTTCTTGGTGTCATTGTGCACGATTGATCAGTAAACATCTTTCATTTCAACATTATACAATTATTGTTTTGTGTTACTCCTTGTTCTCTTTTGATGCGTTAAGATATTCAGCTCATATCTGTATTTCATATCCATTGCAATCTCAGTTCAGTGCAGTTTCATTTTACTTTAATCTTTCAAAATATCCTTGTTTTTGTCTGGCATGCAAGTCAGTGATACAAGTGAGGAATAAATAGAGAGATGCTGTCCCGTATGTGACCTCCATCAGGGTTTCCATAGCAATGACCATTGAGAATATCACTGCAATATTGTACTGTTGCAAGTAAGTGTATTGTCAGATGTGCCCTTTAGAGATCCCATCAATTACAGAAGCTTTTTTCCCCCTCAGCTGGTGGACAATTATAAAGCACTAGTTCACCCAAAAATGCTTTTCCTCACCTTCATCTTGCACCAAAACATTTGTCTTTCTAGCTTGTGTGGAACATGGAAGCAGATTTTTAGCAGAATGTGGAGGGTGACGTCAGACTCTGAAAAGGGCAAAAATATACAATACAAATTTAAGTGTCCACATGACTTCCACGTGTTCGTGTTTTTGTTATAGGAGTAGAAATCAAATTAATAATAAACAGTCATAATTATTTGTAGGGCTGGGTATCGTTCAAATGTTTTTGATACCGAGACCTTGAGTTCGATACCGGTTCCTGAACGATACTTTTTTCGATACCAATCTTATGAAATCAGTTTTTAACAAGATTACATTATCTCAAAAATGTTTTTTTTTTTTTCAGCTTGTTGACATTTATGCAGACTCAAAGCCTCATCTCCTGAGCCACTGCACATTGGAACAAAATAGATCCAACACAATAAATCAGTGCAAATAGTTTTAATAACGTTCAAATAGTTTTCGGTTTACACATCTGTTAGGCTTAGGGTTGGGTATCGATACTGGTGCTTGATACCGGTTGATAGATAACCGGTTACAAGGTATACCACGGTTTGGAAAAGTCACGGTTTCAAAACCACTAAAATGTTTCACTATACCGTTCCTGTGGCATGTGCCCGTGTCATGTGCAAAGATGGAAAGTGCAGGATCCATCCGAGTGAAGAGCACGAGTCCGCTGCGAGCAAGAGTGAGAGTGCGAGCAGTGTCAGTGAAGAGCGCACGAGTGTGAGCAGTCAGTCAGTGAGAGTCAGCTCAGTGAAGAGCACGAGTCACACCGAAGGAGATGCGAGCAGTGTTGAGAGTCTGCCGGAGTTTCAAGTGACAGCTGTGTAATGGTTCCGTATTTTTAGCGCCGATCGTCGAAATAAACATGAATATGGAATTTCTTCGTTAGACCAATTGGTCACACAACGATGTTCCGTACAGATGTTTTGTGTTGTACATAAACTGTTTGTCATATGGTCAATGCAGAGACTAAACAGCCATTTGTTTCAGTGTTCAGGAGAGACCATGTGCTAAATAAAACAATTTCTCTCCTTGTAATGTGACAGAATAAACAGTATTTTCTTGCGCTCAAACCTGCCAATCTAAAAGAAGCGCCCTGTATGGCGTTTGAGGTCAGATAGTCTAAATAAAACAATGCAACTGTCTATTATTACACTTGTTTATGTGTCGTCACATGTGCCGTGGTGTTATGTTTTGATAGCTTGCAGATCTGGCATATTTTAATCAAAATTTTGATACTTATTGATATTTCCAAAATGTCCCCTGATCTTGAAATCATCATGATGGCAGCCACCATTTTAGAAAGTCTGGATTTAGGCTGATTTGTCTGTGGTGTTAATGTCTTTTCTGCTAACAAAGAGACTATAGTAACTTGCATTATAAAGTCTGTGGTGTTACTTCAAAATGACCGACATAAGTGGCTGTGTCACAAGTGTTTGATTGAAATGATTTAAAAATCTAAATGTTCTTAAGCTTTCATTTGAATGGATATAGCATATTAAACTAATTTTAAATGCATATCAACATATTTTATTAGAAAAAACAAGCATTTTTACAAATTCTGCATCTCATTTGCCACCCCAGTTGAAGAATGACCCAGATGCCCTGACTCCTGACATCAGCATTTAGCTTTTGTTTTTAAATTGGATTGAAACTACATAAAACTGGCCTTAAATGAAAACATTAACTGTTACCATGTGAAATTAAATGCTACAATTGCATAATTACAATCCAAACAACACAACCAGCACACATTCAACCGTCCAAACAAAGATGTTACTTAATCAACTTTCAGCATTTGTTTTCGTTTTTAAAATTGGTGTAAAGAAAAAAAGGTCTTTACCAGTGAAATTAAATAAAACCAAAGTAGGCTATATAAATAAATTAATCCAAAATGTTAAATCAAATAATGTTTAGTGCAATGAGCAAAAACAAAGACGCTACAGCTCGTGCTTTTTAAATCAAATTAAGTTAATGTAATTTTAAGGTAAAATAAAAATAACCATCTTGTACAGAACTGACGTTTATTTGAACATTTTATTCTTTACAAAAATAAGCATTTAAGGGTGTATTCACACCAGGAAAGTCCGATAGTTCACTTGCTTTGGTCCGGACCAAAGGCAAAAAATTATACATTGTAGCTATTTTTAGCCGATTTTGGTTCCTTTTAACACCACACTGTTTGCTCTGGTCCGAACCAGCTGAAACGAACCAAAATGCAGTCACGTGACAACATCCGCTTCACTTGTTGGCTAGATGTGTCTTTAAACGCATTCCCTAACCTGCTTTTCGATTGGTCAGAAAGAGCGTGTGGGAAAATTCCGACGGTGCTCCGGGAAGTAAACAAAGACAGGAGAAAAATGCAGCGGACAGCACACTGCTATTATGGAGAGACAACTGCGCGGGTGGATTCTCCGCACCTCCTCACAACCCCAAGTTTGTCCGCGACCTGCCATGCAAAACTGCTGCCAACAAACACTTCCTCATCCCATAATGCACAGCGCAGCTGACTACGGCAGCTGGTTTAGTCCAAAAATGCGCAGTTCTTTTTGCAGTTGTGTCTGTTTGAGGTCGGATCATGTTCTCACCACAAACTAACCGCTATAACCTCTTCAAGGAGGTCTCGGTTTAATTTTATTATTATTATTATTTTTATTTTATTTTTTTGCGCGCAGTTGTTTGGTCCGCTTTTGGTGCGCACCACACACACACACACACTTGAGTGCGATCAGGAGAAGCTGCACGGCCACCGCATGTAACCACTTGTTTGAAATGCAAATTATATTAACATTTACTATAGCCATTATTCTGCTTAAATATCAAACCATTTTCAACCGCACCAAGAGGGAAAACCAACTCTAGTGCGATTCAACGCAACTAAATGAGGCAGGTGTGAAAGCACCCTAAGTTTTGTTGGTCTGTTTCGTCTGTTTCGTTCACTATGCTTGTGCAGGGTGTGGACAGATTCGATCGCGCAACTTCAGCTAGAGCAGGAAAGGAAAGCGGCTTATTTGTGCGCCAGTAACGTTACACCAACGGCTGTTCTCTTTTGGTGTCTGTTTTTCTGTATTTGTTGTGCTTCTGCCGAATGTCTTCCGCACAAATGACACGTTCGCGAAACTTCGTGCACTTCCGGAAAAATCAGCCAGTTGCCGATCACGCATTATAAGCAAAAACCGTCCAGTTCCGATCTATGGCCGGTCAACCGGTGCATTCCTAATAGTTAGTTATCATCCTTAATGTGCGGTTGCATTAGCAAAAATTGGGTATGTTGTCTTTTGACCATCAACATAAAGATTGGTCATCATTGCAATTATTTTTTTTTCCAAGAAGGCAGCACAAGTTGGCATTTAAGTGTGAAATACATCTTCACATCTCTTTGAGCTGGTTATTTTAGTATAATTGAGATGCTATTATAGTTTAAAAAAAATAATAATATTTGAATTAGTTTTTCGATTTTCTGATTTTATTTTAACTTTTGCTAAAGTTTTAGTAATTTTCTTTTTTAGTTACTTTTTTTAGTTATTTTTTAGAAAAATTCTATAGTTTTCATTTTATTTCTGTTATAGTCATGTTGGTATGTCAAGTAAAAAAAATAGAGAAATATTGGCTTGACAACTACCTGTGAAATGAAATGAAATAAAATGGAATGAATCGATAAAAAATACAATTATTATTTGAGTTTAATTTTATTTCAAGTAACGATTGTTTTTTAATGGTTTTAGTTTTAGTTAACTATAATAACCCTGATTTGAGCCAGTCAGACCAATACATATTTAGACCACCATGTTTATTTTAGTAACTAGGCTAATACCGCTGTGTGATGTCTACTGTTACCAGTTTCTGAATGAACTCGGCTTTTATGTTCTATCAGCATCCTCTGAAACGAATCTGTCGTTTCTATTTGAAGAGGTGCTGTTGGACCTGCAGGAGTCTGGAGAGGAAATACGGTCTGTGTTTGGGCTGCGTCTCGGCTGTCATCAAAGGGATGCCACATGGCTAATTCACCCTGGACGGGTGTCACGGCCGCCCCATTCAACCTCTGTCTTTGACCCTGCTTCTCGGTGTCACCTGCTCCGTTTGCTACAGCTGCTGAGGAGATCACAGCCTCTCTGCTGTTTTTCTTCCCAACTGATTCACTGCTGCTTACAAGTGTGTGGTACAGTGCCTCGATGAGTTTTCAATATGCCGTTAAACTCTGAAGTCCAAGTTGTTCCACCTTTTGCTGATCCGAGGTTTATCCCGGGGAAGTGCGTCAGGACGAGGACTGCAGTGTTCTTAATCTTTCATTCGGCCTGAATTATTGAAGTTGCTTGTTTGAGCTGACTTTCACTGACACTGTAGATATCTGATTACAGGGAAAACACGAGAGTTAACACAATTATGCAAATATTGATTATGCCTCCATCCACCATATGGTGGTTTAGATGAGTTGAAGTACATTCTGGAGCGTTGAGGCAAGACCCTGGGAATTGGTTTAGCAGGGAACATGCTGTTTTTCATTATTTCTGATGACAAAGTCTTATACTGGTGTCTGAACACAATTGGTTGAGGTTGTTGATGTGTGGAACAGCGTTTGGGATTTTGGATGTTTGTTTCCCTGGCTGGATGTGAAACATAAGTTTGTACACTTAAGTGCAAAAAGTATGTTGACAAGGCTATTTATTGGTTTAGAAAATGGAGACGTGGGGTGGGACAAAAACTGATTCTCTGATGCATCATGATTCTCTCTTCAGTGATTATGAACTTGCTTTTATGATGCAAAATAATGTAAACAATCAGTTAAAATAGTAATTTATAGAAAATGAACTCTGTGTTTGTCTGGAAAATGTTCTTATACTTAACACTTTTTGTTCATTGTGTTTCTTTGTTCCCCTTTTTACTTTATATTTACTTAAATTTACTTTAATATTTACTTGTATTCTTTGAAGCTATATATAGTTAGTAATTCTTAACTTGCCATGATTTTGATAATTTTTTTATTATTTTGAAAAAGTTCTGCAGAAATAATTGAATAAAAATGCACAACTAAATTTGATATTGTAAATCTATAAACTTAGTAATTGTTTAGATTTATTATTTTGTAATTGACTTATTACTTATGCATACTAATTATGATGCCTAATTAATATAAACAGTCAGTTGTAATAGTAATTTTTAGAAATATATGTAGAAGAAAAAGGAAGTCCCTCGTTGTGTTTGTTTGGACAATTTTCTGATACTTGAAGCACTTTGTTAATTGTGTTTCTTTGTTCCCCTTTTTACTTTATATTATATTTACTTGTATGTTTTGAAGCTATATTTAGTTAGTAGTTCTTGCCATGGGTTTGATTTATTTGTAATTTGTAAATATAGTGCTTATAGAAGTAATTGAAATAATTGCACAAATAAATTATTTTCTAAAAGTACTTATTTTATAATTAATTTAATAAGAAATGCTCAATTAATTTTGCATTCTAAATAGGTAAACTCATACTTTTTTATTTTATTTAACTTAATACATTTTTTATGTATTAATTTGTAATTATTTAAAAAAATTATAATTATGTAATTCAATATGCACAAATAAATTTGATATTCATAGTCGGTAAACTCATTAATACAAAAGAAAACTAGATCAATGAATTTTTTTGGAATCAGATGGTAATTAATTTTGGAAATGCATCATGAGTTGCCTAAAGATTCCCACCCCTAATGCAGACTGGCACATTCAGTGTAAAACATGCACGATGTATACTTAGCAAATAGCATATCATACATATTACCATTGAGTCTCGGAGGCTTTGTTATCTGGGATGCTCTTATCCTAATTTTGCATACTTTATAGAACATAAGTTCAGACTTCTGTCTGCAAATATTGTTCTGTCCATCAAAGAACTGAGCTGTTCTTCCCAAAAACAGAATTACATGCTTTTATGTGGATGGTTTCTTATTTATCCGATGTGACCTTTTGTGTTGATGTTAAATGTAAAGGTGTGCTAAAATAATTTTTTATTATTTGTCTTAATGAGCTCTATATTTGACTTTTGTTCTTCAGATGAGGAAGTTCCTGCTGAGATGGTTGCAGAAGAATCTGGTCAAGGTGCTCAAAATAGTCCGTACCAACTTCGAAGAAAATCTCTGTTACCGAAGAGAACCGCGTGTCCCACAAAGACCAACATGGAGGTGCGGAAATGCTGCTAAACACCAGATGAACACATTCGGAAGTCTTAGATTTAGATGTCCGCAATATTAATTCAGACAAAGAAAAACGGCAGCTTTAATGCAAAATATATATATTTTTTTTTTAACCCAGTTTCAGGTTTATTTAGTCCAAAATTTTTTTCTTGTTTAATTTTTTTTTATTACATAACCCTACTTTGATTTATTCACTCAGAATTATCTGTTATTTTGTACATTCTAAATTCTGTCTGTGTTTTCCACATTGCAAAGCTCATGTAGCCCTACATGCATGAAATAAAAAGTTAAAGCAGCACGATTGTTCTGTATGTGAGGTTAAATATCTCTTCTTGCTCAAAGGGTGCTTCCACGTCAACAACAGAAAACTTTGGGCATCGGGCAAAACGTGCCAGAGTGTCAGGGAAATCCCAAGACCTGCCTGGTAATGCACAGCAGACTGGATTCTGCTCACAGCTGACATGTGCTATCAGCTTCAGATGATTTCATTAACGCCGGTTCTCTTGTGTCCCAGTCACCCCAGCGGAGCAGTACCTGCAGGTGAAGCTTCCGGACGAGGTGGTTCTGAAAATCTTCTCCTATCTGTTGGAGCAGGACCTGTGTCGAGCGGCCTGTGTGTGTAAACGCTTTAGTGAACTGGCCAATGACCCCATCCTCTGGTAGGTTAGGTTGCTGGACTATAATGCATGTTTTTTTGTTTTCTCAATCAATTAAATAGCCATTTTAGCCAAAAATATTCAAAATGTTTAATGCAAAAACAAAACTCGAAGTTACAGTAAAAATATAATCAAAGCGTAATTTCCATGCTTGAAGTAGAGTACGAGGAAGAATGTTGAATCATTTTACATTTATGCATTTAGCGGACACTTTTATCCAAAGCAACAATTCATCGAGACTAATTGCATCCAAAATAAAAGTATTTATTTGCATGTATATATTTTATATTTACATTTATATTATTATTTATATTATACATAAATTAGTGCTGTCAAAGTTAACGTGTTAATTCATTTTAACGAGACTAATTGTATTAACGCGCGATAAACGCAGCGTGTATTTTCTGTTTGACCCGTGGCCCAACCCGTAATTGGAGAAATGGAGATGCACAGTGTTGCCAACTTAGCAACATTGCAGCAACCTTTAGCGACTCTTTTTGTCACAGCGCGCTCTCTCTCTCTCTCTCTCTCGGTGTCAGTGTCTGTCTCTCAAATTCAAATGAGCTTTATTGGCATGACTTGCACAGTATTGCCAAAGCATTGTCCATTACATGAATAAGGAACAAATGATTATATAATACATAAAACAAGAATAGAATAGATCTATGAATTAAATAAGTACATGCATTCTCTCTCTCGCTCTCTCTCTCTCTCGCTCTCTCTCTGTGTGTTAGTCTCTCTCTCTCTCTCTCTCTCTGTGTGTGTCAGTCTCTCTCTCTCTCTCTCTCTCTCTCTCTCTCTCTCTCTCTCTCTCTCTCTCTCTCTCTCTCTCTCTCTCTGTGTGTGTGTCAGTGTCTCTCTCTCTCTCTTTGTGTGTGTGTCAGTGTCTCTCTCTCTCTCTCTCTCTCTGTGTCAGTGTCAGCTCGGTTCAGCGCGTGGTAGCTGACGAGCAGCGCACTGTTTAACACCGATATTATGTTTCTTCTTAAATTTTACATGCATGTATAGCCGAAATCACAGCACAGCTATGGTCTTTATCTTATGGGTATTTGATTTTTATCAGACGACGGCTCGATTATCAGGATTTTTGTGCAGATTAACATCTTGGAAGGTAGAGCTGGTTATAGTCTTAATGGGTTGCGTTACAGTCACTTTTTCATATTCATTCCGTTGTTTGACAACCGAAACAGTAAAATATATCAATGAAAACAGTTTTACTGAGAATTTAGCTGCACCAAAATACAGTAAGTGGGCACAGAGAGGCAAACAAAAGTAATAATAAATAATATAGGTTATGTACATTTTGCATGTTAAGAAGAAGAGCTGCCCTGTCGTGCAAAATTGTAAACAGGTTTGTGTAAGTAAATTGCTCAGTGCAAAGAAAGAGAAGTAATGGGAACCTGGTATTTCTTTTTTTCATGTGTCTAATAGACATGAACAAGTTCTTTGGAAAAACATTTATTACCTTTGAAACATGTCTCGTCTTCATGCTCTATGTTGACCATGGTTTCAATAATAATAAACAAACATTTGCATAAAGCATCCATATTTGTCCATGCCCATGTTGATTAGAGTATTCAAAACTTGAAAAGTATTAATTTAAGGTACATTTAGAACAAATAAAAATGTGCGATTAATCGCGAGTTAACTCACGACAATCATGCGATTAATCACGATTAAATATTTTAATCGATTGTCAACCCTAATATAAATATATTTAATATACACATTACATTTTTCTTAAATATATACATGCATGTGTGTGTATTTATATGTACATAATAAATATACACAGTACACAAATATATTATGTAAACAAAAACTTGTATTTTGGATGCGATTAATCGTTAGACAGCACTAAATTTAGCAACTCTGAATTCGTCTAATAGCCAAATAGATCTCACAAAGTTGTTTAATTTGACATTGGCACTGTTATTAAAAGATCGTCTACCATGGTGCATGATGGGGATCATTCAGTAGCAGGGTAATGCTATCTAATACTGTCAGATTGGTGTTTTTGTAAGGGTCACTGATGTTTATTCTTCTCATCCGGTCTGCAGGAAGAGACTCTACATGGAGGTTTTTGAGTACACGCGTCCCATGATGCACCCCGAGTCTGGGAAGTTCTTCCAGATCAACCCAGAAGAGTATGAACAGCCCAATCCCTGGAAGGAGAGCTTTCAGCAACTGGTGCCGTTCCTCTCTTTCATGTCTAATAATAGGTTTTGGGCTGAAAACAGTCATCATTTAGTATTTAATGACCATTTAACACTATGACCTTTTGGAATTAAATGTACTGTTTTTGTTTTTCTCGTTTGACTTCAAGTTGCCAATTTAATAGTAAAACAATGCATATCTAAGAATGAAGAGATTTAGTATTTTCCCCTGAATCCGAAAGAGGACAGATGGTGTGGTAATGTGATAATTAGAGAGTTCTCGTTGTGTCAGTATTCATCAGTGAGCTTTATGAGAGCATATTTCTGACCTTTGTGTTTGCAGTATAAAGGCGCTCACGTGAAGCCTGGCTTCGCAGAACATTTCTACAGCAACCCGGCCAGATATAAGGGACGAGAAAACATGCTTGTACGTCCTAGATCATCTATTGATGCATTATATGGCTCGTTCATTAATTATAAACAGAAATGGCTTGTATCTTGTATAAAATGGTGGCAAAAGCAATGACATTTCATAAATTATTACATTTATGTATAATAATAAAAATGACAACTAGAATTTAAAAACGAAATGGAAAAAATTTACTTTTTTTAATTGGTTGCCCATTAAAAACCTTTCCTAGACTGTATGATAATTTAATGTCTAGATATAATTGGAAGTTGAAGGGACTTCAATGCAAGTCTATAGGATTGTTTTGTCACCCACCAGGCAAAAATCATGCACTTTTTTTTTTTAAGTAATAGGACACCTCCCTTTCCTTTCTGTAGCACTTGTAGCACAAGTTTAATATGTAACTCTAGGAGGTTGTTCGAATAACAGTTTCTAATGTAGCTTGATCATTATTTAGAGATGCCGTGATCTGTTTTGTAATCCTGCTTTTCACTCTTGCCTCAGTATTATGACACCATTGAAGACGCTCTGGGAGGAGTTCAGGAAGCTCACTTTGACGGTTTGATATTTGTCCATTCTGGGATCTACACAGACGAATGGATCTACATCGAGTCGCCCATCACAATGATTGGTGCTGGTATGAGTACGCATGAGTCTTAAGCCATGTCAGTATTTACGTACAGTACCATTCAAAGGTCTTCTGCTCACCCAGGCTGCATTTATTTGATCAAAAATACAGTAAAAATTGTGAAATATTATTACGATTTGTTTTATATTTTAATATATTGTGAAATGTAATTTATGCATGTGACCAAAGCTGAATTTTCAGCATCATTACTCCAGTCTTCAGTGTCACATGATCTTCAGAAATCATTCTAATATACTGATTAGCTGCTCAAGAAATATTACTTATCATTATCAGTGTTGAAAACGGTTGTGCTGCTTCATATTTTTGTGTAAACATTTTCAGGATTCTGTTCAATAAATAGACAGCATTTATTTGAAAATCTTTTGTAACGTTATAAATGTTTTTATTGTAATTTTTGATTAATTTAATGCAAACCTTTCAGACCTGAAACTGTTGAATGTTTTTTAGTGATTTTCTCCTGTATAACCAAAATATTAATCGTACATCTGCTTTCGCAGCTCCGGGGAAGGTAGCGGATAAAGTCATCATCGAGAACACTAGAGATTCAACGTTTGTGTTCATGGAGGGGTCAGAGGACGCGTATGTAGGATATATGACAATAAAGGTGAGTTTCTTCATATGTCAAGAAGTTTAAAGGACCTAAAAGGAAATTCCTGTATGTTCTTTCTTTCATGCACCGGAAAACACAGGAATTATTGCAACCATTTTTAGGTAGATGATAGTATGCATACGATGTATGTAATGGGTTTCTATTGCAGTTCAATCCTGATGACAAATCAGCTCAACATCACAATGCTCATCACTGTCTGGAGATCACCGTCAACTGCAGCCCCATCATTGACCACTGCATCATCCGCAGTACCTGCACAGGTGACCACAGCTGCTGCTCTGTTTCCTCCAAATGTGTTGCTTTTCCTTCATTCGTATATTGCATGTTTGTTGTAGTGCTCAATGATGAGTTCAGAAGTCAATCATCATCGTTACTGTTGCTCATAATTGTGGTTGGGGATTTTAATTTTTGGATGAATAAATCAAAAGTAGGGCTGTGCACTTTATTAACTAGTGTATGTAATCGTGCTGTAGAATGTAATAATAAAATTAAACCTCTGTTGTGCAGCATTTCTTTTTGCAGAAAATTAAAAAGAATTGTTACATTTTTATTTAAAAAAAATAAGTAATTCATGTTTATGCCTTCATTTGAGTACCACAGATAAGTGTCTATTAAATCATAAATCCAGCAAAAAATAATAAAGGCTCTATTATGTGCAAAAAATGTAATCAATTATTAAAGTTTTAATGAATACAACTAATTAAATGAATTAATTCAAACAGGAAACACAAAATTTGTTAGGTTTTTAATAAATTATTGTATAAGTTTTATGATTTCTGTTAATTACACATGCTTTGTAATAATAACCAACATTTTATTAACCATTAAAATGGAAGCCAGAAATATTTTAATGGAAAAAACAGAAACCATAAAATTACAAAGCAGTAAAACAGAATTTGGGTTAAACTGAAAGTAATTTCACAGGGCCTTACTTAAGGGCCGGTTCACACCGAACACGCTGTTGCGTACCATTGTCCTGCTTTTTAATAGTTTTTTTCCTGAGTAAACATGCATAAATTGTCCTTTTTGCATATTCAAGATTATTTGTATAGCACTTTTCACGAAACAATCGTTGCAAAGCAGCTTTACAGGAAATTAAGTTACAGTACAGTAACTTACTAACTACAGTTGATGTATATATTGCAGAAACGTAATATATTTATATATATATATAGACATAATTAGCATAGCTGTTGTTCCATCCAAGCAAAAATTATTTGTTCAACCCAAGCTAAAGCATAATAATATGCGTTTGATCAGATATAACTGCAGTACAAGATTGTGAGATGCATTATTTGGATGCTTGGCTAAAGAGATGTCTTTAATCTAGATTTAAACAGAGAGAGTGTGTCTGAACCCCGAACGTTATCAGGAAGGCTATTCCAGAGTTTGGGAGTTCTACCTCCTTTAGTGGACTTTGCTATCCGAGGTACTACCAAGAGTCCAGAGTTTAGCGACCTTAGGGAGAGGGTTGGATTGTAGCGTGATAGAAGACTAGTAAGCTAAACCATTTAGGGTAAACCATATAGTTGAGTATCATCAGCATAACAATGTAAATTAATCCCATATTTTCTAATAATATTATCAAGGGGCAACATGTATATTGAAAATAGCAGAGGACCTAGGACAGATATGACCATAAATCGTGTACATTTTGAGGTTTTGAATAGCGGTTTAATGTGTGAAGTCCTTCGGTG
The DNA here is from genome assembly GCA_027474115.1 of Schizopygopsis malacanthus. Taxonomy (NCBI): domain Eukaryota; kingdom Metazoa; phylum Chordata; class Actinopteri; order Cypriniformes; family Cyprinidae; genus Schizopygopsis; species Schizopygopsis malacanthus. The sequence continues at coordinate 28,378,583 of CM049882.1, read as the reverse complement.
GAGCTGTGGTGTCTGATGCTGACGGTGGTGTGTTGTCTTCCTGCAGTGGGCTCTGCAGTGTGTGTGAGCGGCCAGGGAGCATCACCCACCATCAAACACTGTAACATCAGTGACTGTGAGAACGTGGGGCTCTATATCACAGACCATGCACAGGTAATATGAAGCTCTCTCCTCAGATTGGTTTCTGTGGTAGATGAATCGCAGTGTTTAGCAGTCGCTCTCTCCGTTTGCTCTGCAGGGCATTTACGAAGACAACGAGATCTCCAATAATGCTCTAGCAGGGATCTGGGTGAAAAACCACGGCAACCCCATCATCAGACGGAACCACATCCATCACGGCAGAGACGTCGGGGTGTTCACGTTTGACCACGGCATGGTACTAACCTCTCCGTCTCTGCACACCACAAGCACTCAGACAAACACATATCTGACGAAGTTAAGAGCGTTCACGTTTGACCACGGCATGGTACTAACCTCTCCGTCTCTGCACACCACAAGGACTCAGACAAACACATATCTGATGAAGTTAAGAGTGTTCACGTTTGACCACGGCATGGTACTAACCTCTCCGTCTCTGCACACCACACGGACTCAGACAAACACATATCTGACGAAGTTAAGAGTGTTCACGTTTGACCACGGCATGGTACTAACCTCTCCGTCTCTGCACACCACAAGGACTCAGACAAACACATATCTGACGAAGTTAAGAGTGTTCACGTTTGACCACGGCATGGTACTAACCTCTCCGTCTCTGCACACCACAAGGACTCAGACAAACACATATCTGACGAAGTTAAGAGTGTTCACGTTTGACCACGGCATGGTACTAACCTCTCCGTCTCTGCACACCACAAGGACTCAGACAAACACATATCTGACGAAGTTAAGAGTGTTCACGTTTGACCACGGCATGGTACTAACCTCTCTGTCTCTGCACACCACAAGCACTCAGACAAACACATATCTGACGAAGTTAAGAGTGTTCACGTTTGACCACGGCATGGTACTAACCTCTCCGTCTCTGCACACCACAAGGACTCAGACAAACACATATCTGACGAAGTTAAGAGTGTTCACGTTTGACCACGGCATGGTACTAACCTCTCCGTCTCTGCACACCACAAGCACTCAGACAAACACATATCTGACGAAGTTAAGAGTGTTCACGTTTGACCACGGCATGGTACTAACCTCTCTGTCTCTGCACACCACAAGGACTCCGTCACATATGTGTTTGTGTCTTAACGAAGTTAAGAGTGTTAATGGTTGCTTTCCACAGACTGACTCAAATAAGGAAGAGAGAAATGAGGATATTTACAATTATAACTACAATTTAATAAAAAAAATATATATATAAATATTATGCATTTATTATATCATTTTAAGTTGTGCAGTTTTAGCTTTATTTTCAATTAACAAAAGTAATTTTAAACTTTTCTGTTATTTGAATATTTATATACTATGGTATTTATTAATGCTTTTAATTAGCTTTTATTTTTTCAGTTTTCATTTTAATTTAAGTGTTGAAATTTTAATTTATGTTGTGCTTTTGTCATTTTTATTAGGTTTTATTTTTCTATTTAACTTTATTTCTATTTTTGTTTAATGAAATAAATATTCAAAGTTGAGGTACTTCATGACAGCTAAATAGAAATATAAAAAACGAATAGAAATGACAGAAGCACTACATCACTAAATGTTAAATTAAAATGAAAACTGAAAACATAAAAGACAAAACATTAATAAATGCTATTATAGTATATGAATCAGAAGATCAGAATAAAACAACCAAATAACTATTAAAGATAGTTTGTTGAAAGATATATAAATATGAAAAACTTAAAGTACAAATAAGAAACTTTTCATCTAATCTTTATTTATTCATGTTTGTTCAATTAACAATTAAAAAATATATATCTTTCTACTTGAGTTTATTTGTGTTAACGTTGTTTTTTTTCCTGTCTTTTTTTAGTTTATTTTTTAAATATATCTATATAGTATCTCAATTTTTCTTTAAATTTGTATTTTTTTATTTTTACATCAAGTTAAACTAAATTAAATAAGAAATGTTGCCATGGTAGTATAAATATAATAAAATATTTGATAATATATAATAATTTTTTTTTTTTTTTTATTCTCATATTTGCTGCTTTAATTTTTATTTGAATTATTTTTATTAATTGTGTTTATATTTAGTAGTTTTTTAAATGTCTATATAGTTGTTATACATTTTTATAAGTTTGAGTTATTTTTGAACATCAAATTGAAGTATTATTAAATTTTATTTCAGTTAGTTTTTTGAAGTAATTTTTTTAAATAGTTTTAGTTAACTAATTCTGAACTTTGCAAAACAAGACTTCGTGTGTTTGGTGACTCTCTGGCTCCCTCTGCAGGGCTACTTTGAGAGCTGCAGCATCCACAGGAACCGGATAGCAGGTTTCGAGGTGAAGGCGTATGCTAACCCTACGGTAGTGCGCTGTGAGATCCATCACGGACAGACAGGCGGCATCTACGTGCACGAGAAGGGCCGAGGCCAGTTCATCGAGAACAAGATCTATGCAAACAACTTTGCGGGCGTGTGGATTACCTCAAACAGCGACCCCACGATCAGGTGAGAGACTCATCAATACACACACGTCTAATCATATCATACATCATACTTGTATGATACAAATGTATAGCCTGAATGCACTGTAATTCACTTTGGATAAAAGCGTCTGTTAAATGCATAAATGTAAATACTGTGATATCTGTACAGTTACACTGTTTATGCTCCGTTAGAACCCCTCTTTTGATCAATCACAGGGGTAACGCCATATTCAATGGCAACCAGGGCGGTGTTTACATATTCGGCGACGGCCGAGGTCTCATCGAAGGGAACGACATCTATGGCAACGCTTTAGCTGGTATCCAGATCCGGACCAACAGCTGCCCGATCGTCCGGCACAACAAGATCCACGACGGACAGCATGGAGGCATTTATGTGGTGAGGGAACAGACAAAAAACAGTCGTATTTTAGTACAAGGTCAGAAATTAAAGGCGTAGTTCAGCCAGAAAGGAAAATTGTCATTTACTTAGCTTCAAGTTGTTCCAAACCTGTATGAGTTCCTTTTATCTGTTGAACACAAAAGATATGTTGAAGAATGGTGGTGACCAAACAGTTGCCGGTAGCCATTGACTTCCTTAGTTGTTGTTTTTTTACATAGAATGGAAGTCAATGGGTACTATCAACTGTTTGGTTACCAACATTTCTCAAAGTATTGTATATTATATATTTTTATATTTGTATATTCTATATCCGGGTTCCTCAGATCTTTCCCTGGAGGGCCAATCTGCTGCAGAGTTCAGCTCAAACCCTGATCAAACTCACCTAGCTGTGATTTACTAATGATCCTGAAGACTCTGATTAGCACGCTCAGCTGTGTTTGATTAGGATCAGAGCTAAACTCTGCAGGAATGGTCCAGATTTGATGATGGCTGTTCTATATTATAATGTATATTTCTACCTTTTGTATGAGCAATTTTTATAATTACCTTATTAAATGTATCTGTGTTGTCTTATGCCATGCTGATTGAACCATGCACATTTTTATGCATTAGAAAAGCAAGACTTCATATTAGTTATCTTAGTAGGATTAAAAACAAAATGTTTTTTTAAGCAAGCAAAGTTGAAACCCTCATTAACTTCAAAATCACCAACCTCTGTGGGCAGTTTCCCAGTTGATTGTGCACTACGACAGATATTTTTGTATTTTATATTTATTTTATTGTATTTTTAATGCAATAAAATAATGTACATTTTGTTTTTAGATTTATATTATTTATTTATTAGTTTGTCAATATTATTTATTTATGCATTAAATATTATTACTTTGATCTCTTATATTATCATTATTAGTTATTTTTATATTAGATTATTTGCTTTATTATATGCTTTTGCAAAAACTAAAACTCACATTATGATCAGTAAAGCTGATTAATGTATTTACGTCATGCATGCAATTCGTTTTTTGATGAATTTAACCCCAACAGTCATAATTGAGTTAGTGTAATTGTGCGAGGGCATGTTTGCCCCAGTATCTTGAAATCGTGGGGCATTTTTACCCCAAGCCCATGTTTATTCCCAACCCTGTTCTGGTCAACCAGGTTGTTCACTAAAGCATTGCTATAGACTGATTGTCCCGTCTCTCTGTGGTCTGTTGCAGCATGAGAAGGGTCAGGGAGTGATCGAGGAGAACGAGGTGTACAGTAACACGTTGGCCGGTGTGTGGGTGACCACGGGAAGCACACCTGTACTGCGCAGAAACAGGATACACAGCGGAAAACAGGTGCGTGCGTGTGCGCTTCACTTCCCTCGCTCTGTGTGACCTGATTCCACATGCACGCTCGATATGGACTTATGGTCTCATGCAGAGATTGTGAGGTGGTAAAACTGTTGTAAAACTCTAGAGCTTGTTGGTTTAAATGTGTTAACTTGTCATATTAATATTCATATTTGTAAGTTGAAATTTACATTCACAGCTCTGAGTCTTTTGATTTGCACACACAGACAATAATCAAAACACCCGTGTTGTGAATTCGAAGTTGCAGATTATTAGTTACAAATATGTCAAATGACATTCACATAAAGAAAATGACAGACACGCATGTGTACGACATACTTTGGCACTTCGGTTTCGCTGAACAAGCTCAAGTTGGCGCTTACAGCCTCTCAGATCTGGTAGTACAACTTCAAATCCTAGCGCTTAGACTTTTGCTACTCCTTTCGTGATATTCCTGTAGCAAAACTCACTTGTGCACTGCAGATGTGCGAGGGCAGAACCAGGGGTGAGGCTGGGGTGGGAACGAAGCCACTTTATTGGTCGATGCCTGACCAATATATTCAAATCTTCTTATCTTTTCAGTGCAAACACAGTGCACACAAAATGTCTCAATGTAACAAAAAAACCTACGGAGAACATAGGTTACATTTTGACTGAGCTTGAAGAAAAAAATGCAACTGAGGTTGCGCAATTAATGCAACAAATGTTGCTTTATTGTAAAGTGTTATTCTAACAGTCAAAGTAATATTTAAATTCATGTTATTATTTCTCTCTCTCAGATTGTTTTCAGATTTAAGACTCAGCCAAAGAAAAGCATTAAATATAAATCTCACTCTCTCGCTTGCTTCATATTTGCAGAAACATTCCCTTCATATCATGGATACTAAAATTAATATAGCAAAACTCTTCAATTCAATTAATATTCGATTGTATGAAATGCAAGTGGTTCAAAACTTCACTGGTTCTAGCGTGTCACACAATTCTCACTTGTGCGATTGTAAATGCAGATGCGCGAGAGCAGAACCAGGGGTGGGGCTGGGGTGGGAATGAAGCCTGACCAATAACATCGGATGGCACGGCAGAAGACTGCAGAAGCTCACCTAATGTCCAAATAAATATGAACTAACGTCTAAAGCCTCTGAGATCTCTAGATCATCTTGGAGTGATTTTGTAAATGTGTTTTTGTCCACAGGTGGGCGTTTATTTCTATGATAACGGTCACGGAGTGCTAGAAGACAACGACATCTATAACCACATGTACTCTGGAGTTCAGATCAGGTCAGTGACTTCAGCATTATCATGTAGGGCTGGGCAATACCTAAAACTGTATTTTCAGTTTCAGTGACGAGATACCTGAAAGTATTGTGCCTCATTCATTTCACAATGATGCTCTCACTTTTGATCCTTTTTTCAGTTGAAATATGTTTTTTGTGGATGTTGAATAAATGTTCAGTGTTGTGGAAGTGCACTACAACGTAGTCTGTATTTTTTCTCATTTATTATTTGTATTTATTTATTTATTTAATTGATTGTTTTTATTAGAATAATATTATTTTGTTGCTTTTTTATGAATTTGTATTGATATTTTATATTTCAATATTTAATTTATATTATTTTTTACATTTTATTTAAAATAGTTTATTATTATTTATAAATTATTAATCTATTATTTGTTTATTTTTTGACATTTATTTTCACAGTTCAAGGAATGCCACTGTTAAAAAGACAAGTTTAGTTTAATGCAACCAGCCATTGTATTTTTACATTATTTATTTAACTAACTTGTACATTATTTATTTTTATATTTATTTAAATGTAATTACATTTTTTTTTTTTTTTACATATGATTTATTTATTTAAAAATTTGAATGATGTTTCCAAAGTCAGTGAGTAGTTGTTAAGTAATCGTGATTATGAGTTTCGCCATAATCGAGCAGCCACATGTCACATGACTTAAAAAAAACAAGTGACAATTTATGTTTTGCATTTCTTATAGAACTGGCAGCAATCCCAAAATCAGGCGGAATAAGATCTGGGGTGGACAGAACGGAGGAATTCTTGTTTACAACTCAGGTAATATTTCTGTCAAAGCCTTTTGATGTCTTGCTTGCTATAAAGGCTCATGTTTCTGTATTTCAGATATATAAGTGTCCTCTGAATCTCTTGTCAGGTTTAGGCTTTATTGAAGACAATGAGATCTTTGACAACGCCATGGCCGGGGTTTGGATCAAAACCGACAGCAACCCCACGCTCCGCAGAAACAAGATCCACGACGGGCGGGACGGAGGAATCTGTATATTCAACGGAGGACGAGGTGATGCTCCTCTGCTCATTTAATCTGTTCTGTTCTTCTGTGCACGTCAGCTTCACGATGAGGGTTTTAATGCTGCAGGGTTGCTGGAGGAGAACGATATCTTCAGGAACGCTCAGGCCGGAGTCCTCATCAGCACTAACAGTCACCCTGTGCTGCGCAAGAACAGGATATTCGACGGTTTTGCTGCTGGTGCGTATTTCGTTTATATGAAGAGATTTATTTGATTTTGGGGCTTGTTTAAAAAAAAAAAATCTCAAATATTGTTCACAAATCTGTCTAAATCTGTGTTAGTGAATGAGATAATCCATCCACCTCACAGGTCAAGATGCTGATTAGACAGCATGATTATTGCACAGGTGTGCCTTAAGCTGGCCACAATAAAAGGCCACTCTAAAATGTGGGGGAGTAGTGCTCGCTAACACAGATTTAGACAGATTTGTGAACATTTTTTGAGAGAAATGGGCCTTTTGTGTACATAGAATAAGTCTTAGATCTTTTGAGTTCAGCTCATGAAAAATGGGGGCACAAACAAGTGAGTTTATCATTTTGTTCAGTGTGTGTATATATCATCAAAATCAAGTGTGTATGGGTGTGTATATAGTATATATATTTAATAATTTTTTTCTAGAAATGTACTAAACTATACAAATGTATAAACTTTAAATTGTGAAAATGCTACTTTTTTATGGAGTCACAGATATGAGATGCATACTAAATATTCTTTATAGACAAATAATAATTCAGCTCCATCTGTTGCAGGTATTGAGATCACGAATCATGCGACAGCGACATTAGAAGGCAATCAGATTTTCAACAACCGCTTCGGTGGATTGTTTCTCGCGTCTGGCGTCAACGTCACGATGAAAGGTAAAGTGGAAGCATCTTTACTCCCTTCATGATCCATGAGTGAACTAATTCTCATTTCATCTTCACAGACAACAAAATCATGAACAATCAGGATGCCATAGAGAAAGCGGTGAGCAGAGGTCAGTGCCTGTACAAGATTTCCAGTTACACCAGCTATCCAATGCACGATTTTTACAGGTAACGCTCCTCCTGAGAACCCATCTGAAACCTCTGTGTACGATCGGCGCGGCGGCTGCTTTCTCACGCCTCTGTTTCTCTGTGCAGGTGTCACACCTGTAACACCACCGACCGCAACGCCATCTGTGTGAACTGCATCAAGAAGTGTCATCAAGGGCACGACGTAGAGTTTATTAGACACGATAGGTCAGTCCTTCCCTCCAAGTGTTACTATGAGTCTGCTTTGCATTTACTACTAAAACAAGAACTATTTTGCCTATTTTTAGGACCATTGAGATTTTTTTTAACATTTGCATTAATGTGAGGAGAAAATTACATTACTATATACATCATACTGGTATTTTGCTGTACCTCCAATAATAAATGCTGATTAAAAAAAAATAGTCAAATACTACTGCATTTATAGATGTTTTTGTATTATAATGATGACAATTTAGAAGGAAAAGTGTCATGCAAATAATGTTATTATAATTTATAAATTAATAAATGCAAGTGTGCATAAAGAACTTTAAGAAAAATATTTTATTTATTAATAAAGGGATAATAGGAGACATTACAAGCAAAGTGATTTCATTTATTTGAACACAAGTACACTAGGCTTTATATATTTTTGCTTCAATCTATATTCAAAGAAATATATATTTTTATTTTAGGGTGCTTTCACACCCGACCCTTTGTTTCGGAAGCTGGCACGCTTCCCCCTTAGCTCGGTTCGTTTGGGCATATGTGAACACGGCAATCGCGCTCGGATCCGCACCAAAACAATCGGTCCGAGATCGCCTGAACGAGGTGGTCTCGGCTCGATTGAAAACGAACTCTGGAGCGGTTCAGTTGTAGTGAGAAAGCAATCCGATCCTACGAACCAGGCTTTATCACAATGTATGATGGGTAATTACGTAAGTTCTGTGAAAAGCATTCCCCTTGTTGTTTCGCTAATACCTCAAAATGAACCTGTGAACGTCTGTGGGTGAACACGTCTTCGCCATTCAAAATCAAAGCACACTTTCATTTCCTAATGACATTTTTAAAATGCAGATACCGCTACAAAGAGCAAAAAGGTTTTCCTGATGAATCCTGGACTCCTGCTCAAAATTATACCTTTTTATAATGACAGCTAAAAAAACAAAACAACAACAAACCGTCGAAGCTGTTGTCGTACCATCCTGACCGCTGCGTAATCCAGGAACAGAAACCGTGGAGCTTTGACCAATGAGAGAACGGTTTACTCGCGCGTGACTTGTATTAACAAACTTTGCCGTGTGAAAGCGAGCCGCAACCAAGAATAAAAAGCAACATTGTAATGATTTTAATCCCGGTTTCAGAACAAAGCGATCGATCTACAGGTGTGAAAGCACCCTTAGGTGTCACATGATCTAGATATAAAAAAATTGGTTGCTAACTGGCCTTGTTTTTGGCTAATTATAATAACTTCAATTTAAAATTGGTACAAATTGACTAATTGGTAAATATATATTTCTGTACACCATGACAATATCATATATGCAGATTTAAAATTAAATGAAACATTAATTTTAATAATTTGCATAGACACTTTTTACTTTAATACTGTATTATAGATATTAGAATTTAGGGGAAAATGCGCTTAGTTGTCATGAAAATAATTCACATTTAGACTACTTACTCTAATTGAAAAATTAAATTGTGTATATATGCATTTGTGTGTATGAATAAACAATATACACACACGCATATATATTTGATTAGCAGAAAATGAAAACAAAAATACACCACACACATTTCCTCTCTGTATATAATCAGGGTTTCAAAAAAAGTGGAACAATGTCCAACATTTTGGAACCTTTCAGAGATCTTTTTTGGATAGTTTCTGAAACATTTTCCCCCTCTTTTAATCCTCATTTGTGTTTCTGTCTGCAGGTTCTTCTGTGACTGTGGCGCGGGGACTCTGTCGAACCCTTGCACACTAGCCGGAGAGCCGACGCACGACACAGACACGCTGTACGACTCGGCGCCTCCTATAGAGTCCAACACGCTGCAGCACAACTGAAGCGGAGCCGCTCCGAACCGACAGACTCCATGTGCTCATGAGATTACACGCTAGAAATAATTCAATTTTACTCAAACAAACTCTTGGAGACAGAAAGCATTGCGTAAACATTTCTATTTAACAGACGTTCTGCTGTGGATCCCGTTTCTCGCTGCCGCTCTCGGGACAGCGGGGGTGACTCAGGATTCGTGGGATGGAAAATGACGAGAGAAACGGACCCAGGGCGTATAGACTCGATGCTTCCCATGCAGCCGTCACCACGCTCTTGTATATGTACGGAAAAAAATGACCCAGCACTTCAGTTTTGCATTTTTTTTTTAAACCGGTTTAGTTCTTGGTTTGATTTTAATGCTTTCATGTAGTTTTGTATTTTCAAGCAAAAATCTTAAATGTACTTGAATGTCTTTTTATTTTATTATAAGTATGTTAATTTCGGGGTTGTTTATACCTTAGATTGCTGTATTTGTCGCAGGATGTGTTCTTTCTGTGAAAGAGATTTGAGGAAAAAAGAGAAACACTAAGTATTCTCCAGCAATGTTTTGAGTGAAAGTGATATGAAGTTTTCACGAGGCTGGTGGTAACGGTTCGGCTCATATGCATTAGTGTGGAAGCGATTAGCTCCGCCCCCTCATCCTGATTGGTCGACAGCAGGATTTAAAAGCACGGACCGTTCCGTAAGAGGCCAGACTTGCGAAAGCATTGCGTTCTCGCGCAGCTTCGCTCCGAATGCGGCGAGCGAGGCGACGAAGTGACATTGCTGGAGATTTTAAGAGGCTTCGTGCTGATTTGAAGCTCTGATGAATATCTGTACAGCTTTTTTGTGCTTTTTTCCCCTCCATCCAACTGTATTTGGTGACTGTGGGTTCTCATACGGCCTGAATTGTATGCATGTTCCATGACATCTAGACTTAATATATTGTGAAGTACTCAATAACCATTATGTAGCTGTTAGTAATTAATCAAAAGTTTAATTTCCTAGTCAAAGAGGAACATGTTACATTTTTTAAATAAACTTTATTAGATCATTTCAGTAGTGAGTGCTTGCTTTCTACGTGACGAACAGAAGATTTCCATCACAGGCTGCCGATCATCTGAACCAGTGTCACGAACTGCTCGCGCTCAGCGGTGGCGCTTTCAGCAAATGAGCACAACTTCCTGTTGAACAAATGAGAACATTGTAAATAAATTAGTACAGGATCTGAACTTGCATTATAAACAAACACTCACTTTTAACAGGTCTGGGAACTCATTTCTGTTCATCAAAACTATGCATCTTTAGTGTTTGATGGCAAGCCTCATTTTGGAACCTCATCCTTGTTTTCTATAATGCTTTTAATGTGTTGATTTGGTCTTTTCACAATATTATCACGGTTGAAAATGACTGCGTGTTAATGAAGTGTGGAAACCACAGCACAGTGTCTCAGAGTTTCGAGTCCATAACGTGAAACCAGCTTCATCTGCAACGGTGAGACTGAGATTTCAAATATAATATCTGACAAAGATTTTGATGCAAAACAATTAGAAAAGTTTTATATATGGCTGAACATAAGATTGACACTGCTGCAGAAAGCATAAAGAACTTTAAGGGTGCAAATAATTAGTTTTTCCTCACAAAATATGAGATATTTAGAAGCAAAATGATTCATTAATTTCTACTCAGATACTTTTTTCGTTTCTGTATCAATTCATACAGGGCTAGTTGTTCATAAAGCTGTATAACCAGATACACACTGCGGTATCGGGAAGGGAAAAATGGTATCAGAACATTAACTATGATTAATAAATGCTGTAGAAGTATTGTTCATGTTAGCTAATGTAGTTTATTAATGAACCTTATTTTAAAGTGTTACTTTTTATGTTGCAATGCATAAAACAAATAACACAATGACAATGAATTTAAGACTTTCTGCTCTGGTTTAGGACCTTTTTAGGGCCTTCATTTATGGGTGGGCAAATTAAGACTTAAAAACCTTTTTAAGACCATACAGAAACTCTGCATTAAGAATTATGCATGGCGGCATTTTCATAAACACATATGCAACAATATTGCAAGTAAATAAAAAGTCAAATAAAGACTCTAAAATGAACAGATTCTGATCATACTGGTGTGAAAAGTACTTATTGAAAATGTCACAATGCAAAAAATCTGAACGGTCCAATCAGAACACGGACCGTAAGGTCACTCACCTGAATATCCGGAGAGACATGGTGCTCCTCTCAAACTCGCGGGCCTTCTTATGGCCGCTCTGGATGACTTCCTCCGGGATGTTGGCCAGGCGAGCCGCGTTGAAGCCGTAACTCTTGGGACACGCGCCAGCGATGAACTTGTACAGGAAGGTGATGGTCTCCTGACTGGGGTCCTCGCACTCGTTCTCCACCATACAGGCCTGACAGGAAACACGGAGATCGTTTCACTCAATCGCACCAAAACATATTGCTCACAATAAGACCGGTAACATGCATTGGGAAAAAATACTACAACATTACGGATATAATGTATGAATGTTTTAAAGAGTCTCGTCAGAAGCGGAGAACCTGGATATAAAGAAATGGTTTGTAAATTAATTTGATATTTTCTGATTTTAGTTAACATTTAAAAACATGTCTAGTTTTGTAACTACTTTATAAATAATGAATGTTTGAAAGTAAAAACATCTTATAGAGTTAATTTAGTATCAGTTATACACCATTAAAGTTTGTATTACTATTTTAAATGAGCTTTTTTATATTTTCTGTCTTTGCTTTAATGTTTGTTAATATTTTAAAATATTGTAAAGAGTGCAAGTGGATCACGTGCATTTTCTACAAATAAAAGAAAACGAGTAGAGTGAATAGAAATAGACATTAATAGCAGAAATAGTATTAGAGGGTCCAGTACATTAATAGTTTTGTGGCTGAACTTTTAAACATTTCTTATTCATAGACTTTCCAAGTTCCAATGTGTGTGTTATTTTAGTATTATATGTGCAATATTACAGTTATTATTTTAGTTTTTTAATTCATATACTTTTTTATATTTTCTGTTTACATTTTAATTTTAGTTAATGTTTTTGTAATTTCTGGCTATATCAATATTTTAGTTCATTATTTTATTATTTCAAGTTAAGCTAAACATAAATGAGAAATGTTAAAGTTTTGTGTATATTATTTAATTTAACGTTATTTCAATACACTTTTTTTTAATGTATGCATGATTGTTGAATGCTTCTGCAAACATTTTACATTGTAACCATCGGCAGGGTCAAATATTTGTTCAGTATGAAGGTGAAGACAGTGACACGGACCATGTGTCCGAGTCTGACGGCGGGGTCCTGGACGTGGTCCTCCACCAGCGAGTGGTAATGGGTGGAGAACAGGGTCCGGCAGCAGATCTTCTCTGACAGCTCGTTCACCACAGCGCTCGCGATGGCTGTGCCGTCATACGTGGCCGTACCTCTGCCTGCAGTTCAAGACAAGACACGGTTAGAACTTACTCAATTTAGAATCTCGCTTTCATTAAGTTTAATGGGAGATGAGCAACTAAATGACCCAGTTCATCCAGCAGCACGAGGGAGTGGTTGGTGGCGTGCAGAAGGATGCTGGCCGTCTCGCTCAGCTCCACGAAGAACGTACTTTCACCTAGAACACCAAACATGGTCTATTACGTATCCACACATGAGGGTTGAACGGATAAGAAACAAGTGGTTAACGTACCTGACATTATACGATCAGAGGCGCCTAGACGAGTGAAGACTCGGTCCACAGGAGTGAGGCGCAGACTCTCAGCAGGTACATAGCAGCCCAGCTGGGCCAGAATCACCAGCAGACCACACTGAACAACACATGAGCGAATCTGCGTATTACTTGATTTCATTTTAACAGGGGATTAACATTTAAGTCACATAAATGTCTAGGTCACGTCAATAGTCCTGCAGTAAGAGAACATGTCTTAAAAAGTACAAACATTTCATTCAATGAATATGAGGTTAAGTTTGTGTAGTTCTACAATATTTCCCACCCCTTTTGAAAAATTAATTTTTTAAAGATTTTATTAATATTATTTGGTTCTGTTTTGTTTGACAGAATTTCCAGGCCTGAATTAAACGGACTAAAAACCTGGTATAAAAACTCAAACCATATCCATCTTTCTATTATACAAAAAAAACAAAATCCATGATTTTTATAGATTTAGTTAATGATTATTTTTTATGTTCATCAGTAGTTTTACAGGCCCAAACTAAACTGTCAGAAAGCATGATACATAAACCTGCATTTTCATAAATAAGAGCTCGAACCACATCCTTCTTCCTGAACATCTGCTCAACACATTTTAGGCTCAAATCTGCCTAAATGTTCCTCAACTATATTCAAAGTCACTATTAAATTACAATTCTTTACTAAACAATGCAAAAAAATAAAAAAAATAAAATCACAATTCAGTTCAAAATGATTTAATAAAAATACACGGGAAAGTCACACCAGATCTGGATTTAAAACTGAAAATAAGTCAAGAATTAAATGTATTTAGCTGAATCATAAAAAATGTATACTTTGAATACAATGCAAGTCATTTTGTGTATAAGCGTCTGTATGCTAAATATATTCAGGAAAAGAATAGCACGGGTTATGCATTTGGTATTACTATTCAATGCATTACATTTTAATTTAAGATTGTGGACATTAATTCAGTTTTATATCTCAAAAACAATGATTACTTTCAATAACACACTATGAAGATTGTTTTTGTTGAGAACTGATTAGCAACACTCACCTGTCTCATAAGAGTGGACTTGCCTCCCATGTTTGGCCCGGTGACCAATACACATGGGGCAAGTGCTTTACCATCATCATCATCATCTTCTTCACTACCAGGGCAGCCGATGAAGATGTCATTGGGGATGAAGTCATCACCGAAGAAGGTCTTGGTGACACAAGGGTGACGGGACCCTCTGAGATCCAGGAAGGGGTGTGACTGAGCCCCGTCACCCGGGAGAACTACCTCTGGTCTCTCCATGGGCCCGGCGCCGCCCTGACTGTACCGGGACATGCTCAACAGCACGTCTGCATGTGGAGAGAACATTCAACATTCATGAAGAGAATTAATTCCATTACCAATATCACTTACTTTTCAGTAGGCATGGCATGTACTATTATCCTTAAACTCACATTCTGGAAAAAATCTGGATTTATATTAAACTATTGTTTCCAATAGTAAATGTTATATTGACACTGTACTTAAATTTAAAAATAGTGTTTGAATGCCTTTGATGTAATTGTGCATACAACCATTCTGTGGCCATTTAGCAGCTAAAAACATGCTGCTAAAAACTGTAATTAATTACATTGAATTCATTTACATGCACATTACGCTTAAGGCGAACATTCTGTAAGGTCATGTAAACACCTCAACATATGTCATTAGCGATTTACACTAACACCGTATCCTTGATTTTGAATGTTAATGTCTGACTTTTTAAAATGAAGAGTTGCAGGTCAGTAGAATGGAAAAAAATGCTAAAAGATTTAACTTTTTAACTGTCCTGTTAATGCCCAAGATGCAAGTGCAACGTTCAAAGACGTTTGTGTCATGCTTTGTCAGCTTACTGATTTACACATAAACCTTTAAAACCGTTTGTAATCAGCATTTTGTTGTGCATGTAAATGCATCGATAACTAGCTCAAATCAACACTTTGACCACCTATTCATAATGAAGAGATACATAAACTACAGCCTAAGTTGAAAAACCTCTTATTTTCAGATTAGAGTTGAAAGATTATGAATGATTATAGCATATTGGCATTATTGATGTAAAGCAGTGGTTTTCAATCCTGTTCCTCGGGACCCACTGCTCTGCACATTTAGCATGTCTTCATTATCTGATACTCATTTGAGTTCATGGAGATCTTTCCTAACGAGCTGATGATCTGAATCAGGTGTGTAAATTAGGGAGACATGCAAAATGTGCAGAGCTGTGGGTCCCCAGGAACAAGTTTGAAAACCACGATGTAAAGTATGGTATACGATGTAAATATGATGCATGTAGTATATTTTAATGAATAGGAAAAACAATGTGTTATCTTCTCCTTTTTTGTATATCAACATAGTTGAAAGTTTAAAGAAACTATAGCGTTGACTTTTCTTACCAAGCACTGCCATGCATTCAACCGCTGTCTGCCAGTCTTTGCAATTCTTGTCGAAATTGTAGAAGAGTCTTCTCATGCAGTCCTTCAGTGCTGTGTTTTGTTTGTCTTCCCAGCTCTGTAGCTCTGAAAACAGCCGTTCAATCTCCTTAGTCGAGTACCGTTTCCAGCCTTTCTTAGTGGACCTCACCTCGTACTCCTCTGGCAAGCTTCTCTCGGAAACACTGTCTGGAACTTCGAGCTGGTAGCGGTTCCTTCCCGTTCCCCAATAAGACATATTCTTACAGCCCAGTCGCTTCTTCTGTCGGTCCAGGTATTCCTGCAAGCCTCTCTCACAGTCTTTTATCCCATTTAAGG
This sequence comes from Schizopygopsis malacanthus, assembly GCA_027474115.1. Taxonomy (NCBI): domain Eukaryota; kingdom Metazoa; phylum Chordata; class Actinopteri; order Cypriniformes; family Cyprinidae; genus Schizopygopsis; species Schizopygopsis malacanthus. Next base: position 28,362,396 of record CM049882.1, on the reverse strand, counting down.
CTTGGTCGTACTCTGGATCGAAGCCGGCCTTTGGCGTGATGACACCGGTGTTGTGTGCTTTCTGATGGTCGAAAGCCGTATCCCAACGTTTGAGCTCTGGCGAAAGGTCGGGGAAAAGCCCCTCTTCGTTTTCAGTCTTGAGGAGCATCACTTGACGCAGCAGTTTAGATTTGAAGCCTTCAGCAACGGGCTCCATGATCGATACGATTTCTCTCATAACTTTAAAACCCTCGAGTGCTGCGAGAAAGTCAGCGATCTTGCGTTTGCTGTAGACGACTTCTTCATACAGAATGGCTCGGGAGTCCGGATGGTCCTGTCCTTTCAAAGGAGTACCCATGCTGTGAATCTTGCTAAGCAATCTTTCGAGATCTGGAAGCTTCTTTAGCAGGTCTGTGACTTCGGTCGCTTGGGACGGCGCGCCCATCAGGTCCTCCACAGCATCTAAGCGATCTCCAATGGAGGAGGGATTGCAAAGAGGGGCGCAGAGCCATTGCTTTAGCAAGCGTTTTCCAAAAGGAGAGCAACATGTGTCCAGTCGCTCAAGTAGGGTTCCCTCAGGACCTCCGGTTGAACTGTTCTGAAGGATCTCGAGGTTAGCAAGGGTCACTCCATCCAAAACCATTCGTTGACGAGTCTGGGCAAAGAAACACGACGCACCTCCAGCCTGCTCCATCTCCACGTCAACAGGAACATACTCCTCGAAGTTTCCCATTGAAAAAAGCTCCTTATCCACTAGACATTTCTTCAAATAGAACATGCATCCGCCAAGTGCAGAAAGGGCAAGTTCATAACCCGTTTTTGGAGTAAGACATAAAGCATCGCATTCAGATGTCATTGCTTTTAGAGTCGAAGGCAACACTGATGCTTTTTCATCGTCGGCTTTGCTTTCGTTGAAGTAGTCTTCCTCTGCAAGGACTTTGAGGGTCTTCTGCGCATCCCAAAACTGCGAACCAGCATTGAGGCCTTCTTGTAGAGTTGACGACAAGATGGCCTTAAAGATTTTCAGCATCTCCGTTGACGGGTTGCCCTTCTCGTAAAGCACCTGGGCTGGAGAATAATGTGCCACCAGAGTACGCAAACGGGAACAATGACGGTCATCCTGGAATTGACCGATATGGAAGCGTCCCACCGAGGTGTCAATGAAACACACCCCGTAGATGTGTCTGTGTCCCGCGCTGTCCTCCTCGCTCTTCTCTTTAATGCTCAAAAGATACTTGCTTTGAGTTTCAGAAGGGGCGCCGTCGAGCACGCTGTACGTCTGAGTCCCTCGCGTGATGATTCGGCAAACCTCTCGCTTGACAACGCGGTCAAATTTAGTGGGACGTGCCAACGTCTTACATCGTGCTTCCATCATCTCAGGGGTCTCAGTCTGTTCCACGCGAGCCACTTTGTAGCCCTTTTGTACGAGAACGTCTGAGAAGCGTCCAAAGCCGATTTCGGGGAAGCCAGAATGGGCCCAAGTACCCTTCATGAAGGTAAGACTGAGTTCATTGACGCCAATCACAGCGTCCATGTGGTAGAGTTCGTAGAACTTACCAACCTTGTAGAACAGAACGGTATCAAACATCTCAGACTTCAGCTGCCACCAGCGGCGCATTCCAGGCGTTGTCCTGTTAATGAAATCATCGGGTACATATAGAGTCGTAGGGTCGTAGTTTTCATCAGACTGACGTTTACGCTGTGCGTCCTTTCTCTTGCCGTCTTGTAGCCAGTCGAGTTTCTCGTGGTCCCACACAGTTGGTCCTCCCTCTGTCCCGTTTGCACTGCCGTTCTGACTTTCGAAGTTGTCCGGTGCAGAGAAAGCAGAAAGTCGAGATTTGGTGTTGGACGCCACTGATGAAGCAGCTTCAGGTGCTCGTTTTGGGGGATCTGGTTTGCTCTTTGACTTAGCAGGCTTCTCTGAAGGACGTTTGCGCTTCACCGGTTTTACAGGGCTGTCTGGTTCCATCTCCGGCTCGCTTTCCTCTTCCTCAGCCGCGCTACACACTCCCTCCTCGTCATCCTCATCACTGCTTCCTCCTACCTGATCAGGTTTGAACTCCTCACCAGAGTCATCGCTGTCAGATGCCACCACGATTCGGCGTCGCTTTGGGTTTTGACCATTTTCAGCTGCAGCACGAGATGAACGTCGACTGGGCTTTGCCTTTCCTTTAACCTCTTCCTCAGACATTTCTGCATCCGATAAGGTTGATTTATCAACCTACAATAAAATATTAAATAATGAAATGAAAATAATGTAAACAACTGAAGATACAAAATGTGATACAATTATGCAAAGCTGATACAATGTTCCATCTAATAACAAAATGATTAAAAGACCACATAAGAAATTACAAGTAATTGATGTTATATGCAAATTGCAACTATGTGAACTCGCATAGCTCCTATATTTCTGAGATAATTAGAAAGTTATTAAATTTTACTTCTGTTGTCAAAGCTTGCATGTACAACAGAAACACTTAGTTTGATAGATGCTGACAGGCAACAGCTAAAACGTGAACGATCAACAAGTCAATATTCTGTCTTAAAATACATAAAGGATTTAAAGATTATTTTTGATAGTTATTTAGTTTATCCCCCCCCGAAAAAACCTACTTTAACTTACCCTCATGTTGTTGCAAACCTATATGACTTTATTCATACAAATTGAAATACATTTTTGGGTGAATGTTAAGGTTGCTTTTTTACATTCCATGAAAAAGTACAACTGAAAAAGAAAGAGTTTTCTGCAAATAATGAATTTATTGCAAAAGCTTTACTTCAGAAGTATTGGAATACAGCAAGTCGTATAAACTATTTTAATGGTGCTTTTATGCATGGTAACATTAATTAGGAAGTCATACAGATTTGGAAAGACTAAAGACAAGTAACCTAATTGAATTTTAATTTTTGGTTCAATGATCCTCTTCAAACTAGGTTTGTCTTTTACGTGAATATTAATTTTCTTTACTCACCTCCATGTCCTCATCATCCTCCTCTTCATCACCTGAAGGATCCATGCACATGGACATCTCCAGTCTCTGCTCAGGACTGTCCTTCATCGCAACATCTGCCAGCTCCATCGCTTTACGGATCACAGGCTTACCGCTGAAGAACGCTCCTCCTGATTTGGCATCTGCACTATCAGAGCCTTGAAGGAACAAGTATGTAAGGTCAGAATAAAATATTTCTTCACATTTGAATAATACTTTAGACTCTAAGAAAGTTGACAAAGACGATGTTCTTCTGGAAATAAAGACTTGCTCACCTTTATACTCTCTTATGTATTTTGTGTTAACCCAACCTCGGGTTGGTGGTTCATCAAAGAAGTGAACATGGAGCCTTTGGTCTCGGCCCCGGCCCCTCATCTGCTGTCCGGTGAGAGGCTGAGGAACGATCATACAGGGCCACCAGGGATGGCCTTCCATCTTGGCCCAAACCAGAGCGCCAGCGCTAAAGATGGACGATGGTTCTCTGCTGGAGAGAGACAATGACCTTTGTGTGACAATCTTTCAAATTAAAGCAAGAGCAAAATCACATATCCACCTAAAATATGATACAAAAATATAATTTGGTTCATTAATAAGGCATAAAATTGTTCAGAAAAATTTGTTTATAATAAGTTTGTCACACTACTAATTGATTTGTAAAATAGTATGACATTAATGTACTTTTCTTAATTATAATGTTTGTATATCAACACATTTGAAGCAGTCGAATGTTTAATTAGTTATGTTTAATTGACAGATTAAACATTAAATATAATCATTTAAAGAATAAAGAACAAACCATATATAAAGCGATATATGGAAATATATCAAATATTCGAAAATAAGGAATTGGTAACCGATTATGGCCCAATTCTATAGAACTACAAACTACAGTAAATACAAATACCAATAATGTCATAAAATAAACAAACAACATGGTTTCAGGGTTCTTACACTCGTTTTCGCCTCATATATATTCATCTATCGTTTATAATGACCTCAGATTAATGTTATTTTAGCAGGGATACTCAAATCTGTCTCGCGAGATCCACTGTCCTGCAGAGTTTAGCTCTGACCCTAATCAAACACACCTGAGCGTGCTAATCAGTGTCATTAGTAAATCACAGCTAAATGAGTTTGATCAGGGTTGGAGCTAAACTCTGCAGGAAAGTGGACTGTCACTAATATCACTGTTTTAGATTAACGACAACTTGTAGTAGCGGATTTTAACGTAAAGTATGGTTGCTATGGAGAATTTTTGTAAGGGACGCTCCTATTGGTCAAAACTGGCTAGAGAAAATCTCTCAGTGAACTTGATCCACCCCCTTCCACAAATCTCCCGCCAAACAAACACGCAGAAGTAGCACGTGGAGTCGAATATTAGACACAATCCTCCGGTAAGATGAAACCTTTGACAGTGCCAATAATCTACAAAATTCAAATTATTTAACTAATACTTGCAATACATGACTCACGAGTGTCCAAAACATGGTTTTACAATGGTAACGTTAACATGTTCAAAGCCCATGTAAGTAAAAAAAAATAACATTTATATTCTAGGACATGCCTTGCAATAAAACACTAATGTAACGTTACATTTTATGGCACAATCATGACAAAACCGTACACTACGGTAACGTTACTTTGAAGAATACCAATTTACTTATTTGTAAACTCAATTGTTGTGCTACTGCATTAATTAAAGTATATTACTGTACCATAGTAACCAGTCCAAAATCATTGCACTGCACATGTACTATTGCATTATTGCAGTTAACGTAACTTTACTGAAACGTTACCTCTCTTTTGCAGTGACTGCTTTCTCTCCGAACAGTTTCGCATGTCCAGCTTTAGTTTGAGACTTGGCGGGTTTTGATGGCGTGTTCTCGCCGTTGACTTTGGCTTCTTCTTTGGGTGAGGTGTTGGATCTGCTCACTGGAGATGGGTTAGATTTGGCCTTCACCGCGACAGGCGGCGACTTCGTGAAGAAATTAAAGAGAGAACTTTGCTTCGCCATGTCTCCAAAAGGGCGCTGCGCGATTTAGTGTTTAATTATTCCAAACAAATTCCTCTATTCCATCCCAGCAGACCCAGAACTGTCCAGCTCAACGGAGTTATTGTGGAGCTGAGAGTTCGCGGGAAAACTGCTGGTGCGCGGGACGGGAAGAGGAGGGTCATGTGACGCCGCGGACCAATAGGAAGCTCTGTGTATCCGTTTACACTGCCCACGTGGCTGACATGACCTGCTTTTATTTTCATGTAGGACTTGTAGGATGCATGTAGTTAGTTACGAGTTAGAACATGCTTGTGCGCTGTTTTTCTATGTAAACACGCTAAGATCGTTGCGCTCGTGTCACGTCACGCGTATGAAACGACGTTTTAAAAACGCGACGCTTAAGCTAAAAGCGCATGCGCCCTAGTGTGAGCCAAAGTAAATAGAAATGTAAAATAATGAAATCAAACATAAAGCCAGAATGTTTTGTCTACTAGTAACATCATCTCGTGAGACACATAAGAGGGCGCTAGCAAGCCACAGTTCAATTATATCTCAAATCTAGCCTATCAGGATGCTTTTTAAATTAGATTTTATGGGACATACTTTTGCATTAGAACATGCAATTGTTTATATAATTGAATATCATGAAATCGTACATGTGATGCAAATTAAATTCCAAAATAATCAAAATATTATGTCGTGTTGGGAAGGCTTTGAAAATGTATTTCACTTTGAGATCGTTCTGAGGTTAAATTCAGATTTAAAATAATAACAATAAATATTTTAATAACTATGATACTGTTTTTAAAAATTATCTTTGCTTACGGTTAATCTTAAAAAATAAAGCAAATACGTAAACCCAAATAGGAAAAAATCAGTTATTGAATAAATGTGTCATATTCTGTGTCCTAAACACCTGTTAACATTGGGAACTCATATTTTAGAGCAGTCAATGCAATTTGGGAATGAAATCGTGTGTGCGCGCGTGTGTGTGTGTGTGTGTGCGCGTGCGTGCGTGCCTGTGTGTGTGAGAGAGAGAAGGCCTCATATTAGTTTGAAAGTGATGTGATGGAGTAGAAAGGTATTATGTCGTATTTGGTTTTCTTGTTGTGTCAGCAGGGTGCAGTAATGGACCATTTAACGTCCCGCAACATTTGTACACAACCTCACACAGTATTTAATCTGATTTAAAGTTTTACGATTAGACACATTTACATGTTTTGTAATATTATATAAGATTATGTTATTATCATTTAGATACTGTTATTTTATTAAATATTTTTTATTTTGGTAGTTTCAACTTTTATTTTAATTTTAGTTAGTTTTAGTAATTTTGTTGTTTTTTTTTTATTATAGTTAATTTATTTTAAAATGAATAAAACTATAAATAGTTTTATTAATCTTTGTTTTCAATTTTAGTTATTCTAGTAAACCAAGTAATTGGCTTACAAGTAGCTGACATAAAATAATTTTTTTTAATTTAATTTTGTCTCAAGCAACAATACCGATTTCTAAATAATTTTTGTTAACTATAATAACCCTGATGTAAGATGATATACATAGCGCTCACTCTCTCTCTCAATTCAATTCTGAAAGCATTATTGGCATGACAAAAACATAAATTTTGTATTGCCAAAGCATTAAGACAACATAGAAAATTATTTACAATTTCTGAAAGCCTAGAGAAAATAATAGTAACAATGAAACTAAATAAAAAGGCAATATTATATAAACACATGGCTAGATATAGCAAAACGTAAATAAAATCTCTCTCTCTCTTTCTCTTTCTCTCTTTCTCTCTCTCTCTCTCTCTCTCTCTCTCTCTCTCTCTCTCTCTCTCTCTCTCTCTCTCTCTCTCTCTCTCTCTCTCTCTCTCTCTCTCTCTCTCTCTCTCTCTCTGTAAACTCAAATGGTGCAATCTGAAACAATGTTTAAACTTGGACAAAATTCATAACAGGAGCATCTTTCAGAGTTCTCAGATTTGGACCCAGCTGTATAGATCTGTACAGTTGACAGTATAAACATGAAATGACATGTGCAATACAGAAACAACAGGATGACTCAACACGAGAGATGTGTCCGATATCACACAGTCTGTCTGTGAATTCGGGGATCTGGTAATTGTGATAGCCCAAATCTCCTAATCTGTTTCAGAAACACCGTTTCCTCTTCGATTGCAGTGGTGTTTTATCCCATCCGAGGTGTTCCTGGAGTGCAGCGCTGGGAATTAATACGACTCCTGCTCTGCTGACAGCTGAATCGTGTTTCTGTGGAGGAAGAGCTTCTTCATCAAGTCAGTAATCATCGTTCGGTAACACTGATTATTAAATCTGACAGACTGAAGTATAATAGCAGGACTCGTTATCAAGCTGTGAACACTTTCTCATTTGTTTGGTCAGGGTCATTTCCAGTCACTGTTGACTCTCATTAAGTCGTCTGCAGTGCTTATGACTCCTTATTCTCATTATTCTCAGAGTCCAAGGTGTTTATGATGCATTGAGAAACATCTGTGTCTCATCTCATAGAAAGCACTTTGTGTCTTTATTTAACCTTGACACTTTCACACAGAAAAACCCCATGCTGCTCCTTTCAGCACACAAACCTGTAATGCTCCATTTGACAAATTAATAATCGATCCAGTTATGTGGGGAAAAGCGCATTCAAACACAGTTCATAGAGCTCTTTGGAATATGGATATGAAAACTCTCATAACCTTTACAGCAGGTAAAAATAACACACACTATGAGTCATTATTTATAGTCTGAATCAGCAACGAATCACAGCATTTTGCATCATATGTGTCTGCTTACATTTACATTTACATTTAGTCATTTAGCAGACGCTTTTATCCAAAGCGACTTACAATTGGGGAGTACATAAAGCGATTAATCTTGAAGAGGCAAACATACAGAGGAAGTGCCAATAACACCAAGTCTCAGGCATTGTTCAAATAAGTACAAGCTAGCAAGGGAAGGAGAGAAAGATAAAGAGAAAGATGAAGATTTTGAAAAAGTGAAAGTTTTTTTTTTTTTTTTTTTTTTTTTTTTTTTTTTTTTTATATAGTCAAGTAGAGTTGAAAGAGATGAGTTTTCAGTTGTTGCTTGAAAATTGACAGGGATCCAGCATTCCGGATGGGGGTGGGAAGATCATTCCACCAGCCAGGAACGGTGAAAGAGAATGTTCTGGAGAGTGATTTTGAGCCTCTCTGTGATGGTACCACGAGGCGTCGCTCACTAGCAGATCTCAGGCTTCTGGAGGGGATGTAAGTTTGTAATAGTGAGTGGAAGTAGGTGGGTGCTGAGCCTGTGGTTGTTCTATATGCAAGCATCAGTGTCTTGAACTGGATGCAAGCTGCAACTGGTAGCCAGTGCAAGGAGACAAAGAGAGGCGTAACATGGGCTCTCTTGGGCTCGTTGAAGACCAGTCGTGCCGCTGCAGGTGTCAAAGAGTGCATTTATTCTTTACTTAAATCCTGGTGATTTAATGACTAAAAAAACAGTATTAGAAGATGCAAGGATTTTATGAATGTCACAAGGAAATTACTTTGTGCTTTTACTCGCTGCACAGCATACAAGCCTAAATGCTGCATGATCTATCATACATGGTCTTCAGAGACAAAGACTTAATCTAATTAATTACTGCAACATAACTAAGAAATTAATAGGACGTAATGACTTCATTTAAAATCTGAATTATGCTTTAAATATATATATTTTTTAATTGGCCAGATATAGATGATTGACATGGCATATGAAGATAATATTTTCAATCAATCAAAATAAAAAACAACACTGTTATACAAACCTTGCTAAAAAGACCTAGATATAATAAATACAAACCGCTTTGACCGCAATACACTAAAGAGGAGAAAAATCACTGATGGGTGACTTTATCTTTATACTCTAAGGACAGTTATAAAGAAAGTTTTAACTTGGATTGAAATTCAGATTCTGAACAAACTAAAACACCATCAACACTGTTTTCTCCGAAGACCTCCGCGGTTCTAGAAGATGTATTTGGGTTTAAAAGATCACGGAGATGTTCAGGAGCTGTTCAGGAACTTCTGTAACAGAGCAAAGAGCACATACGAGGAGATATGATCACATCTGCAGGTGCCAGTCTTTTTGAATCATCTGGAGTCGATTTATGTTTTCTCTGGCGCAGACATTTTGTAGTTCTGTGTTGTGTCTGATATGAATGACTGTTAATGGTTTTCTTTGTTGTTTTTAAGAGGTTTGTTGAATCTGATTTTAGAAACGATGAACGCAATGTGATTGTGTGTGCATTCGTTTCAGTATTGCTGTTGTAGAATATAAACTTTTAACAAAATCATTTTTCATTGCTAAAACAAATATAAGTATTAGATAAAAAATAGAAGTTGAGAAATGCTGCCTTGTCAACTTACTGAAATAAAGTAAGTTTAAATACTAAACTCACTAATACAAATAAATGAAAGCAAAATAGAAATATTTGTATAATACCATTAAAATTATTTAGAAATGTTAGCTGAAATAAACCAAGTTTAAGTACTAAAATCACTAAAACTGAAAGAAAATAAATTAAATATAAAAAAATACAATAGCACATGGCAAAATTACAAAAACTTAAACTAACATTAAAATAAAAGTTGGACGTTTTTAAGAATAAACACACATTTAAAATATGAATAAATACTATAATAGTGTTTATATATTAAAATAACAAGGTGTTTTCCAGCATAATGTCATTATATTGTGTTTTTATTAGGTTATCATTCCCCACTATGTCTTTCAGTGATGATGTCATTGTGTTTTCTTTGTATTCTGAGGTAATAATAACTCCCTTTTATTAGGGAGTATTTAATTTGACCTTGCTTTATATGGATTTGTTTGGCATCATTAAAGCTCGATTGCTGTTTGTTTAATAGGTTTCCCTGTAGCAGTCAAAATGACTGAGAGAGATTTCCCATCTTCCTCGATCGGATGTTCTGCGTCTCAGTCTTTGGCAGGTGCTTCAGCCGGTGCACTAATTGCAGGGAATGTAATTATGGAGCAAACTGTAGTTAAATACTTCACTCTGTGGTTCAGTCATGACGGAGTAGTGCAGACATCTCAGTCACTCTAGTTCCCTATCGATACTCCACTCGTACTGCGTCTTGTAAAGACGCATATGGGAAAATGCCTTTTTTCTCCTGAACTGAAGTCTTATTTAATCACGCAGTGAAACTGCACGACTATTGGTTCGTGCAGGTGTAGAAAACGAACCAATGGGTCGGCAGCGGAGCTGCACGAACCTATGGCGACGATACGCGCCAATATTCCCGCCGAAACGGGCGGGGCATCTGGCTATATAAGCGGTCGTTTCGCCATAGGATCCTCAGATTTTTTCTCCTTCAGCGACGACGACTTCGTCTACGCTGATCCAGAGAAGCCTACTCGCCGTTGACACGCCTCGCAGTAGGACCCAGCGACCTCGATCTGCTCGGCTGATCCGCCTTCAACGCGCCCCAGCATCGCAGCAGTTCCGGTCCCGTTCGCTGCCGCTATCCGGCGATCACGTAAGTTTTTCTAAAAGAGCAAATCGGCGTTCTAATGCCGCGCCGTTACTGCGGCTCGTGCAGGGGAGACCTGCACGCCGATGACGGTCACAGCGAGTGTGTTTCCTGCCTGGGGAAAGCCCATGCGGATGCCGCGCTCGCTGGTTCTGATTGCTCTCACTGCGAGAGCATCAGTCTCGCCTCTCTGCGCACGCGCATCGCTTTCTTTTCAGAGAGCGATCCCGCCCCTCGCGCCCTCCCGTTTTCTTCCTCTCAGGGACCTGTGAGGAAAAAACAGCGGGGCAGAGGTTTTCAGCGCCTGGTTGAAAGCGAGCTCACGCCGGCTCAGATCCCGCGTGCCTCGTTTTCACCACACAGAGAGCTTTCTCCCGTCCTTTTTATCCAACCTGACCAGCGTCCCTCCGCAAGCGTGAGCGATCTGGTCTCGTTTGGGGGAAGTGACGATGAGCTGGCCGATGACAGCATGTCACTGGTAGCTTCAGATGCTGAGGAGCTGTGTGGCTCAGTGACTGACCCCGCCCCCTCAGGTTTGCCCGCGCCCAGCGCCGCCAAAGCCGGGATGGATGCCGAACTTTTCCGTGTCCTCTCCAAAGCGGTTGAAGAGCTGGGTTTGGAGTGGTCTCCACCAGAGGAGCCCTCTCGCAGCCGTCTGGATGAGTGGTTTCTGCCGGGGCGCCGTCAGGCCCCTCAACAACGACCATCGCCGTTCTTCCCTGAAGTACATGACGAGCTCACGAGATCTTGGCGCTCTCCTTACTCTGCCCGCCTCCGTACTTCCGCTTCATCTGCCCTCACTACGGTTGATGGCGCTGAAGAAAAGGGATATGAGAGGATGCCTCAACTGGATGAGTCAGTGGCTGCACATCTCTGCCCACCCACTGCCATCGGCTGGAAGGCGAAAGCCAGTCACCCGTCCAAGCCATGCAGGACCACTTCAGCGCTCGCTGGACGCTCCTACGCTTCAGCTGGACAGGCGGCTTCGGCGCTCCACTCTATGGCGGTTTTACAGGTCTATCAGGCCAAGCTCCTCTCTGCCATAGACGAGTCTGAGCCTGATCCTGCGACTCTCAGGGAGCTGAGAAGCGCAACAGACCTAGCTTTGCGAGCCACCAAGACTACCGCCCAAGCCATAGGAAGGTCTATGGCCAGCCTGGTAGTGCTCGAGCGCCACCTGTGGCTCACGCTGACGGAGATCAAGGATGCGGACAGGGTCTCCTTCCTTGATGCTCCAATTTCCCCCAGCGGCCTCTTTGGACCTGCGGTGAAAGGATTCGCTGAGCGCTTCACAGAAGCACAGAAGGCGTCACAGGCTATGCGACACTTCCTGCCCAAGCGCTCCAGCCCAGCAGCTGCTCAGAGTCGCCCCAGGACTGCGCCGACTCAGCAGTCTGCGAAACCTGCACCTGCCGTTTACGCCCCTCAGCCTGCTAGAACTCAGCAGCCGCGAGGGCGTTCACGCTCAGCCAGACGCCACCCCCCTCCGACACGCCAGGGCCCCCGACTCAAGATAGCGTTGGACCCTGTGCGCCCGGCGTCCTCCTGATCTGCAGGACAGGAAGAGGAGAGGGTCGAGTCCCGCCACGGCCGGACCGCCCACCAAAAGGCCTCTCATGGGAAACCTCTTGGCACCCCGTTCTTTTCCGGGTGCAGAGGGAATTGTGTCTGTTGCTACAGGGTCCGTACAAGCGACCATGCAACTGTCCGCTGTGATAGCGGAAAAAATAAAACACAAACATTCTCAAAAAGAGAGCAATTTTCTTCTTCCGTCCCTCACGAGTGCCCTGCCTCCGTGCAGCCGGCCACTCGAGTTTATCCAACCCCTTGCCACGCGGGCCGAGGCCTGGCAGGCCATCCCCGGAGTGTCAGAGTGGGTTATGGGGATAATAAAACGAGGTTATTCACTCCAATTCGCTCGAAGACCCCCGCGCTTCAGCGGCGTGGTCTCCACCTCGGTGCAGGGCGAGAACGCTCGCGTTCTGCGCTCAGAGGTGATGACGCTGCTGGAAAAAGGAGCCATAGAAATGGTTTCTCCAGCTTTGAGCGAGTCAGGCTTTTACAGCTGTTACTTCCTCGTCCCCAAAAAGGATGGCGGCCTCCGGCCCATCCTCGATCTCAGACGCCTGAATCACGCCCTCATGAGACGGCCGTTCAGGATGATCACACTGAAGCAGATCCTCTCGCAGATTTGCACAGAGGACTGGTTCTGTTCTCTGGACCTGAAAGATGCATACTTTCACATCCAGATAGCCCCCCATCACAGACGATTCTTGAGATTCGCCTTCGAGGGAGTGGCTTACCAGTACACGGTCCTACCCTTTGGGCTGTCTCTGGCCCCCCGTACTTTTACGAAGTGCATGGACGCGGCTCTTTCCCCTCTGAGACAGATGGGAATCCGCATTCTCAACTACCTCGACGACTGGCTCATTCTGGCCCAGTCAGAGGTGGAACTACTTTCACACAGAACCCTCATCCTCAGCCACTTAGAGCGCCTGGGGCTCAGGGTCAATTTCGCCAAAAGCGCACTGTCTCCCAGCCAACGAATATCGTTCCTGGGTACAGTTCTGGACTCAGCTCACATGAGAGCGGTGATAGCGCCAGAACGCGCTCTGGCCATTCAGAAACTCGCGGCCACCTTCAAGAGCGACACCGCTCGCCCACTCAAAGTGTTTCAGAGAATGCTGGGCCTTATGGCCGCAGCATCGCCAGTGTTACAGCTGGGCCTGCTCCGCATGCGCCCCCTTCAACGCTGGTTGAAACCACGGGTTCCACACAACGCATGGCGTCACGGACGCTTGCATATCAGGGTGAATCAGGCCTGTGTAACAGCCCTGACCCCCTGGAAGAACCCACGGTGGATGGAGAAGGGCGTGGCCATGGGGTTGGTCCACACCAGGAAAGTTGTCACGACAGACGCCTCCAACACAGGTTGGGGGGCGCTGTGCGAAGGCAAACCGACCTTCGGCCATTGGTCGAAGACGGAGAGCGGCTTCCACATCAACTGCTTGGAAATGCTAGCAGTTTGTCGAGCCTGCCAGTTTTTCCTGCCGGACCTAATAGGACGCCATGTGCTGATTCGCTCAGACAACATGTCCGTGGTGTCCTATATAAATCACCAGGGAGGTGTCTCCTCGAAGCGCCTCTTTATTCTGGCAGAGCGCCTTCTGGAATGGGCTCAGCTCAACCTGCGCTCGCTGAGGGCAGCACACCTGCCGGGCAGACTGAACCAAGGAGCAGATATGTTATCTCGGAGCAATGTCCCCTCAGAGGAGTGGATGCTCCATCCGCAGGTGGTTCAGAAGATCTGGAAGACCTTTGGCAAGGCAGAAGTAGACCTTTTCGCCTCCAAAGACAACTCTCACTGCCCAACTTATTATTCGAAGGACAGGGATGCGTTGGCCCACGATTGGCCCAACCTCCTCCTTTATGCATTCCCCCCGATCGCCCTGCTTCCACAGGTCGTCAGGCGTATCAGGGAACAGGGTCACAAGGTGCTATTGGTGGCCCCCTTGTGGAGGAACCAACCTTGGTTGTCAGAGCTGACTCAGCTACTGACAGCAGCCCCCTGGCCCGTGCCCCTGAGACGGGATCTCCTCTCTCAGGCGAACGGAACAATATGGCACCCTCGACCCGAGCTGTGGGCTCTCTACATTTGGCCGCTCAATGGGAGCCTACTGGCTTCCCAGAGCGAGTGTTAAACACCATTTCTGAGGCTAGAGCCCCGTCTACGAGACGCCTCTATGCCCTTAAGTGGTCTGTTTTCTCCACTTGGTGCCTCAACCGTGGTGAAAACCCCTCTACCTCTGAGTTAGCGGTGGTTCTGTCCTTTCTGCAGGAACTGCTAGATAAAGGACGTTCTCACTCTACACTCAAGGTGTTCGTAGCAGCTATAGCGGCCTTTCATGCCCCTATAGCGGGCCAGTCGGTAGGCAGAGACAACTCAGTTGTCCGTTTTCTGAAGGGAGCCAGGAGGTTGAATCCACCTCGGCCCCTTACTGTCCCTACATGGGATCTGCCCACTGTACTGAGGGCCTTGAAAGGCCCTCCTTTTGAGCCGCTACAGTCTACGGACCTCCGGTCACTTTCGCTGAAAACTGCTCTGCTACTAGCACTAGCGTCGGTTAAGCGAGTTGGAGACCTGCAGGCGCTCTCTACTAGCCCTGCCTGCCTGGAATTCGGGCCTAACGACTCCAAGGTCGTCCTGAAACCAAGGCATGGTTATGTACCTAAGGTACTTTCAACCCCGTTCAGAGCTCAGGTCATCACGCTCTCCGCGCTTCCTCCGTCTGAGGAGGACCGGGAGTTATCTTTGTTATGCCCTGTCAGAGCTCTGAGAATCTACTTTGAGCGTTCCGCCCCTTTTAGGCATACGGAACAGCTCTTTGTTAGCTTCGGTAACCGCACCAAAGGACATCCGGTCACGAAGCAGAGACTCTCTAAGTGGATAGTGGATGCTGTCATGCTGGCATACTCTTCTTTGGGCCTGCAATGCCCCATTGGAGTACGAGCCCATTCGACTAGAGGCATCGCCTCGTCATGGGCGTGGTCTAGCGGTGTATCCATTACAGAGATTTGTACGGCGGCTGGCTGGGCCACTCCGTCCACATTTGCTAGGTTTTATAACCTGGACATACCGGCCTTACAGGCCAGAGTCCTCTCTGCTTAGATGAGCTTGTACACATACGCTGTGGGAACAATCCTGTCAGAGATTTCTTGACCGCAATGCGCTCAGGCTCTCTAATTGGCACCCTGCATACTCCGGTTAACTGAGTATACAGAAGTGGAACGATTATCCAGGCCGAGCACGACCTCTATGAGTTTAGCTCGCTTTAGCCTGAAGTATACTACTTACTTCCCTATGGGCATTTATGTTTATGGAAGTATATACAGTCGTTCATCTACCCTAGCACGGCGTGATTAAATTCAGTTCCCATATGCGTCTTTACAAGACGCAGTACGAGTGGAGTATCGATAGGGAACGTACTCGGTTACTATCGTAACCTCGGTTCCCTGAGATACGGAACGAGTACTGCGTACTTTGCCGTGCCAGGTAGCTGCACGACTCAGTCGTCGCTTCAGTCGAAGTAAACCTGAGGATCCTATGGCGAAACGACCGCTTATATAGCCAGATGCCCCGCCCGTTTCGGCGGGAATATTGGCGCGTATCGTCGCCATAGGTTCGTGCAGCTCCGCTGCCGACCCATTGGTTCGTTTTCTACACCTGCACGAACCAATAGTCGTGCAGTTTCACTGCGTGATTAAATAAGACTTCAGTTCAGGAGAAAAAAGGCATTTTCCCATATGCGTCTTTACAAGACGCAGTACTCGTTCCGTATCTCAGGGAACCGAGGTTACGATAGTAACCGAGTACGTTTCTGGGTCCCAGATCATAAAAATCACTGCAACATACTTTCTGAAGTCGTAGATTTGAGTGAATAATGATTTTCTGGGATGTTTTGGGAGAGTCAAAGTGTCTTAAAGAGCCAGGCTTGAACGTACAGTTTGATATTTCAATATCACTGAGAGACCATTATAATTTATATTTTGAATTGGTTTTATTTTTACGTTTTACATTTTCATTTGACTTTTTGTCAAAGTTTGTTATTTTGGTGTGTGTTTTTGTATGTCTATATAGTTTTTGTTTTTATATATTTTATATTAGCTTTAGTTTGAATGATTTTGATACATCAAGGTAAACTAAATAAAAATGAGAAATGTTTCCTAGATAGAATTTGTTTTGTTTTTATCAAGGAACACATTTTTTTGTTTGTCTCAATAGTTTGCTAACTATATAACCCATATCATTCTGTATTTCTATACTGTATATCTTCTTATTTTGTTATAGATGTAATTTATTATATTATTATTTTATTTTAATTTTAGTACATCAAGTTAAACTCATTTAATAATTTTTTCCCCATGTCATTCGTGTGTGTGTGTGTGTGTATATATATATATATTATTATTTTTTTGACAAGTATGTATTTGTCATACATCATACTTGTTGTCATTTTGGGGTTTTGTAGTGTAGGAAATGACATACTAAACATCTTTAGTCCCCACATAATAAAGTAACTCGTACAACTTTGGAACGGCTGAGTAAATGAGTAAACTCATCTTTAAGGAGCTTATCTTAAAGTCTCCGTTATTAATTTTAATGAAGTGTTCAGGGTTTTAATAGCGTTCAGAGTTAAGTAAGCGTGGATGTGCGAGTCTCACACAGCTTCATCATCTCACATCTCCTGTACACACTAAAACAAAACTGTGAACATAGGCCACAGTATACTGTATACATTTTTACAGGTGTTTTACTATATTTAGAATTTTACACTTCATTGCATTGTGTTTTAGAGTTAACAGAAATATCCGTAAAATTAAAGGACAATGTCGTGTGAAATGAGCTGCCAGTAGTTTTTGTGTTATTTTGCAGATCAATTTTTTGCAGTGTACCACTGCCTTCTGGGAAGAAATATCAAAGAAAGTAAGGACGGACGGATTGAGAGCTAATCTGAGCGTTAATTGGAGATCTGAGAATAAGACGTCTCCGCAGAACGGAGGTAATTAGGAATCAGCACCTGTGGACGAGGCTCTTTTAACCCGCTTCAGCATCACAGAGTTTAAATAGCAGGTTCAGATCATAGTTCATGGGTCTGCTTTTATGGGATTCGCTTTATAGTTGACATTTAATAAGTGCTTTCATCCGAGGTGACTTGTAGTATGTTAATTTCAGGGACCGAGCTCTTGGAGGTTAAGGGCTTTGCTCAAGGGCACCGTTATCTCGATTACTCCAGTTTCTAGGTCACCCCGGTTTGAGATTAACATTGCAAGCTTTGTGTTAACAAAAAACAAACTATGTTGTCTGCACACTGAATAAAGATTTAGACTAAGAAGTTTTTTAAATTTGCATTGATCTACATGAAAAAGTTCAGTACATTACTTTCTTCAGAGCGATGAAGTATTCCTTACTAGATGCTTTTATAGATTTCTTGTTAGGTCTTGGACTTCTCTTGTTGTTAGATGATTAATGGAAATTATAGTAATTTCTGTGGAACAAAAAAAATAGATTGGTACATTTCTTTGGAAGAAGAAGAAGTGGATGTGAAAAGCTTGTTTTCTGTGTGATTGTGAAGACGTGTGGTTGGTGTTGGGTCGATGGTTACTGGCAAAAGTGATATTTAATTTTATATTTTATTAATTTGCATACAGATAAATTTTTTATCAGTGTTTTTTTTGTCACTGAGGTACTATTATAATTTTATTTGAATTATTGTACATTTTTATTTGAATTAAAAAAATGTATTTGATCTAATTTTAATTTAAGAATTTCAATAATTTTATTTGATCTTTTGTTAATGACTTTTTATATTGTAATTATACAATTTTTAATACAATGATTTTTTTAAGTAGCTTATATTAAATGTTTTTCTTTTGATATATTTTATTTAAATTACTTTTTTTAAATAATGTTTGTGGTGCAAAGTCTGGTGAAGTAAAAACTTACCACATTTCAGCTTTCTTCAGAGCGATGAAATAATGTACCGAATGCTACAATACTCTCTATTTTACATGAACTTGTGTTAAACCAGGCATTTGTTAATGTAGGTCTTGTTATTTCTGTTCTCTTCTTGTTTTACATCATTAAAGATGAAGCATGTAATGTGTGCACCTCCAAACAGAAGATTTGAGTGGTGTTTCATGAACTCGCTATCATGATGTGTGGCTGCTTACTTTGCTCGAATCCCTCTTTAAATGTCAATCTGTGGGATTTTGTGATCCATCGTATCAGGTGAAAGTCTGTATGCTTTCTTACTGAAGCAGCAGCACATCACATGAGAACGACTCAATTGGCCTTTAGGCTACACCTTAATCTGCTCCATTAAAGCGATGCTCGTCGGGGATTCGTTCTGCTGTCCTTTTCTCCATCAGCAAGTTTAATGCAGAAACACGCTCCAGGACTTGATCTGGTAAATGACTCCCTGTAGGGGTGCTGGATGATATGGTTATCACTGCGGTAAATCCCCGGCTTAACCTGCGCTTTGCTCTGACACCAAGAGTCAGCAGATAATCAACTAAACTGCACTTCAGACTTCAGCCTGAGTTACACGCTCTGTCACAATAGTCATAAAGATGGCAGGTGGGGAGTAATATAGCTCCCAATTAAGAGAAAGCATCAGTGATATAGTGTGCTGCTTGTACACTGTAAGAAGTGGAAACCTGCAATTGTTACCTTATACTAGGAATAGTATAGCCAAAAATGAAGATTTGCTGAAAATGTACCCACCATTATACACGATGTATATGAGTTTATTTCTTCATTAGATTTGTAGAAATGTACATCACTTGCTCACCAATGGATGCCTTGCAGTGAATAGGTGCCGTCAGAATGAGAGTCCAAACAGCTGATAACAACATCACAATAATCCACACCGCTCCAATCCATCAGTTAATGTCTTGAGAAGACATTATTGTGATGTTTTTATCAGACTCTCATTCTGACGGCACCCATTCACTGCAGAGGATCCATTGCTGAGACACTGATGCAATGCTACAATTCTCCAAATCTGACGAAGAAACAAACTTAGAAGCTTAGTTAATGTTCAGTATATATATGTTTTTTTGAAGGGGGGGGTGTTTGGTTTTATTATTTATAAGCATTATGGCTATTGATTTGAACAAACCTCTAAACCTTCGGCGTGTAACTCATCCTGCTACTACAGATGTGAATAGCTTGTTGAGGAGAGGTGCGCTGTTACTTTAATAAGATATCAGATATGAGATTCCTGCCTGCAGAGCTATAGGTTATACGGTCCATAAATTGTAGGCTTACATTAAATGAGAAGAGTACCCATGATGCATCCTGAGGTTAAATGCTTTATTCAAGGACACTGAAAGAGGCTGCCAGTACTTAACCATTACGTGAGGTTAGAAGCTGTGAATGTTTCATTAAAATCTCTTAATCACCAGCACATTTTCAATGATTTTTCATAGAATGTGTTTAGATAATATAATCATTTGTGTATAATGCATTGTGTTCTGTGTGAACATTTGGACATTTTTTGGCCTCCATCGATTTCTTTCCTTAGTTTGTTGAACATTTGAAATGAAATGAATTCAAAGTCCTTTTAAAGCCATTGGAGACGTTTTGCCTGGAGACCTGCTAGCTTTGGTCATAAATAGTCTGAATAAACATCTCATCTGGGTCGTATGTATCTGCATGCATCACGTTTTCTGAAGAAATCATGTCTGATTAAAACATTTACATGATTATTCCCAAAAATATATACTCATGATTATTCCCAAAAATATATACTCATGATTATTCCCAAAAATATATACTCATGATTATTCCCAAAAATATATACTCATGATTATTCCCAAAAATATATACTCATGATTATTCCCAAAAATATATACTCATGATTATTCCCAAAAATATTACTCATTGTTCCCCCACAACAGTAATTTAATCATGTTTAATATCATTGTTTGCATTATGTAAATATAATGCAAACAACACCAGCCTCAAGTGTATTTGACCTTGTTTAGAGATTTATGCTAATTACTTTTTAATGTTTGCAAAAACAACAAAATATAGTTTTATAGTAAATTACGATTTTTGAGTGTTTTACAAGAAAATACTATTTCAGTAATTGTAATTGTAACATTGAATAGCAATTTTTCAGGGAAAGTTTGACTTTTTTTGGTGTGTACGTCTTCTCACAGCAAAATCGCTGTGTCATAACTCTATAATTACTTTTTTAGATGCACGGATATCAACACATTTTCTGTTAGAATGGATAT
This sequence comes from Schizopygopsis malacanthus, assembly GCA_027474115.1. NCBI lineage: Eukaryota > Metazoa > Chordata > Actinopteri > Cypriniformes > Cyprinidae > Schizopygopsis > Schizopygopsis malacanthus. The sequence continues at coordinate 28,342,097 of CM049882.1, read as the reverse complement.
TAATGCATACAAAAAAGTGAAAGAACAGGAGAGTCCGAGTATTTAGACTCTTGATATTAGAAAAGTGGATATGAAAGTGGTCCAAACTGAATGCAAAAAATCTGATCTGATATGAGTTTTTTCTGTTTGCTCATACACAAACTTATTATTATATACAAATACGCTCATGCATAGTCAAATATAGTCAGATTTATTTTATTACAAAAGCATATAAACATTTTAGTAAATGTTGTTTTAATAAAGTTGCACATAAATAAAATACATGTGGCTAACATGGTTGCTATATATCATATAGCCAAAAAAAAATCATATTATTAACATATGTACATATACTAATTTTTACTATGGGGATTTCATATGTTATAAACTTTTATATTCATCCACCCAGAGAATGTATGTATATGAAAATTATATATTACTATTTCAAATATGAAGAGTTTATTTGCAAAAACAGATTTTTTTTCAAAATCGTTTTTTTTATTATGTTATCATGTTTTTATTGTGTTAGTTAGTTGTATGTTGTAGTTATTTTTAACCTAATCACAATAACCCGACTACAGTTTATTTGAGATTAACTGGAATGCACAATGGAAAAAAAAAAAATTGGGGAAAATTATTAAAAACGGACTTATCTGTTGTTGCAAATGAACTCTTCATATAGAACAATGTAGATAACATATATTGCAAACTCCCAAAAACCAATATGTCATGTATTAGATTTTCTTATAGGTGCAAGTAAAAAGATCCGATCTGTGTGACCTGTTGTGTTCTTGTGATCCTGCACTGTTTGTCTCTCATGTGTACATCATTTAGTAAAGCAGCAGCAGACCTTTCTTTGATAAGTCACCATTAAAGGTATCATTTCTGTCTCTACAGTCTACACAAGTAACGTTTAATGCATAGTTTGGGTTTTCTTCAGATCACTACCCCAAAGTCTGAGCAACAGCTGTGGTCTTGAATTAGAGAAACAGAGCGATGGGAATGAGTGAGAGCTCCAGCCGGGCTCTGCAGCTTTGATGATGTCTCTGTACTCGGAGATGTAGTGCTGCTTCACTCGTCTGTAGAGTCGCTGAATCATCTTTATGTTCCTCAGAGGCGGATGCAGAGGCTGAGGTTTGATTTATTCGGAGAATCGAGATGCTCTGCATGCGCAGCAGCTGAAATGTGACACCAGAAGCATCTAATTAGAGAGGGAAAGTTTGTGTTTAGTTTTTCTGATGCCGGTGTAAATGAGCACACGAGATGATGATGTACAAACGCTCATTAGATGATCATTAGAGCAATGTTTGTCTGCAGGTTTCACGCTGATGTCTAATGTATTCTTCTCCACTGAATTTTCTTGAATGGACAGATGCAGGTAATTATATACTGGCATGATTTACAAAAGCGTACTGTTGCCTAAAACAATGACTAAATAGTTATTTTACTATTGAAAAGTATTTTCACAGAAAGATTAAGTTGTGATATTTTGGATTTCAAAATTTTCTTGCAACACTTTACTCAAAGCCTTTATATAATGCATTAAAATTCAATCATGCCTGTTATTGCACCTTATAATGGTATGTTTAATCTCTTTGATATGTTTGACAATTATAACCACCACTTTTATAATTTATAAAAAACTTTTTTTAACATTGACTATTCATTGTTGCATCTTTAAATGTGAATTTCATTAAAGGAGATTACAAACAATCAATTTCATATGTCACAATAATCTGAAAATATAATTAATTTTATCTTTGTTTACAATCATTTATGAAAAAAATATACATTATATCATGCATTATGAATTTCTTAAGAATGCATTCTATATAAAAGCTTTGAATAATGTG